>CM053769.1:150997964-151067728 GCA_028658325.1 Potorous gilbertii
TAGGCTAATAATAATAAGAAAAATAACAATTATAGTGATAGCAATAGTAGCAGCTAGAACTTTGAGGTTTTTATTTCATTTTCCATATTATCCAATTTTCTTCCTCACCACAACCCCTATGAGGTAGATGTTATAATTCTCTTTCCACTGGCTTTCCCTGATGCCTAGAATGCCTCCTCTTTTCACCCACCAGCCTCTGCACCTCTTCAAACACCCACCTTCTGCAAGAGGACTGGTCTGGTTCCCCACTCCCACTCCAGTTATAGTACCTCCCTCTCAGATTGCCTTCTGTGATGGGACCTTCTGCAGTCATCCTGATCTATGTCTTGCCACTAGATTAGATGGTTCCAGTGGAGAAAGTGAGACTGGTGACCTTGCACAGCCTTGCCTCACTCAAATCCAATTCACTTGCAAGTCAGAGCATCATCTTCCTGATGTCTTGGTCCTCTTGGAGAATGAAGGACAAACAGTAACAACCTTCCATGAACAACACTCTATGTAGCTTATATGTATATATATATACATATATATATATATATATATACATACATATATATATATATATGTATATATATATACATACATATATATATATATATATATATATATATATACAGTTGTCTGCATGTTGTCTTCCCCATCAGATTCTGGGCTTCTTAAGCGCAAGAATCACATTTCTTTGACTTTCTTTGTATCTCCAGAACTTGGCACAGTGCCTGACACATAATAAATCATTCATAAATGTTTATGATTTATTGACTATTATCTCCATTTTATAGATGAGAAAACTGAGGCTTAAAATGGTTTAGAGACTTACCCGGGATCAGAGTGCTAGCCAGGGTAGTGTGCTAAGTTTTGACTCCAATTACAATAGACCTTCTCCCATGGTCTCCAGTTATGGTCTTATGCACCTTCTACATCTATTCTGATTTGATCCTCAAGAAATGTGGTCCCTGGAAATGAAGAAAATACTACAAATAGAATTGTAAAATCATGGATTTAAAACCAAACAGAACTGGAAAAATAATTAATAATTATTAATTAATTAAAAACTTCTAGCATTTACATAGCACTTTAAGGTTTTCAAAGTACTTTACCAATGTAATCTCATTTACCTTCACTTACGTGGGAAACGGGTGCTTTTTATCATCCCCAATTTACAATTGAGCAAACAGAGGCAGATGGAAAATCAATGACTTCCTCAGGGTCACACCACAAGTAAGTATCTGAACTAGGATTGGAATTCAGGTCTTCCTGACTTCAGGTTTAATACTTTATCCTCCGTTCCTCTTAGTTTATTCTTATAAAAGAAGAAACTGAAACCCAGAAAGGGGAAGAATCTCATCCAAATATATGTAGGGAAAAAGATCAGATATGGGTGTTGATCTCAAGTCTCTATCTCCAGATTCAGGGCTCTTCTTACAACATCAGTTCATCAGCTACTTCTAGGGAGACGACCTTACGTTCGACATTCAAGTCATGCCAGTTTGAGAAAATACTATTGAACTTGATTGGCTAGATCACTGAGGACCAGACCAGGAACAATAGATGGGAGTTGTTGAATGTCAAATTTCTTCCGGATACCAGAAGTTTGTAATGATGAAGGATATCAAAATGTCATGAAGTGGTATGTTTTCCATCAGTGGTGGACTTTGAGCAGAGGCTGGATAATATTTCTTTCTCCATGCTTAGACCTGTGTCTTCCTTGGCAAGGTTCTTGCTTGTTGAAGGCCACAGGTCAGGTTTTTTCAGGAGTACTTACCCTAGCTTCCAAGTTCCCCTTTTTTTCCACTGAGGTAAATAAGGTCTTTCTTTCTTTCTGGATCTGGCTATTCTCTAGACTTCCCAGAGGACATGATAAAGCAAGGAAAAAGACATTCCACTTCCGTGATGAAAGTCTGAAGTTTTCACCAGTGCAGATGGTTTGATTTAAGAGGAATATTTTTAGAGATCTCTTCATATATATATATATATATATATATATATATATATATATAAATTCATATTTATTACAGAGATTTTTTTCAGAAAGATATGAAATGGAAGGGAAAAATTATATTTCAGTTATTTTTTTAAAGTAGAAGTGGGGAGGAGAGTGTAAAAGTTGTGACATTGTCCATGTACTTTTAGATGAGGTAACTATATTATTTATTATACTTAACTTTTACTTTGTTTTTTGTCTTAAAAATTTATTTTATTTTCAACTCACAAAACCAGCATTTCCATAACACCTTATAGTAAAAAAGATGATTGCACACGAAACTGCAAATCTACCATGTATAACTTCCTATTACCTCCAAATATACAACAGTTA
The DNA here is from genome assembly GCA_028658325.1 of Potorous gilbertii. Classification (NCBI taxonomy): domain Eukaryota; kingdom Metazoa; phylum Chordata; class Mammalia; order Diprotodontia; family Potoroidae; genus Potorous; species Potorous gilbertii. Next base: position 151,000,279 of record CM053769.1, read on the forward strand.
TCCTGTAAATGCCTTTTTTCCCTTATCTTTTCTTCCCTTCCCCCTTACTTTCTCATAAGAGATGAATTGTGAAAAATCTGTAAATGACTGTAATGTAAAAACAAAATTCATCCATAAAAGTGTATATATGTGTGTATATTTATGCATATATCTACATATACATGTGTATGTGTGTGCATGAATTTGAGTTTTACTTATTCAAAATAAAATCAGCAAGATCCAGCTCAGGAAAAGCGGAAGAGAAAACTAATGCCATTGAAGGGAGCACAGCGATGAAAACATCGTGGTTCCCACCAGGGGCCTCTGGTTTCAGAAGGAGTGAAAAGTGACAGGTCCTCATCACTTTCTCCCCATCACCACTACACACACACACACACACACACAGACAGACACACAAAACCGAACACACAAGCTCTTTTTCATCAGAGCCTCTTCTCCCCTTACAACATAAGAGACTCTTCACATAGAGTTTAAAAGGACTGCTGTAGGTTCTGTTTGAAATCTTTTCCCTGCTATTTGCCTTTGGAGGAGATAAAGCATCATCCTACAGTTTTCTTTTCAAAGACAGGGACAGGGGGGAACACCTCCTCCCCCTTACTTTAAGCCTGTGGAATCTCTGGCAGTATCTTAGTCTCCAGCCCTTTGCTGGTAGCTTTGACTGGAGGTCAGCCTGAAAGTCTTTCCCCTTTTGGATGAACTCAGTCAGGATCCTAGGGTCTTGACCTGGAGGTATCTCAGAGATAATCTAGTCTAACCCTGTCACTTTTCAAAAGAGGAAAGTAAGATTCATCCAGTTTGGGTGATTTGTCTAAAGTCCCCCAAAAGGAAGGAGGAGAGCTGGGGTAGGAAGCCAAGTCATCTGACTGAATCTAGTGTTTTGCCAAATAATTTTACTTATATCCTTCCTTAGAGTCATCAGGAAAGAAGACCATTGATTTGGAGTCAGAAGGAATTTTATGGGCTAAGTCAACTCTAATGTTATAGAAGTGGGGGAGAAATACTGAGGCCTAGAAAGGTTAATTGACTTTCCCCAGGTTGCAGAGACAGCAAGAGTCAGAGAGAAGGCTTGTAGCCCTCAGAACTGAAAGGGTTAAACCTTAGAGACCAACTTGTCCAATATCTTAATTTTAATATGGGAGAAAAGTGAGACCTTGAGAGGAGAAAGTTCTTGCCTAAAATCATAGAGATGACAGAGCTGGGGTTTCATCTCAGCTCCTCTAGTTCTAAAACCAGCAGTTTTCCACTATGTTCTGATGCCTTCATAAGTTTTCTGCTTCTTTCTGACCTTTGATCATGTGGCACAGTGGAAGGAGTGCTGGACTGGGTGGCAAAGGAGCTGATTTCAATTCAGATGTGTGATTTTTAGGCTGTGAAGGGGTTGGAGGGATTGGTCTCCAAGTTCCCATCTTTCCAACTTTAAATGTTAGGAGCCTTCTCTCGCCTCTCTATTGCTCGAACCTAGATGATATGTAGTCAAGTTTGAGGCAAGTTAGTTTTGTGTCATAGAATCTAGAGGGCAGCAATAGGCCCCATCTTAGTGGGTAAAGCTAGGGGTCTCTCACCATTCCAGAGGCTGCTGGGATCTAATTGAAGGAGTCTTGGACATAGAACCAAGACTTAAATCTAGGCACTCCTGACTCTTACTAGGATTTTATCCTGGTAAGTTTCTGTTGCCTCCTCTGAGCTTTTGTTTTATGGATGTGTGTATATGTGTATATGTGTGTGGTTTTTTTAAAATTTCCATCATCATTTGGGTCACCTGCAATCAAAATCCTTTTCTTTTTAATTTATGGAATAAAACAAGCATTTTCACAATATACTACAATAAAAAAAGATACATGAAACTACATATACATGAAACTGCTAATCTACTATGAACAACTTGCTATTTCTGTCAATAATACAGGAAAATTATCATATAAATTTTTCTTTTTTTTTCCTCTCCCTTTCTATTATAGAGATGGCTACCATTAAACACAAATTGTCTCTGTGTGTGTGCAAATTATTTTATACATACTATTTAACAATTCTTCTCTGGATGCAGACAATATCTTTCCTCCTATATTCTTAATAGTTCATTTGAATATTTGTAACAGACAAAAGAACATTTGCTCAGTCATTCTTAAAATAACCTTGCTGTTACTGTGTACAGCGTCCTCCTGGTTCTGTTCACTTTGCTTTTCGTTATTTCTTGCAAGCCTTTCTATGTTTTTCTAAAATCACTGAGCTCCTCATTTATTATGGCACGGTAGTATTCCATCACAATAATGTACCACGACTTGTTCAGCCCCTCCCCAACTGATGGGCATCCCTACAGTTTCCAGTTCTTTGCTACCACAAAGAGAGCTGCTATAAGCATTTTAGAATATATAGGTGCTTTTCCTTTCTCCCTAATCATCTTCGGAAATATACCAAGTGTCGGCATGACTGGGTCAAAGGGTCTAGGCAGGTTAATAACAATTGGGCACAATTCCACATAGATCATTTCACAAATTCATAAACGATAATTTTAGTGTCCCATTTTTCCCCATCCCCTCCAAGCCTTGTCGCTTTTCCCTTCTACCATTTTCACCAATCTGGTAGGTGTAAAGTGATATCTCAAGCTTGCTTTAATTTGCTTTTCTCTAATCAATAGTGATTTAGAGCATTTTTATGTGACTATAAATTGTTTACATTTCTTCTTATATTGGAAAACTGCCTGTTCATATCCTTTGACCATTTATCAGTTGGGGAATGACTCATATTCTTATGGATTTGACAAAGTTCTAATTACAATTTGTGAATTTTCCTCCATGGTATTTTTACTATTTTTTCCTCCCCAGTCTCTCTTTTTATCCCATCCCTGTTTCATTATCTTTTCCCCTTACCTTCTTATTCCTTATTTTACCCTTCCCTCTAAAATTTCCTTCCTTCCCTTTCCCCCCACCCTTCTAATCTTATTTTATACACTCCTTTAAAAGTCCTTCCCTCCCCCATTCCACCCCCAGTTTTCTCACCTCCCTAAAAGTTCAGAAGACTTCTAAACTGTCTTCTCTTCCATTCAGATGAAAGTTCCAACTATAACCAGTGCTGCACCCCCACCTATTTCCTCTGTGTTAATTCTTCCTTTCACTCCATTTTTTATGAGATCATTTCTTTTTACCTTTTCCTACCCAGTTTTGTTGTTTTGGAATCACCTTGTCAAACACAACTCGGCCACAACTTTTATTTCAAACTACCTCAAGAATGGTAGTAGCTTTAGAGAATACTGAGAACATTTTTATTTGTAATAAGTAAACAGTTTAACTTTCATCAGTGCCTTATAATTAGTTAGTCATTAGTGATTTCCTTCTATGTCTTCTGGATATTTTATATTGAATTTTCCATTGAGTTCTGCTCTTTCTGTTACAAATACCTTCAGAAGAAGGAAAGAAATAAACATTTATTTGGCATCTACTATATGCAAAAACACTTTACAAAAATTACCTGACTTGATCCTCACAACAACTATGGGAAGTAGGCGCTGTTAATATCCCATTTCCAATTTGAGGCAAGCAGAGATGAAATGACTTTCCCAGGATCATCCATCTAATAAATATATGAGGCTGAATTTGAACTCAAATCTTCGTGACTCTAGTTCTGACATTCTATCCCTTGAGCCACCCAGCTGTCTCTCTTTCTGGGCTACTTTTGACCAAATCCTCATTCTACAAGGGAGGAAACTGAGGCAGTCAGAGGTGAAATGATTTGCTCAGAGTTCCCCCGTGGGTATTTGAGGGCAGATTTGAACTCCAATCTTTCTAATCCCACACCCATTACTTTATCCACAGCACCACCTAGATATTTCTAAGCAGTGACCCTCTTAGGCTGACTGAGACCACCCAGATCAGAGAAGGGAGATGTGTATTCATAGATCATGATGATAGTTACCCCCCTCTTTTTAATAATACTTTGGGGTTCAGTGTTCATTTCCCTTTAGTCCTGGGAGGGAGTTATTGTAAGTGTGTTCTTCATTTTACAGAGGAGAACACCAAGGCTTCCCCCCACACCAATAGGATTCCTTGTCCAAGATCACAAAGTTAGTTCATGTGAGAGACAGCTGCACCACTGTGGACAAGCTGACGACTTTTCATATCTCTCTCTTCTTTCCCACTATGTGTTTGTTACTCTTCTCAAAGCCAAAGGCCTATTACCTTCTCTCTTGTTTTATTTTGGCATTGGCTTTGTTTAGTTGTTTTTGAGTCCTGTCTGACTCTTTGTGACTTCATTTAGGGTTTTCTTAAAAAAGATACTGGAGTGGTTTGCCATTTCCTTTCCCAGTTCTTTTTACAGATGAGGAAACTGAGGCAAAGAGGGTTAACTGACTTGCCCAGGAAGTTAACTGACTGGACCCACAGAGCCAGTAAGTGTCTGAGGCTAGATTTCAACTCAGCCAGGCCTAACCCTCTGTCCTAGCTGCCACCAAACTGACCCCATAATGTCCTTATTTGTCTCATCCCCACTGGACTGGGAGCTTTTTCAATCAATCAATCATCAATAATTATTAGTCACCTACTATGTGCCAAGCTCTGGGAATACAAAAAGAGGAAAAAGGCAGTCCTTGTCCTCAAGGAGCTCACAATCTAATGGATGAATAGAGCACAATCTTTGAACAGATTCATGCCTTGCTCATGTTTATATCTCCAATCCAGGCTATAGTGTCTACACTAAGTATTAAATAAATATATGTTGAAGTACAAATATAAAGCCCAAATCAAATTCTCTGGGAAACCTCCTTTGCTTTGATTCCCTTGGTCAGTTAACAACTTTAACTATCTCACATAGTATTTTTTTTCTTTTTCACACATTGTATAATGCTGTGTAGCGTAACTATGCTGGACTATGAGCTCTATAAGGCCAAAGGACTGTCTGATCAGAACTCACCATGTCCCATAAGATCAGTTATGTCCTAGGCAGCATGGGAACTGACCCTGCCTTTTCACTGTGATTGAAAATTCCTAGAGTTGGAGATTTCTTCTGTAGACATGTAGATGTCTACATTCTGCAGATGTCAAGTAGGCATCTTCTCTGACATTTAGAGTCTTAGAAAGCTTCCTGGGGCCCTGTGAGATTAAGTGAATTGGCCAGTGTCACACTGGCAATATAAATATAGCAATTTATAAATCCCTTGCTTCAATATAACCCATGGTGGGAGGTAGGCATTGGAACAGGCAGTGTGGTTTAATAGATAGGATGACAAACGTGCTAAAGAAGACTTGACTTTGACTCTTCTCTCTGTCACATATTGCAAATGTCACCAAGTAATGTTTCTGAACCTCAGTTTACTCATCTGGTAAGTGGAGATCATAATTCCGGTAATACCTACCTCTTAGGGTTGTATAAGCACTGAGTAAAATTGTGTATATAAATCATTTTAAAATTATAAAGCACTATATAAATACCATTTATAATTATTATTAATTATTTTCATTAGTTTTGTGCAGTTGCTTAGTCATGGCAAAGATAGAGGAGCAGTTGGCCACTTCCTTCTCCAACTGATTAAGGCAAACAGGGGTTTAGTGACTTGCCCAGGGTCACACAGTTATAGAGTATCTGAGATGACTTTGACCCTAAGGGAATCACTTCACCCTGTCTCCCTCAGTTTCCTCATCTGTAAAATGAGCTGGAGATAGAAATGGCAAACCACTCCCATAGCTTTACCAAGAAAACCACAGAAGGGGTCAGAGAGAGTTGGACATGACTGAAAACAACTAAATAACTTCCTGACTCCACACCCAGTGCTCTTACCTCTGGGTCATCTAGATGTCTTGTACTAGTAGTAGCAGTAGCAGTAGTAGTAGCAGTAGTAGTAACAGTAGCAGCAGCAGCAGTAGTAGTAGTAGTAGTAGTAGTAGTAGTAGTGTCCTTATTTTTCAAATGATGACAATGAGGCTCAGAGAAATAGACAAGGTGAAAAAAGATGCAGTGACCAGTTTGATTATAGTTATGTTTCTCTGGTGATAAAAGTGACACTTCAGAGTCAAAGGTTAGGTAGCCCTCATTGTTCTGTTGGTCCTTTGTTGTTGAAGAAGACCATGCCATCAGAGAAATGATGATACGACTTGCACTTGACTTTGTTTTGAGTGAAGGAGGGCTGTGCAGGTCACCAGTCTCACTTCTCCTCCAGAGCCATCTGAATTCAGTGACCAGATATTCATCAGGATGACTGAAGATGACCCAGGATGCACTGGGAGACCTTAGGTAGCCTCTGTGCATAAGAAGAGCCCTGAGTTGTACCCATGACCCCTCAAATTCTTACTTTCAAGCTCTTACTTTGCTAAAGGTGGGGCAGGAATGAAAGATCAGTTTAACTGGGCCAGTTTTTCCCCCCAGGTGTGGAGGACAGAAAGGTGCCAACTCAGTCTTTTCTTAACCTAAGCAATAATCTGATGACTGAACATCAGTATTCTTTTCTAAGTAGTCCTTGGAAAGGGTGAAAAAATATAGTCCAGAATCAGTGTTTTTCATTGAGTCATGTAATAAAAGAATGAGAAAAAAATTGGCACTCACTAGCTGAGTTTTATCCCAGGATCTCAGGCAGACCAGAAAACAATGAATTTTATCTGCATTTCAGTAATAGTGAATATCTGAGGTACCTAAACTGTCTAGACATTAAGATCCCTTCTCTGAAGCTGTCCTGAAGTCACAGTGCTGACACATGTTACTGGCCGCATTCACAGCCTAAGACTCATGGGGAAGCATTTTGACAACAACCAAAGTGCTAAGACATTTCATAGGATCATAGATTTCAAACTGGCAGAGACCTTGAAGGTCATCACATCCAACCTCCTCATTTTCTGGTTGAGGAATCTAAATCCTAGAGAGGTTACATGACTTGCCCAGCCACATGGCTCATGGGATTTGAACCCAAGGCTTCTGTGCCTCTATTTCATGCTGGGCCTTTGGCAGCTCAGGGGAAGGCAGGCAGACCTAAGGGACTGTAAAATAAGAAAATCCAGCACTCACCTATCAATTTGTTAAGATATCTTTTCCAGCCTTATCATTTTTCTTCCTTGCAAAGGGGATTAATGAAGAAGTCCTTCAATGAAAACCTCCTAAAATATCTTTTTATGGAGTAGAGAGGACTCTGAATTCTGTAAGAGTATTATGCCCTTTGTACTGAGCTCAGACAAGTCCCGTTAAACTAGAGAGGCTTTAAGTATTGTATCAACAACAGACTAAACTGAGGATGAAACTAGCGAAATGCAGAAAGCTTTGTGCCTGGAAGGCTGGCCAAGAGGAACTTGATCATCATCATCATCATCATCATCACTGTGGTGATTGTTGTCTTATCGTTTTGCCGTGGTAGCTATAAATTGTCAACTAAGTCTTAAGTGAACTCACAGATGACAGTATGACTTGGCAGTCGAACAATGTCTAATGAGTTCTGAGGCTGCATTAAGAGAGGGATGGTGTCCAGGACAATGGAAGTGATGGTCCTGTTGAACTCTACTTTAGCTACATGAAACACTGTTTGCAGTTTTGAGCATTAGTAATCTAGAAGAAGACATTTAGGATGATAAGGAGTCTGAGCACCATATTTCAAGAGAATTAGTGAGTGGATATATGGCCAACCTTGGAGCCAAGTGAAACTGAATTCAAGTTCAGCCTCAGACAGTTACTAGCTTTGTGACCCTGGGCAAGTCACTTATCCTTGTTTGCCCCTCCCCACCCAAAAGAGAAAATTAGTTGGAGGATATAGGGCTGTTTAACTTGGAGAAGAAAAGTCTTGATTAGGAGGGAGTCATGACTACTGTTTTCAGGTTCTTAAAGGGCTATCTTCTGGAAGATGAATGGCTAAGTGAATGAATGAATAAAGAAGCACTTATTTCATGCTTATGATATCTCCAGCACTGCATTAAGTGCGAGGGATACAAAGTGAGAAAACAAGATCATCTCTGAACTCAAGGAGCTCATACTCTAATTGAAGGAGGAAACATATAAAAGAATATTCCATCACAGTGCCAGAAGAAAGGTCCAGAAGTCATAAGAGTGCTGATAGGGTGGATGGCAAAGCCAAAGTAATTAGGTTACATGAATAGGTCAGATGATAGGGTCAGAGGATAGCAGGGTGAATAGGAAGGCATGGCAGTATCACATATTATCCAAAGGAATGGAATTTTTAATTTCCATCTTGTTCAAGGGGTATAAAAATCAAGTGACCAGGTTGAAAGAAAGAGTCAAGGAAGGAAAGTACCCTTGTAGTACCCAGTGTTTCCACTTCCCAGCTGACTCAGATGGATTCTACAGTATCAGTAGATCATGGGAGATGTGAGAGGAGAAGGTAAGTGCATAAGGGCACTTCTGGTCAGGACAGATTTTTCCACTCCAGCTATTGTACTTGGTCCTATGGCAGTTATCAGAAGGCACAGAGAAGCATCTTCAAGGTTGAAATAAAGAAAACCCTCTTTGCAATGAGAGCTAGATCAAAGAAGCATGGGTTGCCCTTGGGGATAATGGATTGTCTCTCACTTGAGGTCTTCATGTGAAGGCTGAGCACTCCTCAGGAAATATTGTCAAGATTTCCATTTAGGTACAAGTTGGATGAATAGCTCTCCAAATTCCACACTCTCCTCTGTCTTTTTGTTCTTCTATGTCCTCTGGAACCCATGCCTGTTTTTTTAAAAAAAAACACAACCCACCCTGTCCTAGATCTCTTGATATCCCATTTCCCAATTACTTTTTATAATAGGAACTTGGCTTTTCCCAGGAAATCCTGTGTCCTTAGCCACTTGCTGCAGTTCTGATAGCTATTTCTCCCATGCTCCTGGGGACCAGAGTGAGAAGGCATACTACATACCTGTCTCTCTCATTTTCAGACTGTCACTTTTCCATGGCACTTAGCAACCTCTTATCTTTGGAGGTTTACTCCACCTCCTATGTTACCTGGTCCTATCCTTATTGCGATCATCCACCAGTCTCTAGATCATTCACCCTTTTCTTCTCAAGGAGTTTAGCACCTGACTCTTAAATTCCATCTCTATCCCAACCTCAATTCCATCCTTGAATGCTTTACTATGTGTACTATTGGCCCCTCCAACACCTTGAACTTGTTCCAGGGAGAAATTGTTACACCAGAATGGCGAGATACACAAGATGCATAGCTCTGTGACCTTGCAGAAGAAGCTGGGAGAGACTTGCCTGCCTGTCTCCCATGGTGACTCATCCACTCACCAGGTGGATGATTTTAGTGATGACAGTTTGGTAACAGCCAGCTCATCCAAGGGCCTAAACTTTAAGAAATCATAGATCTCCAAGCTGAAAGGCACTTCAAAGTTCATCTAACCCCATTTATTCCTGAGCCAGAATTCTCCCTAGCTTTTAACATTCAGGACACATGACTGTTCAGTATCTACTTGAAAGTGACCTCAAGTAACCCCTCGCCTTACTACTTCAGGCCATGTTTAGACAACTTCCATTCCTTTCTATATGGAAACCTTTGCAAAAATAATCAAGTTTGAGGCTATATATGCTGCCTTCTTTTCCTTCAGTGGTAGCTATAGAATGGTATTCTAATGAACTAAGAGACTAAACTAGATTACAGAGACCTCAAACTGACTGTCTGGGTGTGACTGAAGTACCAGAAGAATCCATCCTAAATGGCTGGAATGAACTGGCAGGTATAATAAAATCTGATCCTGGGTGGGCCAGGCTTGGATTTTCAAAAAACCCAAACATGTTTTGTAATAGGAAAACTTGAATCAGAAACCCAAGGTCCTTGCCTGTGTTATTATGTTAAGGCTAGGGGATCCCACAGTTGAGCCCTCCTATAATCTTTCTCTTTTGCCCTTTCCTTCACCCCCGCCCAGTTGGTCTGGCCCTGGCCCCAGTCCCTGACTCTTTGTGAGAGCTGCCTCATCAAATGTGAATCATGGAATTAGGCAAACTACAGCAATGCCCTTCTCCTGGAGTTTATGGCAACAGGACCATGGATAGCAGAAATAGGACTTTCCAGAGAGAGGGGGAAAGGTCTTAAAGGAAATCTCTGTTTTGATGTAGATAGGGTCCATGGCTGGGTGGTTTGGGAGATTTCTGCTCAATTTCAGGCAGTTTGGGAACTTCTGGAAACCTAGTGTATTCCTCTGAGCTCTTGGTAGATTTCTTTACTATAGACTTAGGTAGCATTACAATATAATTCTTTTTGTCTTTTGTTTTTTGAGGGAATAGTATGTTCTTCATATGTTTTGAAAATTTAAAATAAAAATAATCAATGGAGAGAGGAGGCAACAAGGTAAAGAATAAGGGGAAAGAGGAAGGAGGGAGGGAAAGAGAAAGGGAGGAGGAAGAAAAGGAGAAAAAACAGGTAGGATAAAGAAAAGAAAAAAGAAGAGTGAAAGAAGAAAGGAAGAGGAGGAGAAAGAGGATGAAAAGAGGGAAAAATGAGGAGGAAGAAAGCAATGGAGAAAGGGAAAGAGGATAGACATTCTACAAATTTTGGAAGGATTTTTTGTAATTCTCACTCTCCTTGCTTCTCAGCTAGTACTGAGCATTAGCCTTAAATGATGATATACATGGCTAGGCCATGTCAGACAACTTTAATATTCCATATTCTTGCTAACCACAAATATTTGGGGCTTGTACTATCTAAATTATAAGGAGAGGCTGCCAAGTAAAAAAAATCAGACATACAAATCTCTGAGTAAACTACCTTAAGAATCCTAAGTTGACAAAAGCCAGAGTTAAGTCTTCAGAGCAATCTCTCATTGAGGTTGTGGGTCTTTCCAGATTTTCCTGCATAGAGTATGAGCCAAGCTCACTGCCTGACACACTTTTTGTGGGTCATGCCTTTGAATATAGTAAAGCTTACATTCCCCAAGGGAAGATGAGCTTCCCAAGGATAGGGTCTTTTCATTTTTTGTATCTCTAGTTTTTGGCACATAGTAGACGCAGAGTACATTCATTGTTGTTCAATCATTCAGTCGTGTCCAGCTCTATATTACCCCATGGACTTTGTTCATAGAGTTTTCTTGGCAAAGATTCTGGAATAGTTTGCCATTCATTTTTCCAATGTTCCCATTTTACTGATGACAAATGAAGAGAAATAGGGGTTAAGTGACTTAAGGGTCACACTCAGATCTTCTTGGTATTAGGCCTAGTGCTCTATCTACTGCACCATCTAGGAGCCCCCTGAATATCTGTTTGTTGAATTGATTTGACTTGGACTGAAATGAATGAATGCTGTAAAGGTTAAATTGAGTTCTTGTGTTGCTTTTTTTTTTTTCTACAACCCAATAGCAGTTCATTAAAAATCTTATTTATTTTGATGTACATTTTGTGTTTGCTCCAGAAATAAAATGTACACACACACACACACACACACACACACACACACACACACATACAGAGTGTCTTGATGATGGCAAATGGTTTTCCCTGTTCATTGTGGGAAGATAGAAAGGTCAAGGAAATGGAATACTTCTCTAGGAAATGACATCCTCTCCTTCCCCCCAAAAAAACAGCCTTCAAGATTAAGCCAATGGAAGGAAATCTTGTTACCTGATTGATATATGTGTGTGTATGTATATGTATATGAATATTATGTATATATGCATGTACACATACACACATACGTACATATATGTACATATATACACTTATACAATAAAATATACATAAACGTATACATATACACTATAAACACACATACATATATCCATCCACACACTCTCAGAAGGGTCCCTTGCTCTTAAAAGCCCCAAGAACCTGCTTCTTCACCACATATTTCCCCTTCAGGCAAGCTTAGCAGGCATTGTAGAATCATAGATTTAGAACTGGAATGAGCCATTGGAGCCACATTTAGTTAAAGCACTCATTTTATAGAAAATGAAACTGAGGTCCAAAGAGGTTAAATCACTTTTCTAAGTACTAAACCACAAAGGCAGGGTTTGAATTCCAGTTCCCTGACCCCAAAATCTACCTTTGCAGTCTTTGTATACCATATATCAGTCTCCCTTCAATCCAATGCCCCCAGAATCCTTGCTTTTCCACAAAGAAGATAGATACTCTACCTCTCCACTCAGAATATTCTCTTGGACTGTCCTCCATACCTGAAATGCTCTCCTTCTCATCTCCCACTTTTACTTCCCTGGCTTTCTTCAAGTGACATCTAAAATTTCACCTTCTACATGAAGTCTTTCCTAATTCCTATTATGTCTAATGCCTTTATTCTGTACATTATTTCCTATTTAGCCTGAATATAGCTTATTTCGGGCAGGTAGGTGGCAGAGCGGATAGAGTGGAAGACCTGGGGTCAAACAACTCGTCTTCCTGAGTTAAAATCTGGCCTCAGTCACTTATTAGCTGTGTGACCCTAGTCAAGTCACTTAAGCTCTGTCTGCCTCAATTTTCTCATCTGTAAAATGAGTTGGAGGAGGAAATGGCAAACCACTCCAGTCTCTTTGCCAAGAAAGCCCCAAAATGAAGTTATAGAGTCTAAAACAACTGAACAACAATAGCACAGCTTCTTTGTACTTTTTTTTGCTTGTTGTCTCCCCATTAGATTATGAGGTCCTTGACTATCATTTGCCTTTCTCTGTTTCCACAGTACTTAGCACAGAGCCTAGAATACAATAGGAGCTTAATAAGTGCTTATTGACTGACTGCTCCTTGTGAGTAATATCTCTTTAACAGCTAGACTAGTCTAATTGTGTTTATACCAGGAACATAGGGTTAGTTCAATACAAATAAGATTGTAAACATAATAAACGGCTAGTGATGCAAATGACTGTGGCTATCTAATCTCAATGGCCACGATTGTGTAGTCATAAGGATTTGCCAAGCACTTTCTTCAGAGTAACAATTTAGAAGTGTTTATGTCTTTCCATGTTGGGCTACCATATACCTGAGGCACACTCATGGAGAACAGTGTGGGGTTGTGGAGAGAAAGCTGAATTTGGAGTAAATAAAAATTGAATTCAAAACTTTCAGGAGAAACAAAGCAGAAAAGAAGACTAGTGTCCAATAGTCTTCGTGAACAATGATGCAAGAATTTAAAGTAAAATATAAGCAAAAACATATTAGAAAGATTATACACTCTGACCAAGATGGTGACAAAAATGTATTTCAAATGGGAACCCAACAATACGCTGTTTACAAGAAACAAATTTAAAACAAAAATTCAAGCACAGTTGAAATGAAGAGTATGCAAAGAATCTGTTATGGAACCTATAATGACTCAGTTGACTCCAATAAAGGATGTGGGGTGTCTATGATCTCACACAAGGTAATAAAAAAAAATTTGTTATTGTTCAGTCATATCCAACTCTTCGTGGTCTCATCTGAAGTTTCTTGGAGTGCTTTGTCATTTCCTTTTCCAGCTCATTTTACAGATGAGAAAACTGAAGCCAACAGGGTTAAATGACTTGCCCAGCATCACATAGGTAGTGAATGTCAGAGGCTAGATTTGAACTGAGGTCTTCCTAATTCCATGACTGGTGCTCTATCCACTGCATCATTGAATTGCCCAGTCACAATAAAAAAACTAAAAAAATAAAAGAGATAAATTAGGAAAATACATTATACTTAACAGCACCTAAGTGATGATATAAATATTAAATATGTATGCACTCAATAGTATCTATCACCCCTAAGTATTTAAGGAAGATGCAATTGAATTATATGCAGAAATAGGCAATGAAACAATAATTGTTGGGGATTTTAGTTTGACCCTTTCATGTCTAAGTAATTCTATCAGAAATTCAATAATAATTTCTTTTTAGAAAGAGTAGCTACAATAGAACTTCAGTGATGACTGAATGAGAATAATAAGGCACAAATATACATTTCTCTGGCACTTTCATAAAAACTGATCATGTGTTAGGTCATAAAGAACTCATAAACAAGTACAGAGAAACTGAAATATGAAATACATATTTTATAGGCCATAACATGATTAAAATTAGAATAGAAAAATGACAATTTGAAGAAAAGATTCAAATTTTAATGGAACTATATAATACGTATAATCAATCAACTATATAATCAAACATTTAATAAGGTAGGTACTGTAGTAGTAAATATTGGGGATATAACTACAAAAAATGAAAGTCTTTAGTCAAAAAAACTTACATTTTATCAGGGAAAGCAACATTCATGCACATGAGCAAATATAAACTTATTCAGGGTAAATACAAAGCAATATCTGTCAGGGAGAAATAGTGACTGTGGAGACTAGGAAAAGATTTTATGTAAGAAATGATACTTGAGATAAACTTTGATAGGGGCAAAGGATTTTAATAGGAAGAAGCAAAAAGAAGATGAACTCAGTGCTAGAAAGACATTTTGGGAAAAGTCAAAGAGATGGGAAATGGAACCTTGTGTTCTAGTTACAGCAAGTAGGCCAGTATGGTTGAGAGGCAAAATGCATGGGAAGGAATAATATGTAATAAACCTATCAAAGGGAGGCAGGTTCAGCCAGATTAAGAAGGGTTTTAGATGACAGAGATGGCATAGGGACAACAGAGATCCCCTAGAAATTGAGAGGAGGTTTCCTGGCATATAGTAGGTGATTCATAAATTCTGGTCAACTTGAAGATGAATAATCTGCTCAGAGTTATGCTTTAGGAATGTCGCTTTTCAACTTGTGCAGTATGGATTGAAGAAGAAAGTTACTTGAGACAGAGAGACTCATTAGACTATTGAGGAAGTTCAGGTGGGAGGTTATGAACATCAGAATCATGTAGAGTAAGTGGAGAAAAAGTAGCATTAGGTGAGAAATGTTAGAGAAATGGAATCAACAAGGCTTGGTAACTCATTTGGTACTGGGGTTGAGAAAGAAAGACTATATGACTGACTCTGAGACTACCAATGTCAGGGACTAGAAAGACGATGGTGTGCTCAACCACATTGGTATAGTAGGGAAAAATCATAGAAATAAATTATTTTATTTTTTTAAAATGAGACAATATCCCTAAACTTTCATGATGTGTCCAAACCAGTTCTTAAAGAAACATTTATGTTGTTAAACAGTTATCCACAAAATAGACAAAAAAAGCTATCAATGAATTAAGCACAAAACTAAAGGTAGGAAAAATATACTAAAACCAATAACTGGTATTTTTGAAAAATCTAGTGAGATAGACAACCCATTAGCCATTTGGATTAGAAAGAGAGAAAGCTAAACCAAATTACCAGAATCAAAAGTAAAATGTAGGAACTTACTTTGACAAAAAAGGATATCAAGGAAATTGTTAGAAACTGTTCAACCTAATTACATGGAAAAACACTTACAATTTTAGTGACAAGGTTGAGTATTTACAAAAATAAAACACTGAGATTAATAGAATAAAAATAGAAAATAGAAACAATTCAATTTCAGAAACTTAAGTCAACATTTTAGAAATGAATTTTCAAAAGTGAAAAAAATCCTAGGTCCATATGAATTTATAAGTATATATTATCAAGTAATTTAGGAACTATTTAACAGCTTTACTTTTTTGGTGAGGGGTGAGGGATAGAGATAGAAGACATCTTAGTAAATTCTTTCTATAACAGTAACAACAACGATAGCATTTGAATGGTGATTTAAATTTTATAGAGTCAGGTCCATATATTATTTCAATTGAGTTTCAAAACAACCTTTGAGACAAATATTGTCCTGAGAGCCAAACCTGGGGGAGATAAAATAGTAAAAGAATATATAGGCTAATTTCATTACCGAATGTCTACAAAACACTTAGTGAAATATTAGTAGAGACTTCAGCAGCATTTTCAAAAGATTATTCATTTAACCTGGTTGATTTTATACCATCAGTTGTTAGAATTATTGAATACTTGTAAAACTATATATTTTCCCATTTTATTTGTTTATTCTGATAATAACACAAAAAGAGCATCTTCATACACACAATAGAACACAAAGGAACATTACTTATGAAACTAAATATTCACTACATTCTGATTCCTTTTCAGAAGAGTGTATGGTAAATTCTACATGTTACTTTACAAGCTCTCCTGTTTATCTTTGCTTTCAAAATAGAAGAAGAAAATAAACTTGTTAAAAAATAAGCATAGTCAAGCAAGAGGAATGCACATGCTAGTCATCCAGAACTTCTCTGTTAAGAGATGGGTAATATACTTCATCTCAAGTCCCCTGAAGACATGGCGGGTCTCTGCATTGATCAGAATTATTACATCTTTTAAAGTTGTTATTCTTTAAAATATTGTCAT
The DNA here is from genome assembly GCA_028658325.1 of Potorous gilbertii. Lineage (NCBI taxonomy): Eukaryota > Metazoa > Chordata > Mammalia > Diprotodontia > Potoroidae > Potorous > Potorous gilbertii. Next base: position 151,016,464 of record CM053769.1, read on the forward strand.
TCTTATATAAACTTTTTTTGTAGTTCTGCTCACTTCACTTTGTGTAAGTTCATACTATACAGGATTCCCTGAAGTCATATTTCACCATGGTTCATGGTGCAGTAGGGAATACTATAAACATTACAGAGAATATTAAAAACAAAATCAATAAAACTATGTGACTATATTAATAGATGTAGAAAACTTTGAGAAAATACATCATTCATTTATATTAAAAGCAAAAAATGTGAAATAATTAGATATTTACTGAATGTGATAAACAATATCTGAGACAGAGAAACACCAAAACCATTGAAATAAGATAATGAGTCAAGTAAAGGTGTCCTTTGTCACTACTCCCTCTTCTCTCTCACACTGTATATACATATATTCACACATATGTGTATGTATGTATGTATGTAAAGTATAGCAATATGATGAGAAAAAGAAATTGAGGAAATAAACAAACCAAAGAGGAGGCAATGCTATCTCTATCACCTGATGATATGATTCTTCACTTAGAGAAGCATAAGGATCAATGAAAAAATTAATTAAAGCAATGTCTAACTAGCAAATTAATAAACCATAAATAATTTTTAAGCTCCTCCCATGTGTAGGCACTAGAAAAAGACAAAAATAAAAGAGTTCCTGCCCTCAGTGAGAAATATCTTATCATGGAGACAACCTGTACTATATAAGTAAATACAAAATAAATAAAAGTTAAGTTAGGGGTAGAAGGCGCTAGCACCTAGCGGGATGAGGAATGGTGAAGGTGGAATTTAGAGTTTTCAGGGAAACAAAAGATCATAGCAGAAGTAATGAGGGAATTCAGCCAAGGTTCGAGTATAGCTGATGTAAAGATAGGGATGGAAGACAGAGTACCATGTGAGCAACAGCTCAGGAATTTGTCTGAATTGTAGAGTGTGCAAATGGGATTAATGCATATTAAGAAGAGAAATGTAGGTTGGGGCCAGCTTGGGAAAGGTTTTAAAAGCCAAATAGAGATGCTAATATTTTTTGCTAGAATAACAGGGAGTCACCAGTGTGTAGGAAAGTATATGATCAGACCTTCACAGACCAATGTATAGTAGATGTTATAATCTAAATCCACAAAAATATTTTTATATTACTTTGAAAGTCAGATAGAAAATTACAACTTATTAAAAATAGCTACAAAATGAATTAAATATAATGAACTCAACCTAACAAGACCCAGTGAAGAACTTGAATGAATACAACTGTAACATATTCTTCAGAGAAATAAAGGCAAATAGAGAGACATTTCTTATTCACAGCTGAACTATAACAAATACAAAAATGATGATACTATTTTTATAAATTTAGTGTGTTGCACTATTTAAATTACATTGGGTTACTTTATGTTGTTGTTGTTCAGTTGTTTCTGACTCTTTGGTACCCCATTTTGAGTTTTCTTTGCAAAGATACTGGAGTCAGGGCAGAGCCAAGAGGGTGGAGTAGAAGGACCGACCTGTAAAAGCTTTCCCTACGCAGTCCACAAAAATACCTGTAAAAAATCATTCTAAACAAATTCTAGAGCAGCAGAAGGCACAAAATGACAGAGTGAAAAAAATTTCCATTCCAATGCAGTTTGGAAGGCTGACAGGAAAGGTCTATTACACTGGTCTCAGAGTGGAACGCAGCCCATGGAACTCAGTCCAGCCTTGGCCTCATGGCATGGCAGGGACAGGACTGGAATAGGCCTCAGGGGCAGAATCACAGGGAGCAGCTGTGGTTCCCAGATTACTCAACCCACAAATGCCAAAGACAGCTTCAAAGGTCAGTGAGAAAACTCTTTCACCTGGGTGAGAAGGGAATGTGGTTTAAGGATTGTCCCAGGTGGTGGCAGCATTCATTTTTGTAGCCCTCAGCCTACAGACCCTAGGGGAATTGAGCTGCTGATCTGAATCTCAGCCCTGAGTGGAGGTCCTGTGGTGAGGAGGAGCACTGGCTGATGGAACTGGTGGAGGCTCTGGCAAGGGAATTCTACTCACATATCTGGGGCAGAAGAGTGCTTATGGTTGCATCCAGACCAAAGCACAGGCCAGGAGAGGAGTAACTTCTCTCCCTTGATTATGCTATTTTGGAGGAACTGAGGACTTACAGGTCCCTCCTCTTGACAAAGGACTCAAAAGTCAAGTAACTGGCTGGGAAAATGCCCCCAAAAAGGAAAAAAAAATAAGACTATAGAAGGTAACTTTCTTGGTGAACAAGATATTTTCTTCTATCCTTTCAGATGAGGAAAAACAATGCATACCATCAGAGGAAGACATAAAAGTTAAGGCTTCTGCATCTCAAACCTCCAAAATAAATATGCAATGGGCTCAGGCTATGGAAGAGCTCAAAAAGGATTTTGAAAATCAAGTAAGAGAGGTGGAGGAAAAATTGGGAAGAGAAATGAGAGAGATGCAAGAAAATCATGAAAAGCGGGTCAACAGCTTGCTGAAGGAGACCCCAAAAATGCTGAAGAAAATAATACCTTTAAAAATAGGCTAACTCAATTGGCAAAAGAGGTTCAAAAAGCCAAGGAGGAGAAAAATGCTTTAAAAAATAGACTAACTCAAATGGCAAAAGAGGCCCAAAAAGTCAATGAGGAGAAGAATGATTTAAAAAGCAGAATTAACCAAATGGAAAAGGAGGTTCAAAAGCTCACTGAAAAAAAAATAGTTCTTTAAAAATTAGAAATGGAGCAGATGGAAGCTAATGAGTTTATGAGAAACCAAGAAATTACAAAACAAAGTCAAGGAATGAAAAAATAAAAGACAATGTGAAAAATCTTATTGGGAAAACAACTGACCTGGAAAATAGATCCAGGAGAGACAATTTAAAAATTATGGGAGTATCTGAAAGCCATGATCAAAAAAAAGAGCCCAGACATCATCTTTCATGAAATTATCAAGGAAAACTGCCTTGATATTCTAGAACCAGAGGGTAAAATAAATATTAAAAGAATCCAGAGATCACCTCCTGAAAGGGATCAAAAAAGAAAAACTCCTAGGGATATTGTAGCCAAATTCCAGAGTTCCCAGGTCAAGAAGAAAATATTGCAAGGGACCAGAAAGAAACAATTTGAGTATTGTGGAAATACAATCAGGGTAACACAAGATCTAGCAGCTTCTATACCAAGGGATCAAAGGGCATAGAATATGATGTTCCAGAAGTCAAAGGAACTAGGATCAAAACCAAGAATCACCTACCCAACAAAATGAAGTATAATACTTCAGGGGAAAAAATGATCATTCATTAAAATAGAGGAATTTCAAGAATTCTTGATGAAAACATCAGAGCTGAATAGAAAATTTGACTTTCCAACACAAGAATCAAGAGAAGCATGAAAAGGTAAACAAGAAAAATAAATCATAAGGAACATACTAAAGTTGAACTGTTCACATTCCTACATGGAAAGATAATATTTATAGCACTTGAAACTTTTTTCAGTATTTAGAGAGATTATGCACACACACACACACACACACATTTATAGACAAAGGGCACAGGGTGAGTTGAATAGGAAATGATATCTAAAAAAAGTAAAATTAAGGGGTGAGAGGAGAGATACTGGAGTCTTTTGGCACTTTCTTCCTCAGCTTATTTTGAAGATGAAGAAAATGAAACAAATAAGGTTAAGTGACTTGTCCAGAGTTAGACAGTTAGTAAGCATCTGAGGTTAGATTTGAACTTATATCTTTCTGATGCTAAATCTGGAACTCTATCCACTGAATCCCCTTGCTTGCCAGGTTTACTTTATAGAATGAGACAAAACAACAAAAATTAGTAAAAAAAGAAAGGTTAAAGATCTCAAGAGAAATGATGAAAAAAATGAGAATGGAAACATCAAACATCAAACTCACATTCCAAACAATATTATAAAGTAGTCATCATCAAAATTATTTTCTGTATATGGCCAAAATGGAGAGGCAAAATAGTGAATAACTGCTGGAAATGGAATCAAGATACCAGAAATATTCAGAACTTATGACTGAATATTGTGATCAGATCAGGGACCACAAACTTGGAAAGTAGAGATTGATTTGAGCAGATGATGGGTCACATGGAGTGGGGAATCCTAGTGTATTTGTGAGGAACTGTGGGTAGAACTTAATTAGAGTAATTTGATGTAATATGATATAATCTACTGAACAGAGAGCACTGGAATTGTAGCCTATCTATGGTGTATTTGAGTTTTAGAGACTAAAGGACAGAAACCCAAAAGGATAGAAATCCCAATCCATTGGGAGTGGACTGGAATCCCAGCTGGATTTAGGATGAATCTATCCTCAAAAGTTTGTAATAGATTTTCAGACTGATCATGAACAGTATGTCAAAAAGAAATGATGGATAAATGGGTTCTTTATTCTTCTTCATTCACTTCACTTCTGGCCCATGTGCAGGAAAGATACATTTCTCCACTCTCAGGTGAGTTTTTCACAGGAGTTTTTCCTATCTCTCCATCCTCCCACCTGCTTGGAAGGCATAGACAATTGCATTCATGTGTATATGGAGCACCAAGATTGGTTCTATTTGTGACTCATTTTTACCATCTACCCCACATGGTTGTTTTGAGGATCAATTGAGATTAGATTGATAAAACACTCAGAATAGTGCCAGACACAGATTCGACATTCTATATATGTTTATTTCCTCTCTGCCCCTCCCTTCCCAGTTTAATCAAAGTGTAGTTTACTCGTGAGAACTCCATCTGTTATTTGCAAAACTGATTTTTCACAAATAGACCACATGGAATTTGGGGAAAGTAACATCCACTTTCAGAGCTTGACATCTTATGGGATCTTTAGGGAAATTTCATTATTTTATAATAACAAAAATAGCCATTAATATTATAATTGTCATTGTTTTATTGTAGTCATATAAACTTGGATCCGGTGTCTACACAGATTACTTAGTGAATGTGGTGAAACCTTGACAATCAGTCAGGATAATTATGGTTCTGAACACTCAGATTTTCTCCTCTTCCTCTTGTTTCATTTTCCTCCTCCTGTTTCTTTTGACAATTTTTCCTGCTCAATTTCCTTCTCCATTTTCCTTTTTTCCTCCTCTTCTATCACTTCCTTAGATAATCCCAGAATATTAGAATCAAAAAGAAAGAGGTCATTTAGTACAATCTCCTCATTTTAGTACGAAGAACACTAAGGCAAATGAGACAAACTAACCTGCCTCAGGTCATAGAGGGATGTAGTAGTCCAGTTCACCTTCCATTATGTGTCCTTTTTCATTCTCCCTTTCTTCCTCCTTTATAAAGAGACCCTAATAATAATAATGGAGTATTTAATATATGTATTTACTTCATTCCACCCACCCTTTGTCCCCAGACATATACCTGTTCAACAATCTTCACTTGCTATGGATCCAGATGAGTTGTAGTAGACATGCTTGAGAAAGACTAGTTAAAACTACAGAGATGGCCCAAACAAATGGTCTGTCCATCCAAAGACTCCATTTGCTTGACTGCATGCTGACAACCTCTTTAACTTACAGGATTATAGTACTTCAAACAGGAGAACTCCTTACAGATCATTGACTCTAACCATCTTCCCTTATTTTCTAGATGAAGAAAATAAAGCCCATTAGGTTAAATGACTGGCTCAAGGCTATGCTGGTAAGAAATGGCATCCTTATGGACTCTGAGTTGGTATCCTGTGTCTGAGAGGGTTTGCCTGAAAAGACCTGAAAGTTGTTATTTTGCTGATGGGCACACAATTAGAATCCTTTGTGCTCTACTGTTTTCCAGGGTGTACTTCTATTTTCTTATTTATTTATTTGAGCCACTAAATTATCTAATTAGCGACATATATTGTTGACACATAGGCAACTATGAATATTTACTGCATACTTGTTCAAGCATTTATCTAAATAGGTGGCATGCCAGAGCCATGTAATAAGGAATGATGACTCTTCAGAAGTGTTCCAGGAAAGTACAGAAAGGGGAAAAAGTTTTGCACAGGAGGCCTTTGCTTCCAACCACAGACATCAATTCTTCCCAGGATAGAGCAATTGCCGAGTGATGACAAAAAATTTATCGTAATGAATAAATCAATACTCAGCTCAACAGCAGTTTCAGATGTTACTTTTATAGGTCTTCTCATGTCTATTATATATCCCTTAGCGTGGTGACTGAGCGAGTGGGGTGAATGCCAACTGCGGAAGGGAGAGCGGGAGACACTGTGCCTTCTGAGGTCTTCTACCATTAATCACCATCCCATTGCGTGGGGATCCATTTATATCACTGTAACTGTGGAGTCGAGCGGCTTACAATGATCGACTACACCACACACACAGTGTTTGTTTTAAGGAAGACCACTGTCACCAAGTGTTGAGCAAGGTGGAAGCTTCAAAAACATATAGAGGAGGAGGGAAAGGGAAAAGGAAAAGGAAAAAAAATACAGTGAAAAGAAATCCAGAGTGATGCTTTTCAAGGCCAGGTACTGTTCTATGTAATCATCTCTGAATGATCAGGTTAAAAAAAAATCAGTATCGTAGGTCTTTCGTGGGATAGTCATAGGAGTTATATTTTGAATGTCAAGTTAAATTAATCTCATTTTATAGATGAAAACAAACAAACAAACAGATCCTAGGATGCTAGGTGACTTTTCCAAGGTCATCTAGATAGTGAATAGTCATAGAAGGATTGGTTTAAGGGAGTGGACAAGAGTCAGATTGGTGGGATCAGAACAGGTGCCTTCACATGCCTGAAGGGCTATCTACAGATAACGATAATTGCTTTACATAGCACCTTAGAGTTTGAGAAGCCCTCTGCTTTGTATCACCTCATGGCCTATGTGGTAGATGTTAGCATGATCTTAGATGTTACAGAATGAGGAAAGTTCACAAGAGAACAGACTTCTACTCCAGCTGCAAAAAATAAAATTAGGAGCAATTATTAGAAATTATGAAAAGGCAGGAAAGGGAAAAGGAAGGAAGAGGAAAGAAGTGTTTACTATGTGCTGGCTATTGTGCTGAGTACTTTGCAGACATTATCTCATTCTCAAAACAATTCTGGGAAGTAGGTTGTATTATTAGCCTCAATTTACACTTGAGGAAACTGAGGCAGGCAGAGGTTAAATGATTTGCCTAGGTTTACACAGCTAGTAAGCATCTGAATCTGGATTTGAACTCAGGTCTTTTTGACTCCAGTCCAGGCTCAGTCATCTCTATGCATTTTGCCTCCTAGAAACATTGATCCATTTTAGCTCGGCATGAGAAAAAGCAAAGCAAGACTGTTGGAGCTCTGGGCTGATTTGGCAGGTAGTATGTTTCCTCCTCACTGAAGAGCTTTAACCAGAGTCGAATGAAAATGGTCAATAAGCATTTATTTAAGCTCCTACTATATGTCTAGGAGGGTTGCTAATCTCTAGGTATTCAAAGAAAGGCAAAGACAGTCCCTACTCTCAAGGAGCTTACAATCCAATGGAGACTACAGCATTCAAACTCCTGTGTACAAAAAAGATTATATCCAGGACAAAATGGAAATAGTCAGCAGAGGCTGGCTACCTGCTGGCTAACATTGCAGCATGGATTCCTGTTCCAGGCCAGGTTGGACTTGCTACAGAGAGGGACCTTTTCGCTCTGAGATTCTCTAGCAGAACCAGGACAAAACCAGCTCCTCTGACTCTGAATCCAGTGCTCTTTGCATTGCCCTTTGCCTTACATCTCCTCTCCCCCTTCCCAGCCCTTTGCCCTTTGCCTTACATCTCTACTTCTCCCAAACCTCCCCTCACCCCTGTCCCATTTTGAATTTGGAGGACTTTTCACTGGACACTGGACAGGAATGCCTCCCTATGCTTCATCTAGGCTGGCACTATTTTATTCTCTGGGTATGTTAATTTCATTTGCCTTTGGCTTTTAGTGTATATTCTGAATTCTGAAGGTGGTCTGGCTTTATGAAAGACTCACAATGATAAATAACCAAGCTGGTATATCAGTGGGCACCCTTTTCCCTTATATTTTAATTCATAAACCAAATGAAGTTTTAAAATCACTTACCTACTTCCTAGCATACATAAAGAAGAAAATGATATGGCCAGTCATCTAGATAAGGTGAGCAAGGGAACATGACTGTTCTGCACTTTTACAGGGGAGGGGACTCTATGGTCAACTCTCTACTTAGAATCCATTCAATAAATAGACAACAAATATTTATTAAGCACCTACTATATATAAAGCCCTGTGCTAGGCTGTTCCTAGTAGATCTTGGCTTTTCTATTGATATACTGTGAGGTCTTAGGCAAGTCATAGTAAATGCTTAATAAACATTTGTTGACTGAAAATGTTTGGTTGTCATTCCTCTCTCTGGAACTTGGTTTCCCCATCTATAGAGCTGGAAGCAAGAGTGATCCTTTATTCTGATGAGGCAAGCAACTAGATCAAAGTAACTGCAAGCTCTGACAGGCAGACTCAGATCAACTCTAGAAGAGGCTGGAAGAGGAAAGAGTTAACTGAGGACACAAATATTCCATTGGATTGGCTAGTGGAATAAGGGATAAGAGAGAATGCACACTTATATAGTACCTACTGTGTACCAGGCACTGTACTAAAAACTTTTACAAATATCTCATTTGATCCTTACTCTGATCCTGGGAGATAGGTACTATTGTTATTTTCATTGTACAGTTGGGAAAATGGGGAAAGACAGAAATTAGCTAACTTGCCCAAAGTCACCCACCTAGGAAGTGTCTGAGGCTGGATTTGAACCTTAGATATTCCTTATTCCAAACCCAGCACTCCATCCACTGACTAGCTGTTTCTCCTAAGAGCTTGGTGTCCTAAAGGCAGGTTCATAATAAGCTTTTTACTTAAGAGCAAATCAATAAAAATTCAGTTGAAAATTGTCAGGGTACTGCATTTTACTTAAGTGTAATATTTACTGAAGTTTCTCAACTATTGAGAGACCACTGAGATTGTAGTTAGGAGATTTCTGTTCTCTTCTGCTCTTCTACTAACAAGCTTAGTGACCTTGGGCAAGTCACTAAACTTTTGTAGACCTATTTTCCCACCAAAATGAAAGGATTGAGTGATATGATGCTTCACAAGAGAAGAAAATGAATCTCCCATTTTATTAATGGAAGTAACATACAGGATATGTTTTACCAACCTCAGTTATGTAAATGCTAGCAAATATTATTAGCAGCAACGTAGCCCAGTGGATAGAAAGACCCCTGCTTGAATCCTGTCTCCGACACTTACTAGTGGTGTGACCCCAAGCTACTCATTTAATTCCGTTTGGCCTCCATTTCCGCATCTGTAAAATAGGGCTAATTATAACACTTAGCTCTCAATGTTGTCATGAGAAATAAATGACATGAAATAATACGTGGAAAGTCTTTTTAAACCTTAGAGCACTTATACATAAATGATGCTCTAATTATTTCACTGAGGTGAAAACTGAGGGCCAGAGCAGAAAAAAGGAGTTTCTAAAGCTCACACACTACTTATCAGGGGAAAAGCCAACCTTATTAACACCATTCAAGTTCAGATCTGAGGCTGTTTTTGCTAAGACCTGTCAATGCAGCTCAAATGTTTGGAAAGGTGGCAGTTTCCTTTAGTGCTGATGGCAAAAACAAACAAATGGGCGCATCAATAAATAAATGAATGAAAATAAGAGTAAAAATAAAAAGTTCTCTGATTCAGGCCTGGATTGGGGGGAAGAAAAGGAAAACACAGGCCTTCAAACCAGTGATTTATTGTAGAGCAGGAATGCATTTACTTGCCTTATTTTGCCAAACAGAAAGCCCTCCAGTTCACTTAGTCAATCTGAATATTTCCATAAAGATTAGTTATACATGGCCGAGAGTGGAAACAGCTTGGCTTGGCTTCCAAGTTCTATAGGGAAAGAAAGAGGACTTGAGAGGTGGATCTTTATTTAAAGCTCTTTCATGGTTCAGCAGCTGCTTCTAAAAGTTCTAAAGGTGCAAACAATAAAAAGAAAGTTTATTGATTAGTTTACAAATAACTTTTGTATAAGAAGATATTGAATCAGAGGCAAGTTTACTGATGGCTTGTCTCCTATAGACCTTTTCATTTTGAAACATTTGGAGACAGCCTTAGAGAGAGGGGGAGAAAAAGAAAATGTGTTGTTTGAGTAAATAGAATGTGTACCCAGGTAAAGACCCTTCTGTTGTTACTGGGCAACAGACAAACTTTTTGAGGAATAGTTCTGTTCTTATTGAAGAACTTATTTCTAGCCTCAAAGAAAAAAAAACTAACCATATTGGACTGTGTTATACAGAACATGGGATTTGGACAAGAGAAACTGTATGCCCTAATCCTGGAGCTTATTGATAGGTGTTCCAGTTCATTCCCTTGTTCAACTGGAAAGATTCAAGGTCACCTAGCATCAAACAGGGTGATTATCCACTCCCCTTGACCATGTTTGTCCAGAACTCCAACCTATTGGCTAGTCTTCCGGAGTTTTTTGTCCTCTGATTGGTTCTTGCTGGTTCTATGGGATCTCCTTTGCTGGTCAAATACATTCATTGTCCATAATCTGTGCTATACCCATACCTACTGTGGTATAGGAGAAGTGGTATTATCTTTCTAAAAAAAGGGGGGTGGTTGAAGTAGAGCAGAGGTTATTAACTTGTGGATGGATTTCAAGGGGACTGTAAACTTGAATAGGAAAAAAAAATACACCTTATTTTTATTAGCCTCTGAATAAAATTTAGCATTTCCTTAAATTATGAAAGTGTCCATAGATTTCTCTTGTCTTTCTCGTTTGTAGTTTTATGCCCAGCATTCAGCACAGTGCCTGGCACATGGAAAGTACTTAATAATATTTTATCATCATTCTGATTCCCATCATCATTCTTCAGTTCCACACACTAGCTTGAAGACGCCTGGGGTTTGACTATAGTGTAATAAACCTTCCTTCATGAATAACCCTTTCCCTCAAATTTCAGAAACTACTTTGTAACTATCTAATGCAATTGTTATAATATCACACATTATAATTGGCAGTATATGTATCTTGCAATTATCTAACGTTTCATCACAGGAAATTCTGAGTTCTCAAAGTCTATGCCCCTGGATAGCAAAAGATGCGACAATTTCTACCATGCCAAAAACATCTATAATATAGTTCTGGTGACAGACAGTGTTTTCTTTTTATGAACCAACCTTCATAAGTATGTAAAAGTTCATTAGCAATAGGCTGTTCACTAGATAGGGAATACATTAGTCATGTAAACCTGAGTAACAAAAAAAAAAAGAAAATCAAATTTCTCTCAGTTCTGGGAACTCCTTTTTATTTAGTGATGATATACTGGTAGAAATGAGTTAAATGTTGTTATTCTAAATTTGATATATCATTCTCCAGTGACCAACAAATCACTGGAGGAACTAAATCATATCAATATTAAACTTTGCATTACAAATGAAATGAGAAGACCGAAGGAAGTTGTATTTAAATGGAAAGTTGGCTCATACGTTCCGTTTGTATAGGTAAACAAAGGAATTGATGGTATTTTTTTTTATCAAAGAAGGGGATCATTTCAGGGGATAGTTGGTCATTTAAAGTTATTATGATCTAGGATAAAACACGAACATTTCCCTATTCAAAAAGGATCAGGAAAAGTGGATTGAATACGAAATCATGAATTTGTTACATATCACTTGGTTGTTGGGATTTCTTTTTCTGAATGTGTGTGTGTTGTCACAAAAGTGTTAAAAGTAAACAAAAAGATGTCCCTCATAGCCCTCAAATTTGGAGAACATGGTTCAAGATCAAGAAATGAAAACAAGTGATGCATAGCCCAGAAACTTCACATTCACATTCCATTATTTTTTTTTTTGGTTTGTTTTTTGTTTTTTTTAAGGAAAGAAATAGAGCAGCAAAGGAGATAATTATACATCAAACTGGACATATTTTAATAGGCAGGAAATAAGTGTCTTATATTTAATAGGCAGGAAATAAGGACAGGTGCTCTTTCAAAATCAACTGACTTTATAAGTAGGACATTGACTTAGAGCAACAATCAAATCAACACCAAATAGGAAATAATAAAAATGAAAAGATACGCAATCAGGAACACTCTCATATGATCTAATTAAGTGAACTATTGATGGAGAAAGAAAATTTTCATAAAGAGAAATTGACATAGATTATCACGTTATCCTATAGAGGCACAGCAGATGTAAGGAAATCGCTAGAAGAAAACCAAAAGACATTAGAAATCACTTGAGTCAGGAAGTACTTAATCTTCCTTCCAAAATGAGAACCAGAGCAGTAAAAAGCAACACAGGTTTAGAATATGAAATTATTTGTAGGGTAATACAGTGGAGAAGAATGGAAAATTATGAGTATTATTGCTTCGTTAAAATGGTATGAAACCAACCAAACTTTCTAGAGTTTTTGTATGTGAGATCTAATTAACTCAGGACATTTGAGTTCATTTAAGTATGAAACTCGAAGAAGGATAACAAACAGGTGAAACATGAATGAGATCTGCCAATATTTCTAGGACATACAGTTTTTCTTTATAAATGACAACAGAAGCACTAAATTTGGACTCAACCAAAATAGTCACAATGTGAACTTTGGGATAAAGAGAAAATGGAACAAAAAGAAAACAAAGGTATGAAAAATAAAGACTGAAGAGTTCAGTGATGGAGGGGGCCAAAATTTAAGGATATAATCAGTTTTCATGCTACCTGAGAGGAAAAAAGACATCAGATAATACTGAAAAAGAAATTGAGTCTTTCAACAAATGCTTACTCATGTCTAATTTCTCCCTTCTACCAAGGTTTTATGAGAATAGTTTGCATATTCACTAAAGGTATCCTTGACGAAAGTATTAGAACAAGTGAGCTTTTTCAGACACTATACTACCACAGACTCTATTAAAATAACATAATTTGACTAGAAGGCTTGGGACTTCAAAATTCCACTATTATTTGTTGACGTAAAAAAGCACTTTATCTGACAGGACAAAACACTACATTAAAGACTCTCTACTAGCTAGCTCTCATCTATTTTTGGATCTCCCTTAGAAGTCTTTGCAGTGTTCCTCAGCTTGATGTCCTAAACCAAAGGTCTTAATGACCTAGCGCTGGATGGACTTCTATATCCTTCAGTAATCCCTCTTCAATTCGGACTACCCACTGGAAACCCTGTGCTATAGTGATTGAACAAACATACAAGCGCATATATATATATATATATATATATATATATATATATGTATATATATATACATATATATATATATATATATATATAAGTGTGTGTGTGTGTGTGTATATATGTATACACACATATATATGTAATATGTATTTTTACTTATTATTACATTGTCATAATTTATTATTTCATAATGAGATAGCATATATTTTTTTTCCTTAAGAAAGAAACCCTAACATCTCAGGAATGTCAACAACTACCTGTTGAGCGCTCAGAACTTGGTCACAAAGATGCCAAAGTCATCTAACTCATTCCAGGCTATAACTAATTATTCTGACTTTTGTCCTGCCCCTGGACTTTGATGACTCTGGAAGAGAGAATGAGGCTGATAACTTCATGCAACTCTGCCTCACTTAAATCCAATTCATGCATGAGTCAAGACATCACCCTGTGATATCACTGGTCCTCTTTGAAAACAAAAGATGAACAACTACAATGACTATCTGTCAGACACTGTGCTTAGTGCTTTACTATTATTATTTCACTTGATTTTTACAACCATCTTGGGAGGTAGGTGCTATTGCTATCCTTATTTTGCAGATGAGGAAACTGAGGCAAATGGAGGTTAAGTGGCTAACCCAAGATCACACAGCTGGGAAGTTGTCTCAGGCTGGGTTGAGTTCGATTCTTCCTGACTCCAGGTCCAGCCCTCTATCCACTATGCCACCTGGAGCCATCGATGCAAACAATGGGAAGTTGGATTCAGATCCTTGCTCATCTTTCAAGAAAGCTTGCATCTGCACAGTATCATCAAATTCAAGAGGAATTTCAGAGCTGAAAGGGATTTCAGAGGTCTGTTGAACAACATGAGCCTTTGTCTTAAAATACAAATGCCATGATGGAAAAAAGTCATGCCTTATTTAAAATACCTCATTCCACTTATGGACAGCTTTGTTAGGACTTGTTTCTTTCAACTGTTTCTGAGTTTAACATTCTTCAGCTTCCCATTATTCCATTTAGTTCTGTACTTGGGGTTCAAAATGAATCATATTAATGTCTTTTCCACGTGAAAGGATTTGGAGTATGTGAAGGCAGCTATGGGGGAAGCAGGGATGTCCTCTAGATTGCTAGAGAACACTTTACACTGAGCATTATGATAGTAGGATGCCTCGGCTTTTAAAGATACTCCCTGATGCTATCACTCTAAGGAAGGAAGAGCATTTGAGCTGAGGATACAGAAAAGTCACTCCTACTGCCAATAGCCCTAGAAAAGGTAACAACATTGACCCAGCTTTTTTACCCATTACATCAGATCAAAAAGTAGTAGTACTAACTTACTAGTGTTTTAAGGTTAGACAAGTGTATGTGTGTGTGTGTGTGTGTGTGTGTGTGTGTGTGTGCGAGAGAGAGAGAGAGAGAGAGAGAGAGAGAGAATGACAGAGAGACAGAGAAACAGAGACAGAGAGACACAGAGAGAGACAGAGACAGAGAGAAGAGAGCTACTCAGATTCCCCAGAGCTCCCTAGTTTCACTGCAATAATTTGCCATCTTTTCCTCTTTTTCACTCCCTCTCATTCTCCCTCTCCTTTTGTGTCTGTCTCTGCTTCCATCTCTTTCTGTATGTTTCTGTCTCTCTCTTTCCCCCTTTCTGTGTGTCTCTGTCTCTCATTCTCTTTGTATTCATCTCTGTCTCTGTTTCTTTGTTTCTGTCTCTGTCTGTCTCTGAATGTGTGTCTCTGAGTGTCTGTCTCTGTCTGTCTCTGAATGTGTGTCTCTGAGTGTCTGTCTTTCTCTGTCTCTGTCTCTCTGTCCCTGTATCTCTGTGTGTCTCTGTGTATTTGTCTCTCTCTCCCTCTTTGTCTCTGTATCTCTATCTGTCTGTCCCTCTAGCTACCATACTCTGACTTCTTCTAAGTTCATGTTGCCTGATATAATTTTCCATATTACATGCCAAGCTTCTTGGGAGAGTCCCTCATCCTGAGTTTTTCTCCAGTGAACAGCAATTCCTTGAATCACAACAATGGGTAACTGATACATTCATTAAGGATTGAGGTCATCTCTGACCATAATACATTAGTTCAGAATTCACACAAACCTGAAACATGGTTTTGTGATCCTCTCTTTATCCAACAAATATCTAGTAAGTATCTGGTATGGTCTACACACTAGCCTCCGAACAGCATGGTACAAGGCAGATACACAGAACTTGAATCTGACTGATAACTCTGAAAGAAAGAGGCACATAGTGAGGGAAGACGTTTTTTTTCCAAAGGCCAGGAGGTGAGTGACTGGAAGAACATCTATAAGCTGACTCTGGAAATAAATCTCCAGAGTACCATAACTCCCCAGAGTGAATCGTCCACCTCTGGCTTATGGAGTTCATGCTAGATAATCAAACACCATGTGAAATTGAGTTCCTCAGCATTCTTACTGGGTCCATTTCTGGTTCTAGCAACATCTGGTGTTTTAATTCCATCTCCCCTTGCACCTGCATGGGAACAGAGCCCATTGTCTCCAGCTGTTCTCACAGATGTGCTCCTTGCTACTGACTCCTATCTCCCCAGTCTCCCTCCTTCTATTACTCATTTCCATCCTTGGCTTTCAGGGATGAGGCTAGCAAACACCTGGAAACCATAATAAGACAACAGACCCAGAACTCAATAACATGAGAGAACAAATTGGTGACAAAGCAATCCCACTGGAATATACATATACCTAGGGATCATAACTATTTTATCTCATGATTAAAACTTCATTAATAACAAGAATGTGTCAAAACAGGAAGGAGTGTAGGATAGTGTCCAAAAGTAAGAACATAGTTCAATGAATTTGACAAGCCAATTGTCTTCAGCCTCATCTTTCCTCTTCTTCCAGAGGCAGTCTTCTTTTCAAATCAATCAATAACAGAGAGACATGTATTTGTTTATTTGTTGGAGGCAATCCAGGTTAAGTGACTTGTCCTGGGTTACACAGCTAATAAGTGTCTTGAGATATGATAAGAACTCAGGTCTCTGGACTCTAAGACTGGTGTTCTATCCACTGTACCACCTAACTGTCCTCCAAGAGACATCTATTAAGCACTGCCTATGTTCTAGTGACTAGTAGGTGCTTCAGATACAGATATAAAAGTGATGCAATCCCTAACCTCAAAGAGCTGACATTTTACTAGGGGAATGTTATCATAGATAAGCAGGTACAAAATCACACAACATAAAGCAATTTGGGAGGTATTAACAACTGGGGGAATTAGGAATGGCCTTGAAGAAAGTGATGGTCAAACTGAGCCTTCTGTGGGTACCAATCAATCACTCAATCAAAAATAGGCAAGCATTTATTAAATGTCTTACCCTAACCCTAAATGTTCTAGAGAAGGAAATGGTAAACCACTCCAGTGTCTTCACCAAGAAAACCCCAAATGGTGTCATAAAGAGTCCTACAAGACTGAAATGACTGAATAATAATTACAACAAATATACCATGCTGGTGCTACATGCTGGGTATACAAGGATAAAGGTGAAACAATCTCTGCCTTCAATAACCTTGTATTTTATGAATGAATTAATGACTGAATCATTTATTAAGAGCTTAATATGTGCAAGTGTGGGGAGACTAGGGTAGTTGTGGTGTGAAATTGTGGGCTTGTGGAGGTAGAGTTTCTACCTGATAGGATATGACTTAGGGGAAAGAGCAGTGATGAGATTGCAGAAAATCTGGGTGGCTGGAAAAGAATGATGATGCTCTCAACAGAAATGAGGAGTGAGTTTATTGAGAGGAAAGAAGAGAAGCTCTATTTTGGATTTGTTGAGTTAGAAATGTTTATGGAATATGCAGGAAGAGGGGTCCAGCAAGGAGTTAGATATATGGGACTAGGGCTCAGGAGAGACATAAGGACTGGATATGTGGATCTGCCAGTTATCTTTGTGGAGATGGTATTGAACACATAAATGCCGATGGTAACAACATTACCAGTTGTTAGTTACTGTCTTTCCTTCTAGAAAAGGGCCAAAATGCCATCACTATGTTGGAGTCAAGGTATCTTACTATGGCTGATCAGACCAGTATAAACTTGGAAGGATCTTATCACAGGTTGGGCCAAATAGTTTATATGAATAATGGAGTGATGTTATCTCTAAATTTGCACATCTCCTGTTTCTTTTTGAGCTACTGCAATTCTGCCTGTAGAGCACAGAGCCTTTTTTGATGTGGGCATATCATGCTTTGTCATGTCTCACAATTGATTCCAAGTTCTCCAGAGAGAACTTGAGACTGTCCTTGTATTGTTTCTTCTGACCACCATGTGAGTGTCTGCCTTCTTTTAGGCAAGCATACCATTGGCATTTGAACGATGTGGCTAAGCCATTAGAGTTGTGTTTTCTGCAGTAGAATTTGAATGCTTGGAGGTTTAGCTAGATAAAAGACATCAGGGTTCATCACTTTATATTTCCAGGTGATTTTTAGAACCTTCCTAAGATAATTCAAGTAGAGAAGGTAGAGAGAGAAGAATATCCCAAAATAAGACCAAACATGGACTTACCATCTAGTCTCTTTTGAGTTCTAGTGAGAGTTTTGTTCAGCAGTCTTCTTTCTTTCTTTCTCATCATTATCTTCAAAATTGTTTCTCTCCTGGCTACTTTTCCATCCACCTTCATCCATGCTCAAGCTGCTCTGTGTGGAAAAAAAATCCAACCCTATTCCCCCAATCTTTATCTAATACACTCTGAATGCTAGCTCACTTCTCACTTTCCATTCACTACCAAAATCTTAGGAAAAGTAGTCTGAATCCCTTTGTTTCTTTCTATTTCCTCACTCTTCTTCCCTTCCTCCTTGAAATGTTATTTTCATCCATCACTCTTCTCAGACTATATTCTTGAGTTTACCAAAAGCATGCTTATTGTCCAATCCAATGGTCTTTTTTTAGTCCTCATCTTTGTTCTCCTTGACCTGTCATTCAAAGTCCTTTATGTTATTGGGAATTTCCTACTTCTCACTTCCCCTCCCTTTTCTTAATCTCTCAAATTTAAGGTCAAATCCCTCTTCCATGAAGGCTTCCTGCCCACTGTGATGTCTTCCTTCATCACTTTAAGACCATATTCACATTTAACCAGCTTTTATCTCACCTTCCCTATTAAGGCCCCTTTGAACTCCCATGTTCAATTCCCTAACTGGGATCTGTTGCTATGCACAGAACTGCTGTATATATTTCTCACCTTCAGAGAAATTTCATTTGTCCCAGGAGCTCCTGACCTTACTTCCAGTAGGGAAAATAGGTCATAGTATAGGGCGTTCCCAAAGTCTTTGTGTAGATTTAAGCTTTAGTAAATTTATAAGTTCAAATTCTCCAAACTTATAAAAATATCACTTAAAAGTTTAATTTTTCCAAAATATTTCATTCCATTTAGTTTTTTGAATTTTAAATAACATATTTTTAATCTTAAATTTAACAACAAAGGACCCCTGCCATTATGCATTCATTGCCTGTGCAACAGTTTCTAGATGACAGTTTCTTAGGCTGGTAGATCAGTAGAGGAAGTCTTCTTGCTTGGCCATCGAGGTCACCGGATCCATCTCCATTTGATTTTTCTCTTGTGGGGTCACATCAGACCTGTTGTGTATGCACTGAAGACCTCAATCTTTGGACTATTTTAAGGCTAGGATTACAAATGCAACCCTTTCAGTCACTGAGTGGTAGTTGTTAAAGTTTTTACAAAATTTAAAAACTGATAAAACTATCAAAGTTTAAAAATTTAAATAATCATTTTTGGACAAATCTGGAACATTTAAATATCAGAAATTATTAAAGCTAAAAATTTCCACTGGGACTTTGGTGACACCTTGTGTATTCCTTCCTATTGTGATCCAAGCACCAAAGTCTTCCCAGGCTAGCAACTGAGGATTGTGACCTAGAAGAAAAGGGACCAAAAAAATACTTGTGGCGGGGAGAGAATGTTTATCATCTTCAAGAGTTTGAAAGGTTTTTACATGGAAGAAAGATTATAAACTTGATCTGCTTCATTTCAGAGGGCAAAACAAGGAGAAAGGGATAAAATCTTTACATCCCATCCAAAAGTGAAGAGGGCTACCATACCTGGTAATGAACTCCCTGTCACTGGAGGTCTACAAAGAAAAGTTAAATAAATTCATTGAGGATTTTGTAGAAAAGCTACAATCAAAGGAATACTTGCATTGTTTCTAGAAAGAGTGTATCTATCAATAGACTGTTCAATTGTTCCATTCAGCATTCCTGTGATTCTCCAGACCAAAATATCCTTTCCTGGCTACCACTCCCTTATATATTTTATCTCTCCTATTAGAATAGAAGGTACTGAAGTATAGGTGCTGTTTGACTTCTGTGTATATCTATGTATGCATGAATGTATCCATTTGTGTATGTGTGTATGCATATATGTATCTATATACCTATCCTTTAATACTTGTCCCATAACAATGCATTTTTCATTTGCTCACTGAATAATTATTTATTAAGCACCTACTATGTGCTAAGTACTCAGAGACACAAAGACCACAATCAAATAATGACAGTAGATCAGAATGGTCAATATTTGACGGGGCAGACATAGTACAGAACAGCAGCCACCCTAATATATAATATGAGAGGAGCCATGGATTGGTCTCATCAATCTGGAAAGTATTTTGAAAATGTGCTTTTAAAAAGTGATTAAACTCTCCATGTCTTTTGACTCAAAGTTTCCTCTGCAAGGTAAATATCCCAAAGAGGTCAAAGGCAGAAAGAAAAACCCCAATCACATCATAGTCTTCATAGAAGCACTTTTAGTAGGAGTAAAAAACTAGAAATAAGGTAAATGTCCTTCAATTAAGAAAGGCTAAATGAATTGTGATACTTGAATATAATGGACAATAACTGCCCTGCAAGGAGCAATGTCAATGAAGACTTCAGTGAAGGGTAGGAATGGACGCAGAATGAATTAGGGAGATCCAGGGAAACATCATACTACAACAATGTAAATGGGAGGAACAGAAAGATTGTGTATTTATGATGAACACTGTCTTTATGATCACCAAGTGTAATGGTGGAGACGAGATGAGAAAATATATCTCTTCTTACTTTGCAGAGGTGGGAGACTCATTGTGTGGAACGTGGCATATGTTGTCAGATTTGATGAATGTGTTGGTAAGGTTTGCTAACTTGTTTTTGACCTCTCACTTTTTTATTTTTGCTTATAAGGGATTGCTGGATGTATGGGGAAGCAGGAAAAGATCTATTTGCAAATGAAAGTGGTGTGGAAAGTAAAGATATTAACAACCTTTACATGCTGACCACAAACTTGTGAAGTGAGTAGTATCAGATTTTACAGATGCAAAAACTGAGGCAATAAGATTAAGAAACCTCTTCTTGATTCTTATCCTCATTCCCAATCATAGTTGGATGGCATTTGGGGTTTACTGACCTGTTGCCTGGGTCACATAGCTTATAAGTGTTTGAGTACGAAGTTGAACCCAGGTCCTCTTAGTGCTCTAAAAACCTTGTCACCTAGCTGCCCCTTATGTACTTTTATACATTCTTGTTGTTTATAAGGTCCTTGATGGCAAAGACTTTCATTTTTTAAAAATTAATTTATTTTTAGTTTACAACATTCAGTTCCACAATCTTTTGAGTTCTAAATTTTCTACCCCTCCCTCTCTTCCACCCTCCCCAATATGGCATGTAATCTGATATAGGCTCTACATATACATTCACATTAAACATATTTTCACATTAGAAAGACTCTTATTTTTATCTCTGTATCCCAGTTTGTAACAGAGTGCCTGGTACATACATATCTAATACATATTTATTGATTGATAAATATTTGACCTCTGAGGAACCATTGGTCCTAAGTCCATACTCCCACGGAATTTGAGATTCTATGATGCTATGGCCAGTAGAAGAGGGGATGATGATTGGACAGGAAAGTGGCTCCCATGCCTCGGTGGCTGGAGACTAAGTTAAGTGCCACTTATCACCTATTTTTTCCTTTGAAGCACTGTATCACATGAATTTGTTTACTACTGGTGAGAGCATTTGCAAATCACTCTGGCATTTCTAGGGCTCCTGCCAAAGCTTCAAAACTAAGCTAAGCTTCCCCTGCCAGCCTGGGCCCCCTGGCTTTGTGCCAGGTTGCACAGGGAACCTTGCTCTATATGGGCCATGGGCAGTCCTCTATCATCACTACTTTTGTTCTTTGCAGTAGCCTGCAAAGATCCTCACTTGTTTTATTTTCCAAACCCTGCATATAAAGGCAATGTCTACATACTATCACTTTATGTGAGTCCTTTGTGTTTTCCAATGGCATAGTCAAAAGAACTCATTATTGAGATTATTTTCATAGTGAAGACCTCAGGGAAGACCATCCATGCTGCCTACCAGTCCCCTAGTAACCGGCAACATAGCTGCATGGGGGACCTGTGTGGAGATCAAGATCAGAGGAAGTGGTGGGGGCTGGTGGTTCATCAACCATGTCACTCTGTTTCCTTCTAGGAGGACTAGTTTCTTGAACTCGGCTTGCATATTTTCACATGAGGGCAATATGGTAGAGAAAGGTATGGATAAACTGAACCAATACTAGGCTGAATTTGGAGGACACCTCCATTATTGCTTAATTCTCCTTGTTCTGTCCCACAGGTGACACAGTGGAAAGATAGTTCAAGGACTGGGAGGCAGGAGGACCTGAGTTTAAATACCATCCAAGATATGTGACCCAGGCCAAGTCATTTAATCTCTATTTACCTCAGTTTCCTTATCTGCAAAATGGGGTTAATATTATAATATTATCACCTATCCCCCAGAGTTATTCTAATGATTAAATGAGTTACCATATATAAAGCACTTTGTAAGTCTTAGAGAGCTATATAAATGCTAGCTATTATAATTAATTAGACTCTACGTGCTGATCAACAGACTCTTTACTCTCCTACTTCCTTTTCTTTCTTTGCTGATATTTTCCCCTATGCTCCTTCCTTCTTCCTCCCAACACAAATCTATTTTTAGCCGCTGAATAGTCATAACTATCTCTAGAGGCCCCAATCAAATGCTGACGCCACTGGGAAACCATTACTATTCCCTAGATCAGTAATGGTTTTACCTCCAAGGTGTCATACAGAGCTTCAGTTTGCTCTTCTTTTAGAGAAGATATATTATATTACACTTATCAGGCAATAATACAATATAATAATAACAACTGATGTTTATATAGTGCCTACTGTGTGCCAGACAGTACGCTGAGGGCGTTACGAAGATCTCTTGTGATCCTTATAACAACCTGGGGAGGTAAGTGCTATCATAATCCCCATTTTACAGATGGGGAAAGCAAGGCCAATAGAGCCCAAGGTCACACGGCTATTAAGTGTCTGAAGCTGGATTTGAACTCAAGTCTTCCTGACTGCAGGTTCTGGTATTCTACCTACTGTGTCTCCCAGTGTGTACTATCCTTTTATCTGAGTTTGTATGTCATTGTCTTCCTATACAAGAAATCCTTTGACAATATGTACCACGTCATGTTTAAGCTATGCATTTCTTCAAGGACCTAACCAAGGGATTAGTATATAATATATGCTTAGTAGATGTTCAGTGGATAAATGAATGAATCCTGTTGGAATAATCTTCCTCCTCCAACTCTCCACTGGCCTCTTTTCCGTTCCCTTTTCACATAAACTCTTTACGCTCATCACACAAGGAAATTTCACTGAAGATAAAACAACTCCCTTTACCTCAGGGCTGTCAAACTTGAAAAGAAAGGGGAGGAGGGGGGCACTATACTACAGAATCCCTATAAGTGCATATTAACTTAGAGAACCACATGTTAACATTATCTATGTTTTATTGCACATTTATTTATCTTGTTAAATATTTCCTAATTATATTTCAATCTAATTTGGGCTGCCCTGAGGAGTTTTGTGGCCTGCATGTGCATCTGGTGCCTTTGTACCAACTCCTCTAATAGAAACTAAATGCCCAAATGGAAAAGTCCATGAAATTAGCCTGTTAGCATTTATAGTCCTTCAATAGAACAAATAGAACTTAGAACTTAATGAGCAAAAATAATTAGTTACAACATGAATCTACCATGTAGTAGACGAGGGTGATCTCTTCCTCCATGCTGCTCTGATCCTCTTTCCTACAACCCCACTCTTCCCCCAGCTCTGCTATCTGAAGTGAGACCGTGCATTGTGCTGGTTTACCCCAAGCATACTTTATAGTATGTGTCCAAGAGATAAGTTGATAGTTATGGCACAAGGCAGAAGTTTGTTTTTTGGCTGTTTTCACCTCTTTGTGACCCCATTTGGTGTTTTCTTGGTAAAGATACTGGGGTGATTTGCCATTTCCTTCTCCAGATCATTTTCCAGATAAGGAAACGGAGGCAAAAAGGATGTATATACATACATACATACATACATATGAGTTGTAACAGAAACAGCAAAAAAGCCTGGAATCACCCAACTACTTGAGGCTAGATTTGAATTCAGATCCTCCTGATTCCAGACTAGGCCCTTGATCCATCGAGCCACCTAGCTCCAGGGTAGAAGCTAGTTTAGGGGAAAGAGGGCCAGATTTAGATGAGAAGACCTGAGTTCAAATCTTGCCTCTTCCACTTACTACCTGTGTGATCTTGGATAAGTCATCATACCTCTGCTGGCATTAATTTAACTATATGTAAAATGAAGCACTTGCACTATGTGACTTCTAAGGATCCTTCCAGTCCTTAATCTGTGAGCCTATCAGGCATCCTAGAAGACTTTCCATTTAAAGCAATGGTTCTCAAATTTTTTTTTCTTTTTGTCCTGCCATAGTATTATCCTTTGCCATGAAGAATCAAAACCCAGTACAGGATTTTGAACTGGGCATCCATGTGCTGTTTTGGATATATGTCCCACCCCATTGAAGGCACATCTTGCCGAAACTCCAACGCCCTTTGAGAAGCACCCTCCTCTAGCATGCTCCAACCTTCTAGTCCATGCCTACTGTAGCTTAGGCCCGACCCATTGTTCACTCTCCTGACACTATAGCCTCCTCAACTGAGCAGAGTAAAAAGAGCCCTGCCTCCCTGTGGCATGAGGCCATTCTCTGAGAACCTGGGAGCCAGAATAGAGCACATGGATTACTTGAACAGACTCAGTCTGCTGTTATGTAATAAACATGAGTCATGTCATAGAATGAGTCACCTCCCCACCAGGCTCACAGCCAGAGTTGCCCAGCCTTTGTCCCCCAGTGAATAGAGAGAGGATGATTCAGCCTTAGGAGGGAGGGAGGAATGGAGAGAGGGAGAATCTCCCTGTCTTGACCCACCTTCCAGTGCTAGTATATGCTATGGGAGAATTGGTGGCATGACAGACCATGAGGAAGCTCTCTTGTTAAGTACTGAAGGGAGGAAACAGAAGAAGAGAATCTCAGTAACTCAGAGTTGGATCAGCCCTTGGGGATCATTGGGTTCAGTATCTTCCTGAACAGAAATCCCTTCTACATTGTTCCTAGCAAGTTGCCATTTCTCCTTTCCCTTAAGACCTCCCATGATGGCTGTCTACTGACTCCCGACTCAAAAAACTGGTTTGATAAGGGTAGAAAAGAGTAGGATTCTAACCTCCTTTCGTTGGAATACCCTGCTTCTCTTTATGCAATCTAAGGTTACAGTAGAGAGGCAGTAGAATGTCACTCAAAGCAAGTGGCCTTGGTGTCCGAAAGTCATGAGTTAAAACTGTTGCTGACAGATACTGGAAATCTGACCTTGGCTACTTCCCTTGACCCCTCAGTGAGCCAGGCATTTCAGCAGAACTCTAGGCTAAGAAGTATCATTCTGTATTTCTGTAGAGGTATTTCTTTGATGGGGACTCTGCATAAAATATATGTATATACATACATACATATGAGTTGTAACAGAAACAGCAAAAAAGCCTGCTGTATATGACCTCCTGAATAACCTTCCTAATCCACTGCTTGGGTTATCTGAATTCTTTCACTCAAAAGTCTTAGGTGCCCCCATCACCTCCTTAACGAAGTACCAACTCCTGATTCTGTCCTCCAAGATCTTCCATAATCAAACTCTAAGTTGCTTCATACCCCACCCCTTGCTGTAGCCCAATTTCCAGTAGCACAGGCCCTTGTTCAAGACCTTGTTTTAACACCATACTTTCCTGTCTTTGGTAAGAGTGATTCCCCATGGTCTGGATTGGCCCCTTTCCCTCCTACCTCCCTTCTCTGACTATCCCTGTCTCTCTCAACTCAAAGTCCCACCTTCTCCATGAAACCTTCCTTGTCACACCCAGGTATTAGTGATTTCTTCCTCCTACATTTTTGACACCCCTTGGCTTGCCATTTTCCTTTTTATCTCTTTCACTTTCCCATTTAGTTAGGTATTATTTTCCTTTCTCTTCATTTAATTGTAAGATCCTTGAGGATAGGACCAGTACCTCTAGTACCTACAACAGTGCTTTGAACATACATATTTTCTGAAGTGAACTGGAATCAGTAGACCTTTACTTCTTACTTATCTGTGGTACCTTGGAAATTTTACTTCTTTCAATCTCAGTTTCATCAGATGTGAAATGGGGACAATAAACCTTGTACTCTCTCTCTCAGATTTGTAAGCCTTACACTCCAGTGGACCTAACCTCTTGAAAATTTAATTTTCTGATCTGTAAAGTGAGAAAAATAATTCTTACATTATTTATATTATAGGAAAATCCCATCAAGCAAAATAATTTATGCAGTATTTTGTCATTTCAAATATACAGGATTATGATTAGTAGGCAGGAGCCCCTCCCCCTCATTTGAAAGAAGGAAAAATTGTTGAACAATCAGAGCTATTCAAAAGTAGGATGAATGCCTTGGGAAGCAGTTGCTTCTCTGCACTGAGTCAACCCCGCCCTCTTCCCCCCCCCCCCCAAGAACTTTCCAAGCAATGGCTGGGAGACCACTTGTCTGTTATTACCGAAAGGATGCTTTTGAGTTTCCTCTTGCAACTCTGCAATTATGTGATCTTATCCCATTTTCAATAGTTTCTAGCTTCCTCTGACTTGTCTAACCTATTCCCAAAGTTAGGGGAGCAATAAGCATAAGGAGGAAGGTTCAGAGAAATAGGAAAAGCACCTGCCCTTTATCTGGTCTTTACCCAGAACATTTCCCAGAAAAGGTTGACCCACATGGAAGTATTCTCCCCTTCTTCCCTTCTTCCTCCTTTCTTCCTCTCTTCTTTCCCAGCCCTCATTCTCCTTCTGCCCCTGAGTTTCAGTATTCTGGCTTTCAGATAACTGGGAGATTTCTGCTCCCTCCTGGAAGCTGAGGGAGCTGACTGTGCTTCACTGTGGGTGGGATGATCACCTGAGAAGGATGATTACCTGAGATGACCCTGGGAATAATCACGAGATCAGGGATTTAGCCCTAACACCAGGGGTATGCTGAAGCTAGTTGGAACCAGTCTGAGCACAAATACAGAACCTATAAATCAGAGTGCAGAAATTGTTTACCTGATTGTCAAGGCTGAAGAAAGTGATGGTGAAAATCTTAACAAGGTACATTATCCTTAAAAGCACATTTTCAGAGAGCTGCTTGTTAAACATTTGCCAGCACTTACCTCCCTAAAAGGGACCTTGAGGTCACCTTGGTTCACCAGTTCATTTCACAGACGAAGAAACAAAGGCTGAGGAGTGTATTATTGTACATAGAGGACCACAAAACTCATTGTCCTTTCTATCACCATTCAGATATCCTTTCTATCACTCCTGGCAGTGCCTAAAGAACCAAGCAAGGTCTGCGATTATTGTTGCTTGGGTTTCATGCATTGCACAAACTGTTAAGAACCTCAGAAACATTCTGGGAGGAGGGGTGCATTCCTTAACCTTTTTTGTGACATGGAAGCCGTTAACCATCTAGTAGAGCTTATGGATCCCTTCTCTAAATAATGTTCTTAAATGAATAAAATAAAATGCTTAGGATTACAAAGGAAACCAAATGGACTTAAATACAGCGAGTAAAATGTACATTATATTCATTGTATATATAATACATTGTATATTTGTCATATATGTTATATTTGCTATATACTATGTTATATGTAGTTATATATCTTTTATGTAACAGATATCTTACATTATATATTTGTTATAAATACATATATAGTTGTTTTATATATTTATATAACAAATATGTTTATACACATATGGTATATGCACCTATTGAATCATTTCAGTTGTGTCTGACTCCTTGTGACCCCATTTGGGACTTTCCTGGCAAAGATACTGTACTGGTTTACCATTTTTTTCTCCAGTTCATTTTACAGATGGAAAAACTGAGAAAAACAGGGTTAAGTGACAAACCTAGGGTCATATAGCTAGTAGGGGTCTGAGATATGGTTTTAAAGATATGAAGATGAGTTTTCCTGGCTCAAGTCCCAGCACTCTCTGCAGTGTGCCACCTAAGCTATGCCCCTCCATATCCTTAGCTGTTATACAAGATCAATGAGCAACTGATGCATATTAGCAAATATTAGAATTTATAGATCTGTTTATAGTGTATATCCTTTAGCCCTGATGATAAAGTCATATTGAAAGTAAATAGGAATGTATGTTTCAACAAGTTCATTTTGATAACAAGTCATTGTACTAACTTGAATTTGTTATTCTAAAAGGTATGGCGGGGCAAGTCAGTTAATTTCTCTTCATCTCAGTTTGTTCATCTATAACATAGGGATAAAGGCAATACCTACTTCACAGCTTTGTTGAATGGATCAAATGAGATATATGCAACTATATTTTATATATATATCTACATATATTATTTTACAAACCTTTATATGTGTATGTGCACATGGATGTATAAAGAAGGCTACATATAGCAAGAACTAAATAGAACTACTGTTGTTGCTGAGTCATTTCGGATTTTCTGTAACCATTTGGGGTTTTCTTGACAAAGTTATTGAAGTGTTTTGCCATTTTCTTCTCCAGTTCATTTTTAGAGATGAGAAAATGGAGGCAAACAGGGTTAAATGACTTGCCTAGGATCACACAGTTTGAATTTGGATTTGAACTCAGATCCCCCCACTCCAGGATTGGTACTCTATCTGCTATGCTACCTAGCTGTTCAAATAGAATTAACCTGCCTCCAAATATAAGATGACTTTTGCCTGGTTATATGAAATAAGACAAGATGCCAATATGATGTGTGATTCTATAGGTCTCATATGACCTCATGGCTCATGCATCCTAAACAATGAGAGAAAAAAACCTCAAGGTAAAGAGAAATAGTACCCACTGACCAGATTATATTTATTTGGATGGTATACACTTCTCTGGACAGGCTCTAGAATGTCCAGAGCTGTCAATCAATGCCCTACCTAAAACGTAGCATAGTCAACTGAATGGGACTCTAGCTGGGGCCTTCCCAAGTCAATGGTTAACAACAGCATCATCACCTGCTGCTCTGTTTCAGTTAATGCAGCCTATAATCACATTAACATCTTTGGTTCCCATGTTACACCACTGACTCACATTAAGTTTCTAGTCCCCTAAAACCTTTAGATTTTTTTCCTCAAGAACTCTTGTCTAGGCATGCCTCACCCATACTGTACATGTACAATTTATTCTTCTGTATCGGTAAAAAAATAAAAAAATGGGTGTGAACAAAGGCACTACCGGGTTTCACCACTTTTATACTTTTTTCTTTCTGGCCCTGGCCCCAGGGAACAAGCTCCTCAAGGACAACTATCCAGGCAATCTCTTCAACCACCCAAACCAGTTTTCAAGGGGAAACACCCTGCCCCTGAATCATACCTAGCTGAAAGCTTACCCACAGCTTGTCTGGGCCTGGAGAAATTGAAGTGCTATTGACCTTGTAAGATAGGTTGATACCTTATGCTAATCTTCGTCTGGGCAAAGAAAGACACTTGGGACATCTGAGGACAGCTGAGTTCTGTGTCACATAGGTGGAGTAGACCAAGCTGGAAAGGAAACTGGGCCATTTAGATAAAATCTGGGTTTGGGAAAAAATGAGGAAAGGTGCTGATTATAGCCAGGGGCAGAGTCACTGACAGTGAAAGAAAGCTTTAGAAAAGGGGCAAGTCAGAAGAGGTGACCAGAGAACTGTGTGTCCAGAGATTGGTAACAGCTTGCATATACCTACCATTTTATGGTTTGCAGAGTGCTTTGTATATCATCCCATTGGAGTGTCTCAACAATCCCAGGAGGTAGATGTCATTGTTATCCCCATTTTACAGATGAGGATATTGAGGGTAAGATATGCTAAATGACTTGCACAAGGTCACATATCTACTGGTAAATAGAACGTTGGACCCAGAGTCAGGAAGGTCTGAGTTCAGATATTGTCTCAGACAGTTACTAACAGTGTAACATTGGGCAAATACCCATCTCTTCTCTCTGCCTCAGTTTGTCCCCCCAAAATGGGACTCCTAATAGTATCTACTTCTCAGCTTTGCTGTGAGCATTAAGTGTCTGCATTATTTAGCAACAGTCAGCTGAATCCAGGGAAGTTACAGACTGAGGGCTAAGGAGACCTTGGGGCTATGTAAGAACAATAATTCAGGGTGAATCTTAAACTAGAGGGAACTTATTTGCTCAGAGACCAGAGGTTAAAAGCATTTACTGACTAGTCCCATGATGGGTTGGAACTCTGGAAGACCTAAGGAAGGAGCCTTCAAAATGACTGTCAAGGGCTGAATTTTTGGTGTCCTGTTAAATTTCCTAGCCAGATCCTTGACTTGTCAATAATGATGAATGTAGGACCTGGGTTCAAATACCAGTTTTGACACATAAACTATGTGACCATTAGCAAGCCCCGCTCACGTGCTCTGGCTTTCATCTTGAAAATGAGGCAATTGGAGTCAATGACCTCTGAGGTATTTTCCATCTCTAAATTCTTTGCTCAGATAAATGGAAGCAAATTCAGACTGGAAGGCTTGTATTTAGAGGCTGCCCTGGCTTGAGTTTTCATTAGCTTCAGGAAAGAAAAATAAGAAAAAAAAAATTAAAAGAAGCTGGCTGACTTCAGTCAGTTAGTGGGCCAGTACTACTCATTAACATTGCTATTTCTATGTATTGTCATTATAAGAGATTATTTTTAAATTTAAATATGCAAATGTGCACTCCTGTCTCTTTGGGAAAAAAGATTATTTTTTACTAAAGAGGCAACCTATGGGCTGGGAACCAAGAAGGTCTGAGCTCAAAGCTTTCTTCTGATGCTTATCAGGCTGTGTGAGCATTTGTTGTTTCAGTTTTGTCATCTGTGAAATGGGGGCGCTAATATCTAATGCCCAATATGCCCAAAGGGCTAATGTAACACTCAAATGAAATGATATCTATTAGGTACTTTGCAAACTTTAAAGTACCATATAAATTACATGTTATTAATAGGAGTTATTATATAAATAATAATATTAGTAAAAATCTTTCCAGAAAAGAAATAGCCAATTACACCACAAAGAGCAGTGATTCACTTGACAAAACTTTACTTCATTCAGAAACTTCAAAGATAATCACTAAGCCCTGGTCCAGACATCCTCTGTCTCTTGCCCTTGACCTGGTGTGTCCCTGTGAGAAGGTGATGATGGAAGCCTGCTGCCTTTTTACAGATGCTGAGAAAGTGCTGAAAACCAGGCTTCTCTCTGTGGTTAAAGCCCATTTCTAATTCCAGGCTGAGTCTGGGGATAGGTTCACAGAGAGGACACCTGCAGTGGCTTTGGATGCATGCAAATGCCAGACACCATTAACACCTGTGGCCCCATGATTCACATCTGCTCAGCCACTGAAACACATCTGGGAACTCTACCCTGAGCTTTCATGCCTTTGAAGTAGCAATCAGTCCAAGGAGGTATATCCTAAACCAGTGTTTCCTTCACATTGTCAAGGCAATGTGCTGCTGGATGGAATGGTGAGAATTCCTTTTCTTGGCTCTATGTACAACAGGGGGAAACTCTCTGAGAAGAGACCACAGCTTCCTGGCTGTCCCTCTTGACTGGAATGCTCCCCTTCCTCATCTGTCTGTGCCTCCTGGCTTCTGTCAAGCTCCAGCTGCAAAAGAAGCCTTTCCTGAATAGTAGTGCCCTCCCTCTGTGGATCATCTCCTATTTATGCTGTCCATAGCTTGTCTGGACATAGTTGCTTGCATGTGGTCTCCCCCACTAATCAGTGCTTCTTGAAGGCAGGGGTTGTCTTTTACTTTTCTCTACAGCCCTTATGAGTAGTGAGGTAGTGCCGTGGACATCCAGCCTCAGATACTCATGTGACCCTAGGTAAGTCATTTAACCCAGTTTGTCTCAGTTTTCTCATCTGTAAAATGAGAAAGAAATGGCAAAGCACTGCAGTATCGCTACCAAGAAAAACCCATATGGGGTCAAGCAGAGTCAGACACAACAACAAAAGCAGCGGGAGCCACAGCAGCCACCGCCACCACCAGCATTATATCCCTAGAGCTTAACATAGTTCTAGGCACCTAGTAGATGCTTAGTCACTGGAACAACAAACATTTATTAAGTGCCTACTATGTGCCATGTACAGTTCTAAGCACTAGGGAGCTCAAGGAGCTCACATTCTGAAGGACTTGTCACCATAGCCAAAACATTCCAACTCAGGTAACTTCAAATTAGCTGGAGAGGAGAGCAAAGGAGGGAGGAAGGGAAAGGTGGCTAGAACATGAGCCCAAGCAATTTCTTTTTTTAAAGTTACATGGTAACAGTTTTTAAAGTTACATGGTAACTTCATCGTACATTTAAAAGAAATAATAGTTTCATCTTTTTTCCTATTCTACTATGTTTGAGAAATGCTTGTTTTATTTCTTAAGTTCAAAATAAAATAAACATAATTTTTACAAAAGAAAAAATGGGGGTGTGATAGAAAAGGATAGATTTGGAATCTGGAACTTGGGTTCAAATCCTTTCTCATTTGCTGACCACCTTTTTGATCTCAAACTAATCACTTCTCTTTGATCTGTTTTGTTCCTTAAGGATCATTTAATGATAGAATACAAGCTTCCTGAGGGCAAAAATCATTTCATTTTTCTCCTATCCTCAGCACCTAGCACATAGTAAGTAGATGCTTCATAAATGCATGCTGAATGGCAACTAGGTGGTATAGTGGATAGTGTAGACTGATTACCAGCAGACAGAGTATGAGTCATGGAGCCAGGAGGACCTGAGCTCAAATCTTGTATCAGATTTGACTAGCTATGTGATTACATGCAAGTCACTTAACCCTGATTACCTTCCCCTTCCCTAAAAAAATATATAATAATTGATTTTGTCCAAAATGGCTAAATAAGGAAATGTTTTACATGATTGCACATGTATAACATATATCTGATTGCTTACCTTCTCAGGGAGGGGGAAGAGGGATGGAGGGATAGCTTTTGGAACTCAAAACTTTTTTAAAAAAGCATAAGTGTTAAAAAAATATTTTTAATATGTAATTGGTGAAACATAAAATATACTATTTTTTTCAAAAGCATTTTTAAGAACTGGAAAAAAGGCCCTAACAGAGAAAGTGACTTGTACCAGGGCACCTAGCTTAAAAATAGCAGAACTTAGAATCAAATCTACATTTCCTGATTGATGCCACCATCCCCCTCAGACCATCAATTTCTCCACTTTAAAATTAGTAGATTAGCATAAAGGATCTCTTTATCTTCCAGCTCTGCCACTAGAAAAGAAA
Source organism: Potorous gilbertii (assembly GCA_028658325.1). Taxonomy (NCBI): domain Eukaryota; kingdom Metazoa; phylum Chordata; class Mammalia; order Diprotodontia; family Potoroidae; genus Potorous; species Potorous gilbertii. Next base: position 151,049,258 of record CM053769.1, read on the forward strand.
GGAAAGGGGGGAAAATTGATCGTATCAACTAGGTATCTCATTTAATTTCTTCATATCTCTGCAAGGTAGGCACCACTATTATCTCCACTTTACAGTTGGGGAAACCAAGGCAGTCAGAAGTTAAATGACTTGCCCAGGATCATACAGTTAGTTTTTGAGGCCACATCAAACTTAGGTCTTCCTTACTCACCACCCAGGGCTCTCTCCACTTTTTTCATTTAGCTATCTCAAGGGAAGGCTGGAGTGGTTTTCAACATAGAAGGAGGCTATCCATGGAACTTGATGATTCTTTAGGACAGAGCTTCTTAAACTTTTTTCCACTCTCGACCCCTTCCTTCAGTGCTTCTTAAACTGTGGGTCACGACTCTGCATTTCTCAGCCTCAGTGATGTTCAGGCCCAGAAAAATCATCTCTTGAGAGCCAAAGGCCCTCAAGGGAGAAGGAAGTGGCATGAGAGCAGGGAGAGGAGGGGATCTTAATTAGAACCTTTCTCCATTTATCCCTCCATATCTTTCATAGACTTAAAGTCTATGCAAATTTCTGGGGAGAATAAAAAAAACGCCACCCTCTAGCCCAGCACTGCGGCCAGCAGCCCTCCTATGTGCTAATGGATTTTATCCATAGCATATGCCCTGGGAAATCATAACGGGCTTAATCACTTAAGCAATAGGCCCTGAAAAATTGGTCATTACTGGAAGTGACCAACCATTTGGTAGCAACAGCCTGAAGCAAAATTGTTTGCAGTGAATTTGAAAGGGATTATTATTTTAGTAAATAGTAGTTTAGAATACTGGCTGAAGAAATGCAGGGGGAAAATTTTCCAGGCTAGGTCCAGGAAATACAAAGAAATCAGGTTCTAGTCAGAGTTAATTTCCAGCACTCCAAACTCTGTCAGTGAGCCCAATTCTTTCCCTGTTTGGAAATGAAGACCATAAAGTAAGTGAGAGAGAAATTCACTTCCGTGCCCAACAACAAAGATGAGGATGCGTAAGTAGAAATTCTCCCTACAATAGTATGACAGAAAGAACGATGCATATAGAAAGGAAAGAAAGAAGGAATGAAGGAAAGAAAGAAGAAAATAAAGAAGGAAGGAAGGAATAAAGGAAAGAAAGAAGAGAGGGAGGGAGGAAAAAGAGAGGGAGGAAGAAAGAAAGGAAATAAAGAGGGATGGAAGTGAGGAAACAAGCGTTTATTTAGCACCTACTGTGTTCCAGGAATAAAGGTTAATTGCTTTACAAATATTATCTCATCTTTTCTTCACAATTCTGGGAGGTAGAAACTGTTAGTCTTATTATTCCCATCTTATAGTTTAGGAAACCAAGGGGGACAAAACTTAAGTGACCTGCCTATGGTCTTATAGCTAGGAAGTGCCTGAGGTTGAATTTGAACTCAAGTCTTGAACTTGAGTCTTCTTGACTCCAGGACCAATGCTCTGTGCACTATGACACCAGCGAGCTGTCTTGAGGACCTGATTTTTAATTTTCACGGTCACTAACTCATGTCTTCTTGGGCAAGTCATTTACTTATTCCGGCTTTCAATTTTCTAATCTATAAACTAAAGGAGTTAGACTGCATGATTTTTATAGTCTGTTCCATGATGCCAGAATCAGAAAAGCAGATTAAGCCTTGAGAATTACTCAGAATTTGTTAAGGTTGCTTTTAGAAATAGTGATGTCCACTCAGTGGAGGTTTCCAAGTGAAATCTGTGTGATTAATTGTCAAGTTTGTCACTGAAGAGATAATTTCCCAGAGTAGGTTGTAATAAATGGCATTTTGGATCTCTGAGTTTCTCCCTACAATGGTAAAGTTAAAAAAAATGCATATGGAGAGGAAGGAAGGAAAGAGGGAAGAAAGGAAGTAAAGTTTGATCTAAGTTCTGCCAGACTGCTTTTGAACTTTCCCAGTAGTTTTTTAATCAAACAAGGAGTTTTTTTCTTAAGTAATTCATATTTATCAAACACAGGTTGAGTTCTATGGTTTCTGATTTTTCCTTATTTAACCTGTTTCATTTACATATACCTCTACTTTTTTTAAACTAGTACCACATGGTTTTGATGACTGCTGCTTTATGATACAGTTTGAGGTCCAGAAGTATTATTCCCTATTTTCCCCTACTTCTTTTAATCATTTATCTTTGTATTATAGATCTTTTTCCCAAATACATTTTGCTATTATTTAATGAAGTTCTATAAAAATATCACTTTGATGATTTTATTGGCACAGCACTAAAAGTGTAAATTAATTTTGGTAGTATTGTCATTTTTATTTTGTTGGCCCAGCCAACCTCCCCCACCTCTAGTTCCATGATCCTATGAGCCTTAAAGAAAAGAAATGGCTTCAGGTCACAGAGAGAGTTCATAACATAGCCAACAAAAATAATCATATCACTGTATAAGGCTGCTTTGGGGTTTAACCCCACATTTCTGTCATTTTCTGAGTTTGCAAAAGATTAATGATCTTACAATAACTGTGAGTTACAATAACTCTTTTACAGAAGAGAAAGCTGGGGTTCAGAAAGGTTAAGTGACCTGTCCAGGGTCACCCCATAGATATTGCATATAAGGGATTTGGATCCAGGATTTCTTTGACTCCAAATCTGATAACTGCATGTTCCTGCTACATTAATACAATGACATTTTTTTTTTTTGCAAGGTGGATTTGTTTATCAGATAAGCTGACTTCAGATGGCAGGACCTGAGTTCTTTATAATAGGAAATCTCCTCTTTTCCCCTCTCCAACTCTCAAACCCAAGAATTTCAACCATTGTTCTAGAGGGCTACACAGGAGATAGGGGTCATTAGTACTACTGTGTTCATGCCCTTATTCATGGGTCTGGATAGTTTTTATGTATCACAATGAGATGACCAATAGACCTCTTTACAAGTAACAGCTAATTGTAGGAAATCCCTTCCCTAATCCCCACCCCATCCTCCATACTCATGGGACATCCTTCACTACATCACTGCCAAGGGGCTTTTCATAAAATGCAGGTTTCACCATGTCATCCTTCTACTCAGCAAACTCCAGTGGCTCCCTATTGCCTCTGAGATCAAATTTGCAAGCTTCTTTGTTTAGATTTTAAACTCCTTTACAACCTGTTCCCAATTTACCTTTTCAACGTTATCATATTACTCCCCTCTCTGGGCTTTATTGTTTAATATAATAGTAGTAACAGTAACAGTAGTAGTATAGTAGTACCAGTAGTAGGAGGAGGAAGAGGAGGAGGAAGAAGAGGAGGAGCAGTAGAAGCAGCAGCTAACATTTATATAGTGCCTGCTGCGTGCCAGGCATTGGCACATATATCAACATTATCTCATTTGAATAAATATTTTTATATAAACACTATCTTCTTTAGCCAGACTGACCCCTTTGCTGTCCCCTCATATGTATGCTCCATCTTCTGTCTCTCTACCTTTACACTAGTTTTGCTCAATCTCTTATTCCTTTCAAAATTTTGCTCATATCTACCTGAATTCTTTTCTGATTTTCCCCAATTTATGATGCCTTTCCCAGAAAAAAAGCACTATCTGGTATTTATTTCATATATGTACAATCCCCTCTGAGCTACCCCCTCCCCAAAATCACACCAACAAATTGCGGTTTGCTTCTCTCAGTACTCTATGAGTCCATTTTACCAAAACCACAGTTCATGAAGCCACACTGATGTGCCTACTTTTAATAGTTGACCAGTAGACACAATTAGCTCAAAGCAAAGACATTTACTGAGATGGCATTATAAAAAAAAGAGATACAAGATATCCCCCCCATCAGTCTGGGTTGTACTGTGCCTTCAATATACACAGCATTTGAAGAAAAGGGACATAGAGTACACTGGTAATAAAGAACAAATGTGGTAAGCACATGTCACCAGGGAAACGCACATTCCTGGTAATACGTGGCACTGTGGCACCCTTTTTGCTCTTCATCTTCTTGTGTTAACCTTATATTGCTCCCCAGTGGGTACAGCATTTCTTCTGGGAAGCATGTCCACCCTAGCTCCTGGGAATTAATCCTTCCAGCAGCTTATCTCTCAAATGTTGGGACTAGTTCTTCCTTGAATCCATAGTTGGCTCATTTCTCTGGTCTCAGAATTCACACTATATGGAGGTGCTTTGACTTCCTTTCTTGCTTCCTGATATCTCAGTCCTCATCAGTAGCTTGTGGCTAATAATGAGAAGATAAGATGGAAGTTTCTTTCTCCCTAAGAAGAGAAGAATGATTCTCTCTTAAGGGAAAGACTCATCTTCCCTAAAGGGTTCTCATTGCTGCCAGGGTTCACCCTCCTTGAAATCTCCTCTTATGACTCCAGAGCTGGGAGGCTTGATTTTAAGGCCACAAAGATGGGGCTGACCTTTGGCCAGGCAATGGAAAGTTACCCTATGATTTCTTTGGAAAGACCTTCATACCCTATGCAAGGATGATCAAGCAAAAGTTTCCTTTAGACGTCATTGGTACTGCATTGTTTGTTGCCTTTCCCTTCTGAGATTTTATAAATTGGGCTGGAAAGAAATCAGGGAGACTTTGATCAACTCTTCCATTTCCTTTTCTATGTGTGTTTTGTTTATCAAGTCAAGACAATTCAAGTCAACAAGTATTTATGAAGCACTCATTGTATGTCAGGTATTGTGAAAAATTCCAGGAATACTTGTTGAGTCATTGCAGTTATGTCTCACTCTTTGTGACCCCATTTTGGATTGTCTTGGCAAAGATACTAGATTGGTTTGCTGTTTTCTTCTCCAGCTCATTTTGCAGATAACAAAATTGAGGCAAATTAGGTTAGGTGACTTGCCCAGGGTCACACAGCTAGTAAGTGTCTGAGGCTGGATTTGAACTCGGAAGGATGAACTAGAAATATGAAGAAAGTAACAACAAAATAAAACAACAGCAAAAAAACAACCTCTGCTTTCAAAATGCTCAGTCCAACATGGAAGGTCATGTGAATATGTAATTAGAACAAACTGGAAAAAAATATTAGAGGGAAAACACCAAAATAAAGGAATATCATGGAAGGCCTCTAGTATGAGGCAGGCCTTCAGTTGAAATGAAGAAACTAAGGAAACCAAGGGGTCAAGATGAGGAAGGAGAGAGTTCCAGATGGGGGAACAGTCAGTGAAAATGCCTGGAGTCCAGAGATGGAATATTATGTGCAAATGATGGCATATATTTTTGTACATGCATCTTTCCAAATAGAATGTAAACTCTTTCACTTTTGACTTTGTATCTGTAGTGCCTAGTACAGACTCTTGCATGTATTATGTGCTTAATAAATCTTATCAATTGATAATTCAGAGGATTTATACTGACACTAACTCCTCCTCAGCCACAGTATATAATTTCATGACCTTTTATCATACCTGGGTAGCTATTTACATAAGAATTCTCTTTTCTATTGTACTTTGTTGTTTACCAAGTTATTTCCTAAGACCAGCCCTGTGTGATGGCATCTTGGTGGTCCAGGTCAGGCCTGGAGTCAAGAAGACTCATCTTCTTGAGTTTAAATCTGACCTCAGACACTTACTACCTGTGTGACCCTAGACAAGTCACTTACTTAACACTGTTTGCCTCAATTTCCACATCTGTAAAATGAGCTAGAAAAGGAAATGGAAAACCATTCCAGTATTTTTGCCAAGAAAACCCCAAAAGGAGTCACAAAGAGTTGGGAAAAACTGAAAAGGCTGAACAACAGATACCCTGTGATGCATGGAATCTGAATGTTATCATCCCCATTTTTCAAATGAAAAATTTGTCTTAAATGATATCAAATTGCTCAAAGTCTTAATATCCTAGGATAATAGATCCAAGACTGAAAGTGACCTCAAAAATCAAAAGATAGGAAAAGTAAAGCCTGGAAAGTTTGTGACTCATTCAAAATCTTACAGCTAGTAAATGTTGAAAATGGGATTTGAACCTAGAGCCCCTGACTAGAATATTGCCGTAGCTGTCCTCTTCTCTTAGAGCCACATCGATGAATTCCATGAGGGAAATGACCCTCTCTTATCTCAACTTTGTATATTAACACCCTCCTCCACCTCATCTAGAGCCAAGCACTCAGTAGGTATTTATTAAATGTTTATTGAATGTAGATGAATGATTGCACTGAAGGGAGCTGGTATAAAATGTACCCAGATTCTCAGTGAGCCTGTGGGACAGACTTCCCCGGCCAAAGCCCAAGGGGGTAATTCCATATAAGCAGTGCCAGGCAGGTTTGTTTTGCAAAGTGCAAACACAAATTGATGAGACTCTCTCCGCCAAATTCAGTGCAAGCTTGTTCTTTTATTTAATTGAATTTAATCTTCATTCCATTTAGTGTAATACCAGGGAAAAACAATTAAACTCATTTGCGAAGCAGTTCATCAAACTTAAAGCAGAATCCTGCTAAGGTCTACAGCCAGATTCCTGGTGGATGGGGGAGTTGTGGAAATCACAGCAGCACTAGTATTTATTCCCATCAAGTCCCTTTCAAAGTTCTCTGAGGAAAGTAGGTCAAGGAAGTGGATATACATGATTACATATGTGCTCCGTCAGAGGCTTAGTACCAAAAGAGTGGCCATATGGGGATAAATTTCTATTGTCTTACATGAGATTACATAGGAATTCTCTTTTCTACCCTACTTTGTTGTTTACCAAGTTATTTCCTAAGACCAGTCCTGTGTGATCTCATCTCATAAGACCATGTACAAAGATGTGCAGGTACTTCATTGGTGCAGATTGTGTGAAGACCCATAAGGATGAAGTCACAGATTTTGGAAGGATTGCTATGTGTATTTGTTCAAGTATCTCTGCTATATTAGTATTTCAGAAAGTCATGAAGAAGACTTATAAGTGATTTACCAATCACTTGCTTCCATAACTTTCAAAGTCCTATCAATCAGTTGATTGACCAATCTAAAAGCATCTATTTTATACCAGGCACTATGCTAAGTGATGGGGATACAAAGAGAGGCATAAGACAGACAGTCCCTGACCTCAGGAAGCTTACGATTTAATGAGGGAAACAAGGAAATAGGTACAAACAAGCTATATACAGCATGAGTAGAAGAAATTAAAAGAGGGAAGGGACTAGAATTGAGAAAAGTTAGGAAAGACATGCTATAGAAGATCGGATTTCAGTTGGACTTTATCAGGGAGATTAGTAGCTTCATAATGAGACCAGGGGTTATATAATGTAAGTATCATCCAGGGGTTATATAATGTAAGTATCATTATCTCCATTTTAGTGATTGGTGAATTGCAGCTTTGTAAGAGCCATCAGAAGCCATCTATCCCTACCTACCTCTGGAAAAGAGGAGCCTCTGTCCTTCACCCTTTGCTTGGAGCTCTCCAATGAGGGGTAGCTCACTACTTCTCAAGGTAGATCATTTGACTTTCAAGATGGCTCAAATTTTTAGGAATCTCCCCTCCCCCCACACCACAACTCCAATTTGCCTCTTTTACTCAGTTCTACCCTCTGGGAAAAAGCTCCATAGCTTTTTCAGATGATGACCCTCCAAATAATTGAAAATAGCTATCAAGCTTCTCTCTATCTTTGAGTCTTTCTTTCTTGAAACTAACCTTCTCCAGCTTACTTCTTCAGGTGATCCTGTGGTCCTTTCAACACTCTGAGTGTTCTTTTTGGTGGATGAACTCCATTGACGATAAAAGGTAGTCTCTGAGAGGGAAAGCCAGTCCTTGTTAGAGCTCAGACTCAGTCCAAAGTTGTAGGAATTTAGAATTCATACTAGCGCCCTTTGCCCCTATGCCATGTGGGATCCTTTTATGATGTTTGATCTGCAAAGCCACTTGGGATTCCTGATTGGCAGGAAGGGAGGCAATGGTTACTCAGTATTTTTTGTGTTAACCTTATATAGGATTGTTTTATATATATGAATATATACATATATGCATATTGCATATGCATATATAAATACACATATCATGTAACATAAATGTGTAAATGGCATATATAATATAAATGTGTGTATATGTGTGTATTATATATGTATATGTGTGTATGTATGTATGTATGTATGTATAAAACAAATCTCCATTGTCTTTTACTCCTGGTCTGTGGATGGACTGAGAATATTATGTCTAAAAGGTCCTCTTTCCTTGTGAAGATAGTGAATCCTAAGAGAATAATTATTTTTTTTCTTTTCTTCCACAGCCTCAGCAAGTCATCAGATAATCTATTAAAGCAAGGAAGGACTGTGATCTATTTTGGTTCAAAGAGGATTCAGGACAAGAAAATCCCAGATCCTAGACTCTTTGAGTATGAGATGAGACAGAAATAAAGGATCACTCAGAGTCAAATCGATCTCACAGTCTTGTGTCTACAACAAGCAAACCTATGGAGTTACAAAACTGGAAAGCAAAGCTATATTCCTGCATGCTTCCCACTCTCCAATTTTTCTCAGTTACACAGAATTTAGGGAACGGAGTAAACCAGTCACAGAAGAGTATGGCTCTCTCTATGATTTGAGCTGAGCTGAAAAGTGAGTATGACAAAGGGGCACAACCCAGTTAATCAGAGACTTCCTCACATGCTACATAGTAGCATGAAAGGTCATATGGTACAATGGGAAAATACTGTATTTAGAGTCACAGGCCCTGAGTTCTAATCCTGACTGTCACTTGCTACCTCTGTGACCTTGGGTCTCTTTCTTACTTTGATCCACAGTTTCCTCAGTTATGCAATAAAAAGATAGGTTTAGATAACGTTGGTGGTCTCTTTTCTCTTTAAATCTATGGTGCTTTGGTCCTAGCATAAACCAATGTGGTATAGGAGGATACACCCTGCATCCAGTCTCAGAAAATCTGGGTTGGATTCATTGAACAGTCATCTACCATTGTGACCTTGGCAACTCTGAACCATTGTGGATCTCAGCTTCCTCCTCAGTAAATATGAGGGGTTGGAACTCCAGCTCCCAAAAGTCCCCTGATATTCTTTGATTATATCAAGTCACTATTCATCTGTACCTCAGTTTACTCAGATGCAAAATGAGTTTAGATTAGATAACTTTTAGGATAATAGTTCCAGATTTGAAGAGATTCCAGAGGTCATTAGAGACAGCCCCTCATTTTACAAATGAGGAACCTGAAGTTAAAGGAATTTCATCAAGGTCTTTTTCTCTTCTGCATCCTATGCCTGTAACTAGAAAAAGGGCCTGATGTTCGGCAATGAACTCAAGCCTCCTTGTTCATAAATAGAGAGAATAAAGAGGGAGCCCAGCCTCCCCCCACGCTCAGAAGTACATCGGCTGCACTGGAAACAGATGAAGTCTTTCTGTTTGCATTAATCGTATGATTATTTGGTCCAATTATTCTCAGCTCTCCAGCAATCATGTCTTGCTTGTTCCCAAAGAAAGCAATAACAACGGCTTATCTTGTGGAGAGTACGGAACAAACAGCAACAAATCAGAGGCTGATCCTGAGGGTTACAGTTGCTGCCATTGTATGGAAGAGATGATTCATGTTCTCATAGCAACTTGAGGGGAAGTGTCCTGTAAAGGATTCAGTGGCAATGGTTAGCAGCCCTCTCCAAAGATTAGCCACAATAGAGACAAAACCCTCTCTATTTTTGTCTCCAAACTCCAAGGAAAAGCAAACCCAACTGAATACTGGTCCACTGATCTGTATTTGTGGGCTTCTGGGATTCAATCAAATGAGGTGATGCTTGCAAAGCCCTTTGCAGACCTTAGAGATTTATACAACTCATCATTGGTATCATGACCATGGTGATTATGTAATTCCTTTAAGTTACATGGTGTAGTGGACTTGGAGTCAGAAGGAACTGAATTCAGCTTTTGTCTCTGAAATAATCTATCTAGCTCTGTGACCAAGGGCAAGCAACTCAAGCTTTCCAAACCTCAGTGCCCTTGTCTGTAAAATGGGGATAAGTGGAGACCTTGTTTCTCAGTGTTGGTGTGAGACTCAGATAAGACAATTCATGTAAAGGTACTTTGCAAACTCTAGAAAACTGTATAAATATGCCCTCACCATCACCATCGCCATTATCAGTTATTACAACCCAGCTGCCATGACTCTAAATCCAGGACTTTCTCACCAAACCATGTAGCCTTCCACATTACCAGATAGTCTTCCTTCTGTGAGGAAGCCTCTGATTAACCAGGCTGTGCCCCTTTGGTGTACCCAGTTCTCAGCTCAGCACAAATCACAGAGGCAGCTATGCCCTTCATTGTCTGGTTCACTCTATTCATTGAATTCTGGGTGATTACGACTCTCATCCCTCAGTAGATGATGGTAACACTCATGGCAACAGCGACGATGACTAAAATAGCTAATATTCCTATAATGTGTACTATGTACCAGGTGCTATGCTGAGCACTTTACAATTATGATCTCATTGGATCCTTATAACAACAATGGGAGACAGATACTACTATTAACCCTAGTTTACAGAGGAGGAAACTGAGGCAAATGAGTGCTAAGGGACTTTCCAAAGTCTCACACAGCTAGTGAGCATCTGAGAGTAGATTTGAACTCAGGTCTTTCTGACTCCAGGCCTGGTGCTCTGTGCCTTCTTATATCGACCTCCTTTGTGCCTAGATCTATGTGAATGTCATATTATTTGATGGAACTTGATAGGGTTTCTGATCATTTGAAATTACTCCAACAAATCATTGCGGTAACAACTTCTATTGCTATAATGCTATAATATATTGCTATATAATAAGATATTCCTTCCAACAGCCCTGGATGATATTATAAGCATTACAAGTACATCTTTATTAGTGTGGATAAGCAATCACTTGAAGAGATTGCATTATTTGAATTCTGACTGCATATTTCTGTTGGACAGGAAGCAATCACCACGTTTTACATAATTATAACCTCAAATAGCACACATCGGAATACATCCACTTATTGGGGGTTAGTTGCATGTGTCCATTTCATAGATTAGGAAGAAAAGCTTCAGCATAGGGAAGGGAATTGTCCAAGGTTATGAATATAATATGTATCTAAAAAGTTTATTATCCTGAGACTTTTGGGACACATTAACCATATTGACCTGAGTGGGAAGGACCCTGACTAATAGAAAACATTCCAGGGGGAATTCATTGTTGTACTGGAGTACTCCTAAAAGGTTTCATGGAAGAGGTGAGTTTTATGCTAGGTCTTAAAAGATTGATAGGATTTGTAGAAAAAGTGAGAGAGAAGAGAAGGAAGAGGGAAGAGTAAAGGTAGAGATGCGAGAATGAACAAACTGGATATAGTAGACAGGGAAGAGACTGATCTGACCTTCGTGAATACTAAGTGATCACATATAGCCAAGAATTTCTGTATTACTTTTATTAAGTTATGTCCCCTCTTTAAATTTGAATTTCCTATCCTATAAAATGAGGTCATTGTAATGTGTGATCTATAAGGTCATCACCAGACCTAAATGTATGACCTTTTAACATATATCTAATCAATGGTCTGGGTTCCCTCTTCCAATACCCATTTGCACCAACAAGCTGGTGCTATAGAAGGTGGTTGCTCCTTCTCCGCCTCATGATTTTAAGCCACTCCAAGAGGATGGGGGGTGTTTTTCTAATGATCAGTCTCATTCTGTGTGATTCTCACTATTATTATTAGGTGACATCATTCAGCCTGCCAGATATATTAACTTTTAGAAAGGGGTATTTACAATCTAGTAGATATAATAATAGTAAATATAGTTAGTTAAAACATCCCTCTCCAAAATCAGTGACAAACTCTTCTATAAGTACATATGGATTCTAGAGAAAAGTGGGCTCAAGCTTAGAAAAAAATGCACTAAAGGTAAATATAGTTCTTGGATGTCCTCTAGATGACATTGTCAAGGTGTTTCCCATAGGCAAGTAGCTTCCTTGTGGACCCCTTATAGAACCTATGAAGTTGCTTTTTCTCCAGAGTGTCTAGATTTTCCTCATCTCCTACTGAAGGAAGACGTAGCAACAGCAAAGCTGTTTCTTAGGCTAGGATGCTGCTGGGAAGTCCAGAAACTTCTGACCTCCCAAAGATCATAAGATCCTTCTCTAGCAAAGGGAGGAGGAAGGACACTAAAGATAATTCATGTTCCCTAATCCTTGAAACCCCAAAGAACTCCTTATCAGTGGCTGAAAGACTTTTACCACCATATTGAAATATACTGGAATCATCAGTTTCAAAACAGCTTTTATACCACCAGGTTTTCTATAACTCTGGGGTGATTTCACTGCCTTTTCTTTTAAATGAGTTTTCTCCATCTTGAACATAGATTGATGTTCCCCAAATTCCTCTTTCTCTTTTTAAGCTCCTTTGTAGTAGACTGTTCTTGGCAAGACGTTTGAGAAAGGACATAGGCAAGATGGAAGAGCATGACCAGCATCCTAAGAGGTCTAGAGATAATGCCATTTGAGAATTACGTGAAGATGTTTATCCTGGAGAAGAGAATGCCTAGGGACGAAGTTATGAATCTCTTCAAGTATCTGAAGGACTCTCATGTGAGATATTAGACACATATTGTTTGGCCTCAGAGAGCGGAATCATGTATAGAATTTGCTTTTGGCTCTGCATGAGTAAAACTTCTAACAATTAGAAAAGAGAAATGGCAATAAAAAGGTCCATGTGATTATCAGCAAATAATGAGTCCTCTTAAGTGGTTACATATATTCAAAGTTAGGATTATGTAGAATATAGTCATTGGTTCCACAGTGCAAATTCAACCAGTTATATAGTGCAAATTCAAATAAAATAACAGCTTTAAAAGATTCATTATTTACACTAATCAAGGTTTATATGTAATAAGGTATTGAAGTATGCAAAGTGCTTTAGAAATATTATCTTATTTGACATTACAATGACTCTGGGAGGTGGGTAGAGTTATCATCCCTATTTTATAGAAGAAAAAACAGGCTCAGAGATATTAAGCAACTTGCTCAGGACCGTATTGTTCACTCAGATCTTCCTAACTCAAAGGTTTGCCTTGGAAGATGTTGAATACTGTGTTTTTTAAGGTCTTCACATAAAGGCTGACTGACCACTTGTCAGAGATGACATAAGAAAGATTCCTGCTCAGATTTATGGGTGGGATTAAATGATCCATGGGTTTTCTTCTAGCTGAGATTTTCTGATTCTATATTCTTTTCTAACCCTGATCTTTGGAAATTCGGCATATTTACAATGGTCCTTTTTCAGTTGCCTAGCTCACCGATGGTCCTCAGTTCTGGGACACTGTCTCTTGCTACCATTCAATGGGGATTCCTGTTCTCTAGAAGGTTGATGTCATTGAGATAAGTTAGAAATACTATTTGAGAAATATGAACTGAAATGAAGGCAATGAATGAATAGAGATACTCCTAGTCCCTTCTTCTGATCATTCAGAACAGGAACGAGATGTCATCTTTTGCAAAGTCATTGCCATTAAGTCAATTACTTTTAGACCAAGGTTTTTTTTTCTGGGTATTTTTTCTAGTATTGAATCTATGGTGTTTAAGACTATAAGAAAAATGCCATATGGATTTGGGGATGTCACATGAGTAACAAACAAACAGAAAGCTATACTCTAACTGGTGATTATGATTTGGGTTTGGTCAAAACAGCCAGCTGTTTCTAGAAGCAAAGAGATTTCTCATTGCTTTAGGATGCTAGACTACAAAGGGGTGCAGTTCATGCTTCCTGCTTGTCAGATTTTTCCCCTTGTTGTTACTGTTGTTGTTTTGCTAAGGGTGATGAGGACATGGAATACTTGGTTTCAAAGTTAGGTAGATTAGTGATAGATTAGGTAGATTCCCTGGGTAGCAGGGAATGAGATTCACTCTTGCACCACATCATGATTGTATATTGTTTATAATTTGCTAACTAAGATTTTTTTTTGGCTGAGACAAGGACAGAGCAAATCACAGGGAAGGTGAACAGCAGGAGCAAAGACATGGAGATAGGTATGAGGATAAATGACATGGCAGACCTTGAGGAAATGGGCCTAGTCACAGTGCAGTCTGGACATAAAGGCCTGTAATTTAACTTCCTTCAGAATTTAAATGGCTAGCATTGTTCTTTCCCCACAAGCAGGAAAAGAGCCTGCTTAATTAGGTCATTTTTAATAAAAAGAATCGTAGTCCATTAGACCTAAGAGAGACCCCAAGGAACAAAACTATCAGAACTTTAGGGAGGGGGACAATTCTTCACATAAAGAATGTGAGTATGTAATTAGTAAATATTTATTGGTTGTTTGAGCCAGAATTATCTTCTCCTCAATCACCTGTCATCTTCCAGATGAGGAAACTGAGGCACAGGAAAAAGATGGTCATGGACACAGTAGATGGAAGAACTACTTCAATCTAGTTCTTTTAGCCCCGATCAAGTGTTCATAGATTTACTAAATTCCAGAATTGGAAGGGACCTCTGTGGGCACCTGGTCCATCTGACACTCAGCAAGTGCTCATCCAACCTTTCCTTGAAAACTTCCAAAGAGGAAACCCCCCACTTTCTGAAGCAACCCATTCTCCTTTGAGATAATTTTGACTTTTGGAAGGTTTGTTTCTGAATTATTACTTTTTATAATTTAATTTTAGTTCCAAATTCTTTCACTCTGTCCATCATCCACACCACCATACCCATTGAGATGGTCTTAACATTAAACTCAAATTTTCTTCTTTGAAACTTCCATTATTTTTCCTCTTACTTTTGGTAGCGAGGACCAAACAAACTAAGTCTAATCCCACTTAGACATAATAGTGTTTCAAGTTCTTGAAGGCTGATATTATGTTCTCCATGAGCCTTCTCTTCTCTAAATTAAACCAGTCCTCACATGACGGGCTTGAGACTATTCTCCACTCTGGTTACCACCCTTTGGATATTCTCCAACTTATCAATATCTTTTTTTTTTTCTAAAATGGGATTCTTAGTACTGACTTCAATATTCCAGATGTGCTCTGACCAGGTCATAGTACAGTGGGACATTCAACCCTTTCCACTACAGTCCATTGTATCTGTGTTTGCCAAGTTTCTTCCCAAAGAAAGCTGGTATTCTAGCAGCTTAACAACATGCCCATTTGCATGTAGGCATCTCTGGTCAATTGGAACCTTTCTGAAAGGTGTTAGTGGAATATGTCAGAGTTGGTGGAAGAGTTAAGGACACAAGACCCCAGAGGCTATCAGAAATCAGCACACAAGAACAGCTACAGTTCCATTTTTCAGGCAGTTTGTGTTCAGCAGAAACAAAGACATGTTTTTCCTGTTACTTTGAAACCCATGTGTAGATCAAAGGAAAATCTAATCCTGATGTTACTGATTCCCAGGCACTTGACTCATCAGCATTCTCAGTCTGACTCTTCCCAGCAGTACAGATTATGGAGTCTTACCTCTTCCTGCCCAATTCTCTACTCCAAACTGGCTACATGGAAGGATTATTTAGCTCTTGGGTCAATAAGCTGCCCAGTTAGCAGATAAAGGATTCACTCATCTACTCAGCAAACGTTCCTCGGTACTTATGGTTCCATAAACACATACTATAGGAGAGATGGAAGTAGAAAACATAAGTTTCTTTACCCTATGAAACCAAAGCAGGTTTGGGTTTGCCAGGTAAACCCTATGTAGAAAGACCATGGGGCTATAATTGGGCTAGGACCCTCCAGAGGGATGGTCATTCCTGGCTATGGCTGTGTAGGTAGGTAAATGACTTGGCTTACTCCAGCTGTGTCTCACTGAAAGGATAAAGATATATAACCTAGATATGGAGTTCTCAACCTGGGTACCTTGGCTTCATGGACCTCTAAAAGTTCATAGATAGATTTTAGGAGTTCTATCAATAATAGTAACTAGCATTTATATGGAACTTTTAAGATATGAAAATAACGTTACAAATATTGTATCATTTTTATCCTCACAAAAACTATCTGAAATAGGTGCTATTATTAACCCTGTTTTATAGATGAGAAAACTGAAGCAGACAGAGATTAAGTGATTTATCTAGTAACATAGCTTCTAAGTATCTGAGGCTAGATTTGAAATCAAGTCTTCCAGACTCCAGGTCTAGGGTTCTATTCAATGCATCACCTATCTTCTTTCTAACTTCAGTGGGGAAAAAACAAAAACAAAAAGCAAAAAAATTATGTATTTATTTTCACTAACCTCCAACTAAAAGTTGGCATTTCCTTCAATCATTTAAAGATATTATTCTGAAAAGGGGTACATAAAACAAAACAGGTTTAGAGCCACTGACTTAGATTCAGTTAATTATGTGTGCATGTAATATGTGTGTATGTGACATATGTTAAAATGCATATTATATATGATATTATAATATGATAACATCATAGAGATGAAGGTTGGATTTGTGAGATATTTTTAGGGAGTGAGGCACTCCTGAGTTAGGATGCAGCTTAATGTTAGAATGTTGGAGAAATGCCCAGAGCATTGAGAGGTCAGATGACTTGCCCTGAGTCACCCAGCCAGGATATGTCAGAAGTAGGACTTAAGTGAAAATGTTCCTATATTCAAGGTCCAACTCTCTCTACTCACTCCATCAGGGCTGTCAAACTCAGGGCCTGAAGACCCCCATGCAGCCAAACCAGATGAAAATGCTGTTGGGAAATGCTTAAAAAATACAGAATAATACAATACATAGTAGATAAAGTTAATTTGTGGTTTTCTAAGTCTTATTAATGCCACAAAAATATGTTTTTAGCTTAGATTGACAACACAGCCTTACATGATACTTCCTCCTAATAAACTGGTGGGGTTGGTAGTACAAGCATTTTTTTATTTACACAAGAAAGCTGAGACTCAGAGAGATTCACATTTAGTAAATGGTAAAGAAATGGCTCAAAGATTTTTTTTTCTGACACAGACATCAAAATTTATGTACATTGGATACTCAATCCATTAATCAATTGATATTGATTAATGGATTGAGTGCCTCCTGAGCGCCTACTGTGCCAAGCACAGTATACAAAACATATACAGGATACCAAAAAAAAGAAAAAGACAGTCCTTGTTCTCAGAGATCTTACAATTTAATGGGACAGACAAAATGCAAACAAGTATGTATAAGCAAGCTATATATAAGATAAATAGGAAATAACTGAGGGAAGACTTCTTGTAGGAGGTAAAATTTTATTGTATTTTTTGAGGTAAGATTTCTTTTTTTTTATTATTTTTTTTTACAATTACATGCAAAAATAAGCTTTGGCATTTGTTTTTTAAAAATTTTGAATTCCAAATTCTTTCCCCCTCTCCCTCCTCTGCCCCTTTCCTGATATAGCAAGTAATTTGATACAGATTATACATGTTCAGTCATATAAAACATATGACCATATTAGGTATGTTGCCTTTCATCTTTTTTTAAATATATAACTTATTTATTTTTTCAGTTCTCAACATTCACTTCCACAAGATTTTGAATTCAAAATTTTCTCCCCATCTCTCCCCACCCTCCACACTAGGAGAGCATGCACCCCATCCAACCCTTCCTCCAGTCTGTTCTCCCTTCTATTACCCACCCTTCTTCTATCCCCCTTCCCCTCTATTTTCGTGTAGGGCAAAATAGATTTCTATACTCCATTGCCTGTATATCTTAATTTCCAGGTGCATGCTAAAACAATTTTTAACATTCATTATCAAAGCTTGGAGTTGTATATTCTCTTCCTCCCTCCTAACCCACCCTCACTGAGAAAACAAGCAATTCAATATAGGTCATACATGTGCAACAGTGCAAAGCATTTCCATGGTAATTATGTTGTAAAAGACTAACCACATTTCTCTCTCTCCTATCCTGCTCTCCATTTATTCCATTCTCTCCCTTGACCTGTCCTCCCACAATAGTGTTTTCTTCTGATTATCTCTTTCCCCAATTTGCTGTCCCTTCTATTATCTTCCTTCTCCTATCCCCTTCCCCCTGCCTTCCTGCAGTAAAATAGATTTCCATATTCAATTGAGGGTGTGTTATTCCCTCCTTAAGTCAAATTCCATGAGAGTAAGGCTCGCTTATTCCCTTTCATATCCCTCCTCTTCCCCTCCATTGTAAAAGCTCTTTCTTCCTTTTATGTGAGATGATTTGCTACATTTTACGTCTTCCTTTCTCTTACTCCAGTACATTCCATTTAACAGTTAATTTTATTTTCATAAGTATTCTCCCTTCATATACAGCTCACCCTGTGCCTTCTATGTATGTGTGTGTATGCACACACGAACATATACATTCATATACACATATATACAGATATACTTACACATATACACCCATGTACATATACATGCCTACACATATATAATATACACCTACATACATACCCATGCACACCTACATATATATTCTCTCTAACTACCCAAATGCTGAAAAAGATTCCATGAGTTACAAATAATATCTTTCCATGTAGGAATGTAAACTGTTCAAATTTTTTTTTTTAATTTTGTAAAAGACTTTATTTTTTTTTTTTATTTTTTTTTAAATGAATTTATTTAACTTTTTACATTCATTTCATTTTCACAAGATTTTGGGTTCCAAAATTTTCTCCCCATTAGTGGGGG
>CM053769.1:151068228-151087813 GCA_028658325.1 Potorous gilbertii
ACTCCGCTCCCGTGTCCGTGGAACCTTTGCGGTCGGTTCCTCAGGGCTCTCTGCAACGGAAATCTCCTTCACTGTGTTGCTGCGCGGCCTCCACTGCTCCAGAATTTGTCAGGAGTTCTTTTTACAGGAAATCTATGGGCTGTGGGTTCGGACCTAGCATAGGTGAGTCTTTCTACTCCGCCATCTTGGCTCCGCCCCCTGTTCGAATTTTTAATGAGTTCCTTAAGGCTTCTCTTTCCTGTTTACTTTTTCATATTTCTCTTGATTTTTGTATTTGAAAGTCAAATTTTCTATGTAACTCTGTTTTATTCAACAAGAATGCTTGGAAGTCCTCTATTTCATTGAAGCTCCATTTTCTCCCCAAAGTATTATACTCAGTTTTGCTGATTCTTGGTTGCAATTCTAGCTCCTTTGACCTCTGGAATATCATATTCCAAGCCCTTTGATCCCTTAATGTAGAAATTGCTAAATCCTGTGTTATCCTGATTTTATTTCCACAATACTTGAATTGTTTCTTTCTGGCTACTTGTAATATTTTCTCCTTGACCTGGAAGCTGCAGAATTTGGCTATAATATTCCTAGGAGTTTTCTTTTTGTGATCTCTTTCAGGAGGTGATCAGTGAATTCTTTCAATTTCTATTTTACCCTCTGGTTTTAGAATTTCAGGGAAGTTTTCCTTGATAATTTCCTGAAAGATGATCTCTAAGCTCTTCTTTTCATCCTGGTTTTCAGGTAGAGTCTTTTGCAACATAACTACCATGGAAATGCTTTGCACTGGTGCACATGTATGACCTATATTGAATTGCTTGTTTTCTCAATGAGGGTGGGTTAGGAGGGAGGAAGAGAATATGGAACTCCAAGCTTTGATAATGAATGTTAAAAATTGTTTTAGCATGTAGAAAGAGTACCTACTCTGTAGCTAGTGGAGCTGGGTTCAAATTCTATCTCTAAGGCTTATGATTTGTGTGATCTTGAACAACTTATCTAACCTGAACATTAGTTTGCCCATCTGTAAAACATGGGGTTGGACCCTCTGGCCTCTCATGTGCCTTCCAGATAGACAATCCTATCATTTTGTCCTGGTTCACAGTGAGCTGATGTTAGCAGCAAGACTTCAACCTATATTTTCTTGATTCTGAAAACTCTTATCTGCTATGACATGAAGGATATCAAAATGCACATGTATGCACTTACCTGCATGGACATCATGGCAATACAATGAAAAAACTTCCTTGTCATGTCTGTGGGTAGAGCTATATCTATATAATATATTCTGTTGTCATTTGTTGTTCAGTCATTTCAGTCATGTCCCACTTGTCATGAGCTCATTTGGGATTTTCTTGGTGGAGACTAGAGCAGTTTGCCATTTCCTTCTCCAACTCATTTTACAGAGGAGGAAACAGTCCAACAGGCTTAAGTGACTTGGCCAGGGACACCTAGCTAGTAAGTGTCGAAGGTTGGATTTGATCTCAGGAAGATAAGTTTTCTTGACACCAGGCCTGGCATTCTATCCAATGCACCACCTAGCTGCCCTATATAATATATATGCACACACAAATATAAACACACACAGAGTATATACACACAACACACAGCAATAGGTATGTGTGTGTATATATGTATATATATCATACATGCATATATAATATACATATATAGCTACAGCCATATTTATTTTACACATACATGTATATTCACAAATTTGTACACACGTATATCATACACACATGAACATATAGTGTCTCCAAAGTATTAGCTTCAAACTGCACTAAAACTTTTGGGAGACTGCATGTAATGTAATTGTTCAGCGGTGGTGCTTTCAGTGGCTGAGGGCAATCTTTCAATGGACAAGTTCCCCTTATCCATGGCCGATCTTCAGCTCCTCACATAGGGTAAAGTGTAAAGGGCTATAGATATCTAGATATCTAGAGGTATCTAGTCATTACTGAGATTCTTATCTTCTGCCACCTACACAGTCTCAGAGAGCTGCAGAGGACACTGGGTGGTCAGGTGGATGGCCTGTGGTCTCATAGCCAACCTGCTTCAGAGAGAGAATCCAGGCCTTCCTCACTCCAAAAGGCTGGCCCTTTATGACGTCATGGTGCCGCTCCTGTTACATGCACACATACACACTCTCTCTATATGCATATGTGTATATATATATATATATATGCATGTATATAGTATGTATATATGTGTATGAATTATATACATATGCATCCATACGCATATACACACAATTCAATATTCATATAAATATATTGTTGTGGTTGTTTGTCCTTTTTTTTGACATTTCAGGGTGATGTCTTCACTTATTGGTGAATTGGATTTAAGTGAGGTAGAGTTGTACAAAATCTTTAGCCTCACTTTCTCTTCTAGAGTCATTGGAGTCCAGTGGCAGGACAAAAGTCAAGATGACTGTCAATAATCCAGGATGTAGTGTGACCTTGACGTTTTCGCTATCTGACCAAGCTCGAAGCACTCCATAGCCATTGCTTCAGCTGCCTCCCTGGCCATTGGAACAAGTTGTTCTTATCTGCACATTCTGCCAGGGAAAGTCTTCACATCCTTGGAGTAGATATTAATTCCCCTTAACTCATGAGTGAGACTGAGGTCTCATTGGCTACCCTCAACCTGGTGTAGCCCATCTGCCAAGATGGTTTTACTGGGGTGTGGCTGCTTACATGTTACAGCTTCTTGGAACCACAGATAAAGGTAAAGAGTTGGGTGAGCAGTGGACACCAAAGTAGCCCTGAAAAGGGCTTGACAATCCTCACACCAGAGTTTCTAGTCCTCCCTGAACACCTTATACTATTAATAAAACTCCCTTTTATACATGTGTGTATATATATATATGTATATGTATACATACATTTATAATACACATATGCGTAAATGCATATATCCACATACATATTTATATATGCAGAAACACACGTAAATTTATTCTTCATATAAGTACCTTAGAAACGTTTAAAAACTGTTCTTCATTTAATAGAGTGCTTTCCTCATAAGAAACATGTGAAAGAGTCTATCTGTTATTACTTAAAGAGAGGAAGTATTGCCTAATGGCTAGGGCTGGCCTATAAGCCAGGAGCACACAGGTGTAAGTCTCACCTTTGACAGATCTTGGTTGTGTGACCCTGGTCAAGTCACCTAATCTTTCAGTGCTCCAGGCAGTTCTCTGAGACTATAAATTTCTGAGAAAGTACTGACCTGAATTGGTAAAGAGAGTTTCCCTGCCTAGATATTCCTTATACTAAATAAATCCCTATTTTACAAATGAACAAACATAGGTTCTGGGAATGGCACAACTTGCCCAGGGTCAGAAAGTGAGGGAAGTCAGAGCTTCAGGCCTCCAATCCAGATCTTTCAGACTCCCAGATCTGTGCTCTCTAAATGTCACGGGGCCCCAAATGTAGGAGGTTCATTTTCCCTGTATTTTGAACAGAGCCAAGATGAGGACATTTGCTAGCAGGAAAGCAGGGCTCTTCTATAGAGCTGAGAAGTTAGCGCCCACATTCTCCTTTGTTAAGGTTTCAGTAAGCAACGTGACTCATCAGCAGTCTTCAGTAGCCCCAAAGTTGGGCAATGATTGACACAGAAATGCTCTCTTTTCCTCTTCTGCAAACTAACCAGCCCCCACACCCAAGCCCTCCTGGTTAAACCTATGCACCTTTCTTCCAGATATAGAAATTCTCCTATAATTTCTCTGATATTGTTGCCAGAAATGGAATACTGGCTTTTGGAGGTGACAAGTGGGGGGGAGGGAAACTCAGGAATTTTCTCCTGCCTAATTCTGGTCCCCAAGAATGAGCTAATGGAGTCGAATGGCTATAATGTGATTTAATGAGCCTCGTCTAATGACTGCAGTTTACAGGAAGAATCTTGTTATGAAAGGGCTGTTTTCACTTGTTTCTTCGAGCTGGGAATGTAATTAACCAAAAGGACAGAGTAGCCCCAATAAATGCCAGACATTATTTAAACCCATGTCTCTGGAGGTAACTGCTGGCTATTTCAGAGTGCACATTTGGAGGGACATTTTCCAATGTTTTTTCGGAGGGCTCAGGATAATCTTAGGAAAAGGCAAAGTTGGTGATTGTGGAATTGGGGAAAAGTCCCTAAGTCCCCAATATCATAGATTCTAAGGCATCTCAAAGCCAGACAAGCTCTTAGAGGCCAAAACCTTCTTTGAAGCAGAAATATCCCTGGGACATCTCCCGCCTTCAGGTACTTTTCTTTCATTTTTCTTTCCCTTTATTTCTCACTGTCATATCCCTATTACAAGACTTTGTCATCACCACCTAAACTGGTACAATACCCCTCCCCCATACCTTCCTGCCTCTGTCTTCTCTGTGCCTTTCAATCCACCCTTCATACTGTTGTTAGAATTACCTTACTTGGGCAAAAATCTGGTGAAGTCTCTCCTCTGCTCAAAGATCTTCAATATCTGTGGATATTGTGGAACTGCCTTCCTCACATTCTATACTGCAGCTGACTGAGACTCTCTCTGTAGTCAACCTATTTTAGACCAGGACTTCTTAACCTGGGAATTTATGAAGTTTTTTTTGTTTTGTTTTTTAATACATACTTTGTTAACTATATATTATGGGCAGCTAGGTGGAACAGGGGATAGAACTCTAGGCCTGCAGTCAGGAGGACCTGAGTTCAAATTTGGCCTCAGATACTTCCCAGTTGCCTGACCTTAGGTAAGTCATTTAACCCTACTTGCTTCCATTTTCTCATCTGTAAAATGAATTGGAGAAGGAAATGGCAAACCACTCTAGTGGTATCTTTGTCAATAAAATGCCAAAAGGGGTCATGAAGAGCAAAAAAACAATTATTTTTTCCCCTTTTTAATCCTATATATTATATTTTATTCATTTAAAAAACATTATTCAGACTTCATGAGATTGATAAAGAAGCCTATGACATAAAAAAAAGATTAAAAAGCCTTACCTAAGACTCTCTCCGCTCTGATCATTTAGTTAGACTATTCCTTAATCCTGGAACACTTTGCTTCCCTATGTAGAGTGCCAGCTGGCACAGTGGACAGTGCATGAGGCCTAGAGTTAGACAGACCTGAGATCAAATCCAACCTTAGACATCTCCTAGCTGTGTGATCCTGGGCAAGTCATTTGACCTCTATTTGCCTCAGTTTCCTTACCTGTAAAATGTGGATAACAATAAAATTGTGAGGACAAAATGAGATACTATTTGTAAATAAAGTGCTTTTCAAACTTTTAAGTGCTCTATAAATGATAGTTCTTATTGTTATTCATTCTGTTACATTCCCACCCAACTTCTATGCCCAAATTCAAATCCCTCCTACTCCTGGAAGCCTCCTCGAGCTCCTGCTTCTAGGAATGGACTGCCCTCTTTAACTTCAAAATATATTTTCTTTATATCTCTCTGATTCCCCTTTCATAAGATCAGAGACGTAGAACCATAAGAAACCATAGAGACAACTCATTCCTAAGGTAAGGAAATCAGATGACTTTGCCCAAGTCTCACAAGCAATAAACCTCAGAGGTAGGATATGAACCCATGTTCTCTCACTTAAGAGCCAGTGGTCCTTCCACTATACCAAGCTGCCTCCCCTCATAAAATAATTATCTATGTTTGTGTCTTATCCTTCTCTCATCTAAATTTTGTATTTCCTTCTGAGGTAAACACACTGTTCTTTATATTTTGAGTGCTTAATGTGGAATTGAATTTCGTTCAGAGGCAATGGTTCCATATTAATGTAATTCTTATGAGATAAACATAGGCCTTTACCCTCTCTCTTTGTGGCCTGTTCTACAAAATAAATCTCTTTGGAAAGACCAATGTTAAGTCTCAAACACTTGCTTGTGCCTTTTAGGATGCCTTTCCTCCTTGATATACAATAGCGGGGAGTGTGAGAGGTACCTGAGTACTCTGGGTACCTGGGAACAGAATGCTCTGGAGATGTGCCTGCTGATTTCCCACTTTGGTCATAACCTAATACTCCCTCCCCCCGACTCTCTACTTGGCACACACTTCCCTGGCCCCTCTGTGCTGCTACTGATTCCCAAGGCCCACAGTGTTGGGTAATGCACTCTCCACACCATGCTTATGTCCCTGTCCAAGCCTTGGCCTAACATCTATGTTTAACATGCTGACTGGTGAGCCAAAATAATCTTCCTGCAACAACCTGTAGTTAGCAAGCTGTAGCATGTGAAGAAGCTCCTGGCTTCCTTGCTACCTTTGGAGCTCAGATGGAGCAAATGATTATCAGGAATTTTATTTCCAATCAATTGTTTTATGGATACAACACACTCCTGGGCTGTAAAGTCCAGAGTCATGCTTCCATTACAGATTTAGCAATGAAGTAAAAGGAAGGTTTAGTGGGGAAAAAACACTGAACCAGATGTTACAAAAGACCCAGAGTAAATGTCATCTCCCTAACTATAACTGTATATAACTATATATACATATATGTACAAATACATATAGGTATGTATTTATGTATGTATGTATACATAATATACATATAGATATGGAACAGTTTAGTGGCTCTATGGAGAGCACCAGCCCTGGAGTTAGGAGGACCTTAGCTCAAATGTGGCCTCAGGCACTTACTAACTGTGTGACCCTGGGCAAATCATTTAACCCTGTTTACCTCAATTCTTCTGTCAAATGAGCTGGAGAGGGAAATGGCAAACCACTCCAGTATCTTTGCTAAGAAAACCCCAAATACAGGGTCACAGAGAGTCAGATATTACTAAAACGACTGGATAACAACAAAAATACATAAATGTAGGCAATGGGCAAATTACTTCCTTCTGGAGCTATAAAAAATGAATGACATCAATTGCATTTTAGCTCCCTTCTATCTCTGATATCCTTTCTTAAGATCCCACCAATATTAACATTTTACATCCTCAGGTCTTGTTCTGTCTTTGATACCTTATGTTTTAAGATCCCTTCCAATTTTAACAACCTATAATCTAAGGTTCCTTTCATTTCTAACATTCTATGTACTAAAGTCTCTCTCAGATCTGGCAGTCTATATTCCATGATCTAAGCATCCTAGGATAATTGCAGCTCTGACAGTGTGTATATAACTGGCCAATTTCACTATACCTTTTTATAAAACCCAGATTTTGAGGGACTTCCTTTAAATTTCTTTTTAAGAGACTTCTTACTAGAATCCCCCTCGGTCCATGACTTTGTTGAGGGTTCTGTAAAAGGGAATATTCTCTCCCCAAATGCTCCAGGATCCTGTATACCCTGTACCCAAGGGACAGAAATCATGACTGCCCAACAACTCAGAATTTCAACATACACCAATGACATCTTGAGTGTTTGAGACAATGAATCAACATTCAGTAATGTGTTTCTGGGTATTGGGTTGACATTGGCTAAGGCTATGTCAACTTGACACTATAACACCTGGTTGATTAATGCAAATGTCCAAGAAATTATCTAGTCTGTTCGAGCTTTGGCTCAAATTCAAGTAACCTGTAAAAGAGTCTCGAGTAAATTAGCACCATTGAAAACTGTCAATTATTAGATCATCTAGTCTGGCTGTGAGACTCCTCTTCCAATACAGCTCATGAGCAAAACTCTTAGTTTTAATTTTGGTAAGACTGAATGTAATCAATATTGACATTGTCCTTACCCATGGGGTCATCTCTGTAATCTTCTGGCAGTTGCTTTGGCTTTCCCTCCATCTCTCACCCCAGTTTCCCTCTGAGAGTAGAACTCCTTTTCTTACCTTACTTCTTAGCATATACTGCCTTATTCTATCCTTGAAGAGTATACATATGTGTATAGGTACCTATATTTCTACATACAGTGATGGTTATATAACTAAAACTCCCAAATGGGAGGCCCAGTGCCTTTTCTGCATACAGTCTCTCCTGATTCTTCCTATACCCACCCTCCAATTGCCAGTACCCTCCCACCTAAGATAACCTAGTATCTATATTATATTTACTATCTCCCTATATTTTACAATGACTATCTGTATATATAGTTTCAACCCACTAGAATGAAAGTACATGTATAAGTAGTCATCAATGAGCATTTATAATCGGTATATATTTTATTATATATTTATCATTTATATATCAATATATACTAAAAAATCTAAATAGAATAAACTCAAATATAAGTTAGCTTGGGAGGAAAGACATTTTTGTTAGCAGTTGGGAGGGATTGGGAAAGACTTGGTGTAGAAGTTGATGCTTGAGCTACCTCTTGAAGGAAGAGGAGGTCCCTATGAGGCAGAGATTAGGAGTGAGTGCATTCTAGGGGCCATTGCCATCATCATTGCAAGATGGGTGAACAAGATGAGCTGGGGCAACATTATGGTGGGAGTTATTTCCTGCTATAATGGATGCTAGATATAGTTTTCTCATCTAAATGTGTTCCCAAAGGAATTAACTTCTTTGGTAACTCATTCTAGGATATACTCTTGTTCTAACTGGCAAATGATTGCTTCTCCTTTTCTGAACAGTGTGGAGAGATCCAATGAGCCCCAAGCTTGAAGTTTAAAAAACAAACAAGAAAAAAGACAAACAAAAATCCTTGTTTCAAAATGTGATGGTAATGTTTACTAGCTAAGGAACTAAAATACATCACTTGATCCTTGACCTCCCTGAATCTCAGTTTCCTTGAATGTAAAATAGAAATAATAATATATACCTATTAGAAGTCCTAGAATTTAGAGATGGAAGGGATTTTTGAGATCATCTATCTGGTCCAAGTTTCTTACTTTACAGATGATATCCAAAAGGGAACTTGACACAGTTTTAAGAAGTAGCATAACTAGCATTGCATTCAAACCTAAGTTACTATACAAAGATGTTTTGTGTTAAATCAAAGTCTAAAGAAATGCTATTCTGATTACTCACATTGGTATTCAATCATTTTCAGTCTTGTTTGACCCTTTGTGACTCCGTTTAGGGTTTTCTTGGCAAGGATACTAGAGTGCTTTTCCATTTCCTTCTCCAAGTCATTTTACAGATGAGGAACTGAGGCAAACAGAGAAAAGTGACTTGACCAAGGTCACTCAGCTAGTAAGTATGGGGAGTTTGTGTTGTTCTGCTTTGTCTAAGAGTGTATAAATTAAGTCTCATCACTACAATCGTTTGCTTGCAGCACTATTAGCATCATATCAGGACCCCTAACTCCAAGCAGAACAGATGTGCTATCAGGGTCCTGTAATAGAACAGTTGTTTCCAAGGAATACAGAGGATAAACTCATCATATCTAGAACCAATGACCATTGTTTTTGACTCTAGACACCTGAGAGTCATTCATCCAGGAATGAGGCATAAGAACCCCAAATCTTAGAGAACTGTGCACTCTGAACCTTTTGGACATGCTGGCCAATTACAATTTAGAGTATGTCAGTGAGGTGAATTTTTCACATACAAAATATTGGAAGGAACTGAGGTTATAATTCTTGTGTGTCATGAGTTCTTGCCCATAGAGTAAGTTGTAATTAACCCAAACTGAGATAAGAAGAGAATGTTCTCTGTTAAGGAACCATGGAAATTTGAGAGGTCATCTGGACTATAACTCAGCCTTCAGGATAGCGTTTATAGCATACACATACACACACACACACACACACGCCTTTCTTGGCTTCATCTGAGATGATATTCAGCAATAGGTGGCATCCATATGTTCATAGAGTGCCCTAAAAAGATAGTCCTTCTTGGCCAAAAGCCCTGCCTTTCAGGTTTTAATCACTGTGAGTTATGTCCTGGGCATGGTCTCTACTCTCATGGCATCCAGGTGATAAGTGAAACAAGGCATCAGAGCCCCCAAAGTGAGGTCTGCCATGGTACTAACCCTTCAAAGAAGTCTGAGGCTGAAAAAAACACTTGAGTACTTTTTGCTGAAGTCCTGGAGACAGGGTTATGGCCGAGATGACCTCTTGAAGTCCTCTGGTTCTTTAGAAAGAACATTTGCTTCCAGTTCCCCATCTGGGTTTGGTTAAGGCCTGCTCCCTGGGCAAGAAGCTAAACCACAGAAGGACTGTAGTCTCTTCCAGCTCTCCTAATTGGCCTTATATTTTCAGCTTGTGATCTTTCTTGGCTCCAAAGGGGCATAATTTTTGTGTTGTCATACATACTGTAAAACTCCCAGCACTTATGTTAATTTCAGTGGGAAGGTCTCCAGGTACCATGCACAGAGATCTCATAGGTTTTATTGCTGGAGAGAGAGAGCATTTTAGGGCTTGCCAGCTCTCCTGTTGTACTTGAGTGGCTTTTACATGTGGGATTTCCTCCAGGGTTCCCCTACTGAATCCCACCCCATGAAGGTCTTTCTCAGCTACTTATGGAAAATGAGAATTACTGACAGGGTACATGCAAGGCCAGGGTTGGCCCTTCAAGAGATAGGAGATGAGTGGAAGTTTGATGGCCCAGTCTCCTGCTCTCCCTTTCTCCCTAATTTCCTGGTGCTGTCTCTACCCTCTGCTCCAATCTTGTGTCATCCTTAGCCCCACCTTCCACTTGAAAACTACTTCACTAGACAGCTACTTAATCAATTCATTTTTCACTCATCAGAATTCACTTTTCTTGCCCTTCCCATTCACACAGGTCCTGGCAAAGTAATTTACACTACAGCCCCTAGTAAGGTTCACAATATTGCATCACATATATTTCCCTCTGGAAATCCCATGAACACAAGGCATCTGACTCTTGACAATATATGTAGAGAAGCAGGACTCTGATCTCTGAGAAACACAGTTGGCAAGACAACCCTATCTAGAGGTGGGCAATTAAGTGGTACAATGGATACAGTGATAAAGTGTTGGATCTTCCTCAGACTAGGAAGAGCTGAGTTTTAATCCTGCCTCAGATAATCAAGAGGTGTACAACTCTGGGCAAGTGACTTAACCTCTCTCATCTTCAATTTTCTCATCTATAAAATGGGAAAAAAAGGAGAACCTATCTCTTTTGAGGGTTAATGAGATACTATTCCTCAAATGCTTTGCAGATTTAAAATGCTGTATTTGACCTCCAAACTAAGGAAATACAAATGATACTCCTACATGTGGGGAAAAAGGAATCAATCCTTTCCACATGCAGGGTCCTGTCCTCCAGGTTATAAAATCATGGGAGTTAGAGCTGAAAGGGACCTTGTGCATCATCTTTAGTCTATCTCACTCGTTTGAGAGACTAGAAATCTGAGAGTCCGATAGGGGAAGTTATCTGTCTATTGTAACACAGCTAGTTAGGGTTGGAAATAGGATCTGAACCCAGGTCCTGACTTGAAGTTCACAACTCTTCCCTCTCTGCCAATATCCATTATTTTCATGGAACCCTACCTCATTCTGCCTTGTAAGCTCAGAAAATTATGGCCAGTTAAGCATGACCAGACATACTTAACATTGATCTTACCCATATTTCCAATGGCTTCTTCTTCAATGTCCTCATCGTTTCCAAATTCTGTTGTCCACTAAGCTTCAAAGCAGTCTAAGGAACTCTGGGCTAGTAATGGAGAAGCCCTGCATTCAAGCACTTATTTTTCTGCTAACTTACTATAATTTATTAAAAATACCTGCTATGTTCGTAACAAGTAGTGGGGATAGAAAGATGAGAGAAATTGGCCTTCCCCTCAAAGACTTGTATTCTTTTTTGGGGGGAAGAAATGAACCCATAAGCAAGTACAAACCATTTATACATACACTGTAACTTCTGGGACATAGGACAGAGTTATCATGTGAAGAGCTGTTTGCTAACATCAGAATAGGAATTACAGAAGTTACAGCAGACATGGAATGAAGACTCTGATAGGAAAACTAGAGAGAGGAGAGTGATATACATTGGTATGAAGGAGTAGGGAGTCACGGGCAGGGGAGGGAGCTTTGACAAAGCAGTCTATAACTCAGAGTCACAGAGATTCTCAGTGGAGCCAATGGACAGCTGATTATATTTCTTGGAAAGCAGCAAAGGAAATACTGATTTGATTATCAGAAGGAGTTGGCCAGTAAGGTCACCCTATGCATTTTAACCATCCCTGTTATGGCAGGTATGGATCACAGCAAAGTCAATCTGATTAATCAAGGTGAACTTTTCCATTAGTCCAATCCCAAGTCCCCAGTAGATTGGCTGTGGGCACCTTAATGGCCACATGCAGATATGACTTTGAAGCTAGGGTGACCAATACATGACTCTAAATCACATTGAATTTCCCCCAGCCCCCAACACACACATACATATACTCATATAAAGATTTAAATCTCTTGGCTTCTTAGTAATTGGTGATCTGTTTTTCCTGTATAAGTGTACACACACACATACCTACACACATATAAATATATGTGTATATATACACACATATATTATATACATATGGCTGAACAATTTGTGTATATGAACATAAATATAATGGAATATTATCACACCATAAGAAATGACAAATATAACAGATTCAGAGAAACATGAGAAGACTTCTGTGAATTGATGTAAAGCATTTTTTTTAATCAAGAGAAAAATTTTACATCATGACTTTGACAGTTATACTAAGGACAATTAATTTGAAAGATTTCAAAATACTAGCCCAAGTAGCAACCTATAGGAACTTCAGAAGACTTGAAGATAAAACTTTCCTTCTTACTGGAAGGGATGATCTCATGGTGCAAAGTACAACATGCATTCTCAGACATGACCAGTGGTTTACTTTGTGTGATTTGACTCTACTTATTTTTTACAAGGGTGGGCTTCTATTTGGTGGGGGAGGGTGGATAAATTAATAGATAGATATGTCCAAAAGTATCAATAAAATATTGTTTTAAATTTACAGAAGAAAGAAAAATGAATGGCAGAAAGGGACACAAACAGAGTCAAATCAAGTCAATATGCATTTATCAAGCATCTATTATGTTGCAAGCACTGTTATAAATTTTGGAAATAAAAAGAAAGGGGAAAAAAGTCCCTGATTTCAAGGAGATCATTTTAATGAGGATAGCAACATACAAACCTCTATATACAAAAAGATACATACAGGATAAATTGGAGAAAATCTTAGAGGACAATTTTATTGCTATATTATTAAATATATTCATACACATATACACACATTTAAAAATACTAATAGGAGCTGAGTTCTTATACATTTTTCTTCTTTTCTATTGCATTTAACATTTATGTTGAGGACTGTTAAACTCATGATAATAGGGTATCACTATACTGTCAGACACAATGCATTGTTTATTTTTTGCTGACTACATTTTTCTCCCTTTATTTTTAAATCTTTGTTACAAGGGATAACATTATGGTTAAAAGAGTCAAGGAGAGATATATTTGAAAGTGAGTGAGTTATAAAAAAACAAAAGGAATCAGCAAAAAATAAATTTTCAAAAAGTAAAAGGTGATATGTTCTTTGAAATACCTCAACATTTATAACATAAAGACATAGGATGGCACTCAAAGAAAATAGCAACCATAGTTTTGTTAGAAAATATTATGATTTTGGAGGAGAAAAAGAAATGATTACAATACTCAGTTGATGCTGTTCAGTGTCATTCTTGGCCAGGACAGCCATATTTTCCTCTTAGACTAGAATTCTCTCTCTCCTTTAGTTCTCATTGATAATCATCAAAAAGAGCACAGGATGGCAGGGAATGGAATGAGTACCTCCTGGAAGGGCGTGTTCTACTGTCCCTTGTTGCTACATATATGCTTACAAACCCTTAGCTTTCACACTGAGCCCATAGCATAAGCAAAGAAACAAAACAAAGCTGACCCTGCCTTAGATTTAATGTCCCTAAGCTGCCTACCAATGCTGCTTCCACCCTATTACCATTGACTTGTTCCACCTAATGGTGATCATTGACCTTCTAAGGCTTGGGAATTGGCTGATCTTGAGTCACGGCATCCGCCTTTGCTTTTCAACCATTCCAGACATTCCTGAACCTGAACTCAGCTTCCCTTCATGAGTCTTTGGCATTTGCTCTCTTTTCCTTCTCTATTTCTGTTCTCCTTCCTCTGATCTTAGTCAATACTGCCTTGGAATCATGCTGTTTTCTAGACCCTGTCTGCTTAAGGAAACTTCTAGTCCCAGCTTGCCTTTTCCATTTTTGCCCAGACCTCAAAAAGGCATTTGGGAGAGCAACAGAATCATAAAATCTAAACATTAAGAGACCTTCCCTGTCAGCTAGTCCAATCCTCTCTCCTACATGGGAATCCAAGTGGTGACATCTCTGAGTTCATACAACCTCCTCGTCATCACTTCCAGCCTATCTCACTTTGGGCATCTAATTATTTGGAAACATATTGATTTAAAATCTGCTTCCTTGCCACTCTCATCATTAGCCCTTATTCTGCCCCACTGTGGCCACAGACTCTTCCTCATAACAGGCTTTCAAATGTTCAAAGACAGCCATCATGCTCCCCTCCACCAATCTTCTGTTGTTTATGCTTAATATCTCTGATAAATCTTTCTATTGCATGATCTTGAGTCCTTTCATTCTACTGGTCATCCCCATCTGGACTTTCTTTAGTATATCGCTGAGGCATACGGCTGAACTTGCAATTTCATGGATATAGGGAAATTTCTGATAAGAAAATTCCAACTATCAATGCAAGTTAGCATCTTCTCAGCAATTTATATTCTCAGAGAGTTGCTTAGGGCACTGAAAAGTTAAGGCAACAAGTCAGACAATAGATATTTCTTAGGGATTAGTATGTGCCAGGCACAATACTAAGAGTTAGGTATACAAAGAAAGGCAAATGACAGTCCCTTCCCTGAAGGAGTTTACAGTCTAATGGGAAAGACCACATACAAACATCAACATACAAACAAACTACACAAAATAAATTGGAAATAATCACAGAGGAGAGGCATGAGAATTAAGAAAGATTAGAAAAGGCTTCCTGTTGAAAGTGAGAATTTGGGAGGAATTTTAAGGAAGTCAGGGAAACCAGGAGGTGAGAAGGAGGAGGAAGGACATTCTGGGCTTGAAGAATGGCCAGAGAAAATGCTTGAGGTTGAGAAATAGAGGGTCTTATTTTAGGAACTGCAAGGAGGTCAGTGATTGAAGACATCATGGATATAAGGTATAAGAAGATTGGATAGGGTTGATGTGCAGGGCAGGTTATGAAAGCCTTTGAATACCAAACAGATTTTTGATCCTGGTAGTGATAGGGATCCACTGGAATATATTGAGTTAGAAGAATAGCATGAACACACTTAAACTTTAGGAAAATCGTTTTGGGAGTTGATTAGAAGAGAGACTAAAGCGGACAACACTGGTGGAAGGTAGACCAACCAACAGGTTTTTGCAAGAGTCCAAGTGTGAGTTGATGAGGGTCTGGAGCAAGGCAGTGTCAGTACCAGAGCAAAGATGGGGGCATAGTCTGTCTTGTCTGACTTCTTACAAATTCCAGGTAACATCTCATCTCCTATAGGCAATCTTTCCTAATCTCTCTTAATTCTTGTATCTTCTCTATGTTGATTACTTCCAAGAGATGTTACAAAGGCAGAATTCATACACCTTGGCAACAGATAGGCTATGGGAGGTGAAAGATAGTAAGTAGTTAAGAAAGTCATGCAAGTTGTGAGCTTGGGGGCCTGAGAGGATGATGGTATCTTTGACATTAACAGTAAAGTTGGAAAGGGGAGAGAGTTTGAGGGGGAAATAGAATGAGTTCAGTTTTGGACATGAGTGTAAGACACCTACAAGACATCCAGTTTAAAGTGCTTAAAAGGAACTCAGTTGAAGATGTCTGATTGGCAGTTAGAGTTACAACCTTGAGGTCAGCAAAGAGGTTAGGGTACATAAATATATTTGAGAATCATCAGCATACAGATGACGATGGCAACCATTAAAGATAATGGGATCACTGAGAGAAACAGTATGGAGGGGAAAGAAAAGAAGGTTCAGGACAGACCCCTGAGGAGCTTTCTCCTAAGATCACGTCTAGTATGTTGTCAGATATGTGATTTCAAGTCAGATCTTTCAGACTCTGAGGCTAGATTTCTATTTACTATATTATCAATGCCCTTATTAAAATATGGCACTCAAAATTGATTTTAACATGTGCCTGATCCTGGTTAAGAAAAATGTTATCATCTCTCCTATTCTGAGTAGTGTCTCTCCATCCTGGTCAGTTCCAATCATCTGGGGATTTGGATGATTTTCATAAAATACATTAGAAAGCCTCTGATGCTTAGAGTAATAGGTCTTTATGGCAAGGCTTTTCAATTCAGCCAAGTACTTTAAGGCCAAACATGAACTACCTACGAACAAGAACATGAGGAAACAGAAGTAAGAGAAGAGAATTTCAGGTCAAAAGATTCCAACACTTTTCAATTGCCAAGGGGAACAAGGGAGGAAAGAAGGAAAACTGGTAGAATCAGATCTCAGTTGTCATTGGAGGAAAGACATAACTAGTTTTCAAGGGGCAGGTAGGTGGTGTAGGGAATAGAGCACTGAGGCTGGAATCAGAAAGAGTCTTCATGAGTTCAAATCTAGCCTCAGACACTTACTAGTTGTGTGACCTTAGTTGTGTGTCACTTAACCCCATTTGCCTCATATCCTGTAAAAAGAGCTGTGGAAGGAAAAACAAATCACTCCAGCATCTTCACCAAGAAAACCCCAAATGGGATCATGAAGAGTCGGACACAACTGAAAAACCACTAAACAACAGCAACAGTCCTCAGGCATTCAAGGAAATCTTTTGGGACTTGTTCTGTAAGGCTTAGTGGGAGAAGGAAAGAATTCACAGCAGCAGTCCTGCAAGAGGTCAGTCTCAGACTCGGCACACTTATGTCATGCCAGGCTCTGTGGGCAGAAAACTTGGTTCTTTCTTGGAAGCTCAGTGGCATAGGCTAAGGCTATGGACTTAATGAAGAGGACTAGTTACTCACTTAGGTATAGTGTCAATTACTTACATTTGATATTATAGGCTAGATGACTTTATTCTGTAGGATCTCGACTCTAATGTAAGTTTGTGGTATGGACACATCTAAATACTGGAGATTCTAGAGAAAGGGTAGTGGTGGTGGCGACGATGATGTTGGTGTTAGTCAGAAGGAGGGAACATATCCAGAGCAGTGACAGTCTGACACAAGTTGGACTAGGATAAAAAAAAAAATAAGTAGAAGAGATTTATGTTACTATCACAAACTCCCTTAATACAGTCAGAGTTCACCATGTCATGAAATTGACTCAGATTGAGTAACATGATATTAATAATATGAATGTAATGCCTCCTATATTCCAAGTCCAGAATTAAATTCTCATTTAATTTCCATGACAATTCTGGGTGATAGGTGATTTTATTTTCCCCATTTTACAGTTGAGGAAACTGAGGCAAACAAATGTTGTGTAACATCCCCAAGATCACAGAGCTAGTAAGTGTCTGATGTTGGATGCAAATTCAGGCCTTTCTGACTTGAGGCCCACTACAGTATCCACTATGCCTCCTATCTGGTAGTATAGGTTTGTGGAAGTTCTCTCTCTACAACCTTGATGATCCCTTTTAGAGGGAGGCTTTGGTATCCAGGAAAGTTTCCTGTCATTAAGGTTGCTAGTCTTAGTGCGGCTTTAAGTTTTAATAGCTTTAGTTATTATAGATATAATATAATGGCTTAAATTTTTTAAGCTATTAAAATTTACAACTGCATTAAAACTTTTGGGACATGGTGTACCCACCTTATAATTTAACAAGTAAATATAGTATCACGCGGATGTCTATAGTACCAATGAAAATAGGATAAGTATGAACAGAGGGGAAAAAGCCATTACTGACTGGGGTAGGGAAGATCAGGAAACACTTCCTGGAATAAGTTACATGTTGAATCAGCTTTTAAGGGTGAGTTCCATTATGGCCAAGGAAGGCATTCCAAAGACAGGGAATGGTTTGAGCAAAGAGGCTGAGGTAGGAAAGTTTCCAAGTTTGTGTCCCTGGGACCATGTTTAGGAATGGTCACCTCCTCATCCATCCCTGAGGCAAGTGAGTTTTCCCCAAAGCCCCTGAAACTCACCAGGCATAGAAGATTCCAAACATATTGCACTAATTGAATAAATGGCCCTCCCTAGCTTATGTTCCTTCAACGTTTTCAAAGCTGCCAGCATCATTAATGAGAATTGGGGCCCATTTTAGCAAAGCAAGAAGGAGGAGGAGAAAAAGTAAACAAACAATAGAAAAAAATCCCATTAAGCTTAGAATAGACCTATGGAAACTGACAGGAAGACTACATTATCTAAACTGCTGTTTTATAGCTGTATTATGCACTCAATTAAGAAAAGGTTTAATGTGAAAAATGTGTAAAGATAAGGCAGCTGGAGGGGGTGGGGCTTGGGTATCTTTTCTCCCCCCATTAGATATTTTCCTTGATTCTAGGCCTGAAAATGCTGCAGTCAGCAACAGCTTCATTCCACGTTATAATTAGGGTTGTGCATTAAGCCAGACCTCTGCATATGTCTAACCCAGAGAAGTCCAATCCCTAAATGGAAAGCAGACTTGTGGCTGAATCAGTTGGCACCAGACACCATGCCAATATGTAGCAATGGTATGAATTTAAAATGAAAATTAAATATAATCATTACAGTTAAGGGGATGTCATACTGGCCAGACATTTATTTAAAAAAAAGAAAGAGAGAGTGAAACGGATAGACACACACACACACATACACAGAGACAAAGAGACCATCTTTTGTCTCTTTTTGTATCCCTGGTGCTTAGCACAGTGCCTGGCCTATAGTAGGAATTTGATAAGTGTTTATTGACTGACTGACCAACTGACAGAAACTTCAATGAACATTTGTTTAAAGAACAGAAAAGACTTGAGTTTGAATCCTGACTGTCATTTAAATGATACTGGAAATTAGACAAAACATTGCACTCACATTCCCCCACTATAGACAGGAAAAACTAATGCTGTTTTTGGCTACTTTCTATAGTTATGATGAAATAAAGTACTTTGGAAAGCTTAAAGCAGTATAAAATTAAGAGTTAATTAAAACAACAACCAACTAAACAGATAGATATGGAAAATGGTTTTCAAACTCTCAGAGTATAAACTCTTTCCACCAATTTGCAACTTTTATTCTTAGAAAACTGCCTGGGGCAATAAGTAGTTTAAGTGACTTGCTCAGAGTCACTTAGCTCGTGTGTCTGAACAGGATATGAAACTCCATTTTCCTGACTGTTTAATTGGTTGACTCCTCAATCCATTATGACACATTGTCTTTGGAGCTATTACAGGAAAGATTATCATTAGTATTCATCCCTGTCATAATAGTCAGAATCATAGCCACAGTCATCATGGTAGGTTTTACAGCAGGAGATATTCCATTGGCTGCCATATTAGTTAGTCATAGCATTAGTAGTCATTGTAAAGTAGTTCTCTTTGCAGCATTACCATGACAGAAACAGCCATTTTTGCAGAACTCTTCCCTGTAGAATCATTCGTCACGATGGTGGTGGATGGCAGTCATTGCAGCAATAAATCAAGAAAGCAATATTTATTAAATGCCTACTATATGCCAACTGAGACAGGTAGGTGGCCCAGTGGATAGAGTGACAGGTCTGAAGTCAGGAAGATTTGTCTTCCTGAGTTCAAATCTGCCCTCAAAAATCTTAGCTGTGTA
>CM053769.1:151093793-151117842 GCA_028658325.1 Potorous gilbertii
ACAAATGGGGAGAAAATTTTGGAACCCAAAATCTTGTGAAAATGAATGTAAAAAGTTAAATAAATTTATTTTAAAAAAAAAAAGATAAAAAAAAGAAAATGACAAACCACTCCAGTATCTTTGCCAAGGAAACCCCAAATGGGATGACAAAGAGTTGGACAAGACTGAACAACAATAGTACATGCTATAACAATCAATCAGCAAATATTTATTGTTGTTTATCCTTTGTTTTTTTAAGAGGGCCATTGATAGAAGAGCATTCTGTCTTGACTTGCTCATGAATTAAAGTGAGGCAGAATTGCACAAAATCATTAGCCTCACTCTTTCTTCCAGAGTCATCAAAATCCAGGGACAAGACAAAAGTCAAAGCACTGGTGACAGCCCAGATTGCACTGGGTAACCTTGGCATCTTTGCTGTCTGACCAAGGTCTGAGCACTCCACAATGTGCTTCATGGCCTTTGGAACAAACTGTTCTCATACATCCATTCTGCCAAGTCTTTACATGCTTAGGATGGACATCCCCCTAACTTACCAACAGGTTTGAGGTCTGTAAGTTACCCTTAACCTGGTTTAGCCCATCTGCTGAGATATTTTTACTAATATATGGCTGCTGTGCATGCTACAACTTCTTGGAGTCATGGATTTGAGGTAAGTGCCAGGTAGATATCCAAGGTGGAAAGCAGCACTGCAAAGGGCTTGGCAAACCCTTCCACTAGAGGCACTAGTCTTCTTTGAATACCCATTCACCCTAAATATTTATTAAATGCTAATGAAACCATTCTTATTTACAGTGAACTACATGTAAAAATATATACAGCGTTAACAGAAAGTAAATAAATCCAAATATATGAAAGTAGTTCCATACACTATAGTTTGGCTGAAATAGGCCTAGGAGTTGGACAGGGGGAGCTGTCAGCAAGCTGTATTTTAAAGGAAGAAGGCAACTCTATGAGATGGAAATAAGAAAGGCAGGAGGGATGGATGCTGCAAAGCTTTGGGGCTAGGAGAAAGAGTGATCTGTGAGTAACAGATGTAGGGCCAGTTTGGCTGTATGAGAGAGTGCAGTCATCATAATATTAGTCATAGAAATGGTATTAATAGAGGTTGTCTTGAGTCAGTTTTCCATTCCAAATTACACTGAATTGAGTAGTGATACTAAACTGATGAGCAGCGATGCTAAAAAATACCGAAGAATTTAGTATCACTTTAGAAAATAAATTGAGCCTCATGACCTTTAGAAGGAAAATCCATTGGCACATTTTGTCAATTAAAAATAATGGTTTCTTCATGGGGCAGTTGTAGAGAAGTGGAACAAGCCACAGATTTGGAGTCTGAAGAATTGGTTTTGAGTTCTGAATCTCCCGTTATTAGCCAGTGACCCTGAGCAAATCATATTCTCTCTATAACAGGCTGGGTCTCCGTTTCTAGATTTACAAATGAAAACAATAACAGCTATTTCACAGGGTAGTTCTTAGGACCAAGAAAGATAATTCATATAACAGGAATTATAAGCCACAGAGAATCATTATATAAATCCCTGCTTTTTTTCATACTGAAGATATTTAGTTATCTCAGTGGGGAGTATTCCATCTTTGACCAAAAATGCATCATTTCAGTCTACAGAGTCAATATTTTGGTGAAATGAAAGAAGAATCCAGCTATCTAGGCTAGAATGGCAAAGAGATGATAATGTGTTGTGAAAAGTGAACTCTGAGAGTTTGCCCATGAAGGAATTAGGCAGGCTTGAGGGACATTCTGAAATTTGGAAGTATATCACCCTGAATTAGGGTCAACCTAGAATTGTTGTTGTTCAGTCATTTCAGTCATATCTGACTCTTTGTGACCCTATTTGGGCTTTTCTTGGCAAGGATACTAGAGTAGTTCGCATTTTCTTCTTCAGCTCATTTTACAGATGAGGAAACTGAGGTAAAGAAGGTTAAGTGACTTGCCCAGGGTCACACAGATAGTAAGTATCTGAGATCAGATTTGAACTGAGATCTTTCTGACTCCAGGTCTGGCACTCTAGCTTCCGTTACCTTTCGGTACCTAGATCCTAAAACCATTGTGACATTTCTGGCTATTCCCTGTATGATTACACCAGCTGCTAAGAATAGTGTAAGAATCTCTCCTGATTCTTAGAAAGATGCCAGAATGGTCTGATGAGGGATCAGGAAATGGTTCAGCCTTGGGTGTCCCACTTGTTCATTTTTTTTAGCCTCAGTTCTTGCTATGATGTAGATCATTGACATGTCCTACTTTGCCTCACTCCCTGAACTCTCTGTGGTTTCTCCCTCTACTGGAGTGAACCCTGGTGAACAGATCAAAGCTCCAGGCTTGGGATAAAGGAGGTAGCATATTATAGTAGAAAAGTGATGAACCTGGAGTGAAGTCCAGGTTTCACATCTTGATTTGGTGGGTCTCAGTTTTGTGAATTGAGCAACTCACTAAATCTTTCTGAGCCACATGTATAAGAGTAATTACATTTATGTTATATGCCTCACAGAGTTGCTGTGAGAAAAGCATTTGCTTTACTAGACTATAAACTCCTGATTTCAAGGATTGTATCTTGTCTGCTATAATTCTTCCACTGCCCCTGTATACAGCAGACACTGAGCTAATGTTTGTTGAATTAGGACCCTAGGATCATAGATTTAGAACTGGAAAAGACTTCAGAGGCCATCAAATCCAATTTCTTCACTTTATGGTTAGGAAATAGAGGTTGAGAAAAGTTAATTGAGAAAAGTTAAGTGATTTGCTCAGGGCCATACAGCTAATTAAATGTTTTTTGACAAGGTTTGAATTCAGGTTGAAGCTCAGTAGTCTGTATACTTTACCATGGGGTAGTTTAGGGGTTCTTAACCTTTTTGTGTGTTACAAAGCCCTTTGGTGGTCTCATAAAACCTATGGACATATGCTCAAAATAATATTTTGAATATGTATAGTAAAATAATAGGATTACAAAGGAAAGTAATCATATTGGGCTAGTTAGAAATGTTTTCTTCTTTTTTTAAGTTTACTGACTCCAGGTTAAGAATCTCAGGTAAATCAGGAAGGTTTGGATTCAAATACTGTCTCTGACACTTACAAACTGACTAAGAGTGAGTCTTTTAATGTCTGAACTCATCTATAAAATAGGTAATTGATTTTTATTAAATTGAATCAAAAGGGAGATTTGTAAAGTGCTGTGTACACTGCCTGGTATACAGTAGGGGTTTAATAATGTGTCTTTCCTTCCTTCCCTTCTTCTTGCCTCCCTCCCTTCCTTTTCTTTCCTCCCTCCCTCCATCTCCTTTTTCTCCCTTTTCTTTCCTCTTTCCCTCCCTGTCTTCCTTCCCTTCACCCCTCTTTCCTTTCCTTCTTTCCTTCTTTCTTTCATTCATTTCTTGTTTCCTTTCTTGTTTCCTTGCTTCACTCCTCCCTCTCTTCCTTCCTTCCTTCCTTTCTTCCTTCCTCCCTTCCTCCCTCCCTCCTTTTCTCCTTTCCTTCCTTCTTTTCTTCCTTCTTTACAGAATGACATAACTATTGGGGCCAATCTGATTCATTGGTCACTCCTAGACATGGTCTAATGCAGCCAGGTATATGGGCCAAAAGACAGCACTGGAAGATCTCATTCTCCTAAGTGGAAGGCATTCTCCTGCCCACTATCTTTCTGACAGAAGTCTGTATCAGTGAGATGATAAGTTTTGAAGAAGCAATTATGATTTTATGGCCCCACTGTGTTGACGATTAATGCTGAGAGCGGGAGGAAGATGCCGTCTCTCATTTGCCACTATGCACTGTAATCATGCATACCTCTCCAGGTACTATCATTTAGGACTTCAAAAAGCCCCATTTTGAATGAGGACTGCTGCACTTGTAAAACATTACAGATGTGTTATCATATAAATGAGATCACTTTGACATGAGAGCACTCTCATAAATCCTCCACTTAGATTTGGATACAAGATATGTCAAAAGCAAATCCACACCGCCACTTAATCTTCTCCATAAATGGTTGATTTTTTTTTTTGAGCCCTACAATAAGACATGTCAGGAGGCTTTGATAGTTTTGAGATTGATATATGTTTTTCCTTCAGGTCATCTCGAGAATATTCATTTCATTAAATTAACTCTGCTTGTTGTGAATTTTCAGTGTGTTACCAAACATAACTGTTGTCACCAAATTGGGAACTTGAGGAGATGGAATTAAGAAAGAAAACCAATTTCTCCTCCATTTCTGAGAGAGGTTGAAAATGCAGGCCTGCCTGGGGAAGGTTTTGTGACTCCAAGCTTGCCTTTCCCCCAGAGTCTAGGCTGGCTGGCCCATCTCTTGCCTTTATTGGAAGACACTTGTCTAGTGGCTGATTGCTTTGGTTACCTGTCCATAGTGCCTCTCTAGTAGCCCTGGTTTGAGATTTTGCGTGTCTGAGTTGGCCTTTGAACGTACACAGTGCATTAAAGAATCTAGATACTTTGTCTCAAGAATGCTTGGAGTCTTTGCCCTACTCATCTCCCTTACTTGGTCCCATGTGTTGCCACTCACCATGTCACCATGATTTTTGAATATTATCTAATCTACTCTAATCTATCTGTCTGTCTGTCTAGATTAGGTTCCAGGTTGTAAGTACAGGAGCTGCTCATAGACCAGATCCAGACTGATTGACATAAGAGCTTTGACCTGCCCCTTGTTTCCAACCTGGGCTGGTACATGCTTCCTTAGGCTGCCTAGTTCAACCTCCCTATCCTACCCTCAGTTCACTTTCCTCAATTCCCTTATGCTAGTGCTGGTTAGTGTGCATACATGGTTAGTTTAGAACTCATTAAAACTCAGAACTTCTGAGCTAAATCTATCCACCAGCTTCAGTCTCCCTAGTAACAGAGATTACAATTATCTACTATATTCCAGGTGCTATATTTAGTACAGGATAATATGGATATAAAGATGAAAAAATTATGTAGTTTCTGCCTTCAAGGAACTTGCAATCTAAGAAGGATGTGGCAAATACACAAAAAGTAGTAATAAAAAATAGCCCTGGGCCTCAATTTCTTCAGCTGTAAAGTTTAAGGGTTGGATAAGATGGTCTCTAAAAGTCCTTTTCACCTCTAGATCTTATAAATTTTTTTTATACCTCTAAACTCAATTATCAACAATCTCCACATATGTTCAAGGATTCAACGAATGCTGGCATCCCTCTGGGACTATTTTCCAACTCCATTTAGCATTGATGACTGGGGTCCCAAGAAGATGATCACTGCTACTCTCTTTGGTATTTTAATAGTAACTCTAAATGTGTTGGATTTCTAGTCTGATAGAGGGTTGAACACTGATTGGCATCCAGAGATTTATAGTTCTGAGGGACAAGGATTCCTTTTCAGCCCTCAATGAAAGATGATTGAAGTTTTTGAACTGCAAAGTTGACTGTGAGTCATTCTTAGATCTTCTTAAAGGGTCATGCAAAGTCTGTGAAGATGTACTCAGAGGAAGGAGTGGAGACTCCAAGAGCTGAGCAACAGCCACCATGGACT
Source organism: Potorous gilbertii (assembly GCA_028658325.1). Lineage (NCBI taxonomy): Eukaryota > Metazoa > Chordata > Mammalia > Diprotodontia > Potoroidae > Potorous > Potorous gilbertii. Next base: position 151,099,300 of record CM053769.1, read on the forward strand.
GTCCTAAAATTAACCAGCTATGCTAGAATGAATTGATGTCACAGAGGTAAATTCAAAAGAAGAGAGTGAAAGGAGAAAGTGTTACCTTATTTTACTTAAAGACTTCTTAAAGGCTAATTTTTGTCTAAAACACTTTTTCACATTCAACTCCCAATACAACTTTGAGCAAATTTGTGACTGCCACTATTCAGCCCTGAATGTAGTATGAGCATGGGACCTCTAAAAATTTAATTAAACTTCTAGTCTCCAGATCATACCAGGCTGCCTGGTCATGCCCATCTTAAAATACTTGTTCATTTCAAATCCTTACAGAGAAAACCCAAAAAAGACTATGTTCTCATGGATACATAGTGGGAAGGTAGGGAAATGTAGCCAATTTACCCTGACATAACTGAAATTTTATTTTATCATTTCAGAGTACCAACTACTATGCTATTATGGCCAGAAACCAGCTCCCTCTAAGTTCCCACGTGATCACTTGGAGGTAGGCAGATTCTCTGCACCTGCTTGAAAGACTTGGAATTCTTTGGCCAGTGTGTGTCAAATCGGACGTTTTAGCCAAATCAATGAGCTCCTTAGAAACAGTATTGTGTGGTGTAGCATAATAAGACTGCCAAGTCTGTGGTAAAGGTCAAAAGTTCTTTGCATTCTGGCATTTATATTAGGTGATAAGATTGAGGAAAAACCATCATATTTTTTCTCCCTTTATGGTACTGGCTTTTTAGGCTCTCATAAGGTTTTCAAGAAGCTCCCTATCTTTGGATAGGGCATAAAGAACGAAGGGTCATTGATTTGGAGATGAAAGGGACCCCAGAGGCCACTGAATACAAGCCTCTCATTTTATAGATGAGGAAATGGGGGTTCAGAAATGTTGAGTGACTTGCCCAGGGACACATAGTTAGTAATTTTCTGAGCCAGGTCACAGTATATCAAAACCGCTGTACCACCTTGATGACTTATCAATGACATGCTCATGAAATTCTCTCTTTGCAATGAGTATAGTCCTTTGAGGTGAGTTTTGGTTTTGGAATCAAAGAAAACTAAATCCCACTCTGGGCCAACTTCCTGTATTGCTTGGACCTGGTCTGGCTCTCTTGTTGGGACTCAATTTCCTCCCCTAGGAAAGGAAGGGATGAGACTATATCTGAAGTCTCTTCTAGCTCTAGGTCTTGTGACTTTAAAAAAAATCATATATTCATTCAATAACAATTTATTTTATATCTATTATGTGAAGGGTCTCATGCCCACCATTTGGGAAAATAAATGGATAGAAGAAACATGGTTCCTTCCCTAAAGGAGATTATAACCCAACAGTGGCAAGATGGCACTTGTATGAATGAGTTATGTGTGCACCAAACTTAGACTCTGGAGAGATAACAGAGGAAAGTACCAATTCCTGAAATATAATTGATTTGTCTCTTCCCCAAAGTATTTTTGAAAATGTTAAAATACATATGCATACCTGGTGTTTTTATGCCACTTTCATTTTTGAATATATTCATATTCCCCGATTCAGAGATTTCCTTAATAGGATTTTTTTTAAAAGGGAAAAAGGCAGTTCAGCAGAATTCCCCCTGCCCCAGTACCTTTGACTATTTCCAAAGTGCTTTCCTTAAGAACTCAAGAATATTGAGGTTTCTAAGGTTAGGAACCATTAGCCACATTTATAAGTAAATAAGCAAGGATCAGAGAGAGTCAATAAGTGGTTCTTGGACCTATGACTATCAAGTGGTAAAGCTGACTTGAGTCCAGGATAATGTATACCTGTCACACCTTCTTCCCCACTATAATGGAGTCATAACTCATAATCTTGAATAGAGAAAATCTTGCTAATTCTTTAATGACTATTGTCAATATCTTCTCAAGATTTATCCTCTCCCTTATATTTAGATAGTGTTCCATGTGTCCGATGGGGTTTTCACATCTATTTCCTCTTTGAATCCCTTAATTTCCTTCCCTGGGATTGTCAAATCACAGATCAGCTGAATTCCCAGAGTCATCTCTGAGGGACCAGGAGAGGTCAGCAAGCCTGGCCTCATTAAATAATGTATAAGCCAAGTAAATGTTCCTGAGATACCACCTCCTGAATACATCTATTTAAAGAATCTTGTGTAAATCACTTAAAATCCCTAGGCCTCAGTTTCCTTAGCTATAAAATAAAGGAGTTGTTCTAGATATATGATCTTATAATTCCTGAAGCTATGTATGCCCAAAGTCAACCTTCTAGGTAAACAGAGAAAACAGAAGTGAGCTATCTGGGTGCATTTCTCAATTAAAGGCTGACCCATGGACATAATCATTAAAAACATCCAGATGACTAGTCATAGAGGTCAAAGATTTAGAATTCATATAGTTAGAACTCTGCATTTCTAGATGAAGAAACTGGGAAATGGTGAAATAGAACAATTCACCTGCAGTCACAGTTTGTAAGTAGTAGAGTCCACATAAGAGCCAGGTCCATCCACTATGAGTCCTGGGTTCTTTCCTCTATACTATGCTGCCTCAGGGATCCAGAGACAGCTGAAGAGGAAGTTTGATGGATAGACTTAGAAATTTGGGATTTCATTCTTTGGTTAATGTGATAGCCAGGGGTGCTAAAACTCTAATTCCCTTTCAAAATAATTTTCCTATAGCATTTTAAGGCATATAGAATAATTTCCTGTGAGGAACCCTATAAAATATTATATTTATCCCCCTTTTACAGACTGAAAAACTGAAGCTTAGGACTGTGAATTGTTGGGAATAAGAGGAAGTTCTGGGTCTTCTGACACCAAGTTTAACATTCTTTCCACTGACCAAGAAGGTAATGATGTTGAATAGTGCCCCAGGACTCATCTCAAGCCAATTGCCATCTAATAGAGTCTGCAGGAGCTGTGTGCTCTGTGTTAAAGTGAACAGTGAAGAGAAATCTTTAAAAACAAAGCCTTTGAACAGAACATGGATATGGCATCCATGAGATTGTGTATGCAACTTCTATAAAAAACTAAACTAAACTAAAAAATCCAACCCAATTTGTGCTCTGTTGTGTACAAGGGGAAGCGAGAGCTCATTAGTACTAGATGACAGTAAGAGTGGTTAACTGTGGTAGTAGTAGCAGCAGCAGTAGTAGTAGACATTTCTGTAATACTTTGTAGATTTCAATGCACTTTATATTTGAGCCTTCCAATAACAGTATGAGATATTTTCTAGCCTCATTTTGTAAATGAAGATACTGAGGTTCAAGAAATTACAGTGACTTTTGCAAGCTAAGTCACCCTAAATTCTAAAGTAAGGTTCCAAAGACAGACATGGGCTTATATATATTTTTTAATCTAATTAAATCCTTTATTTTATTTATTTGTTATTAATTTATTTGTTTTCAGTTTTCACCAATCACTTTCATAGGTTTTAAATTTTTCAGCCCCCCTCTTCTAGACAACATGTAATCTTATAATGGTTCTACACATGTATTTTTATTAAATTTATAGTTTATAATTTATATTATTTATAAAATTATAAATTTATAAATCTATAAATCATTTTAATGTTGCATAGAAAAATTGCATAATGCTGCATAGAAAAATTAAAATGAATGGGAAAAACCACGAGAAAAACCAAACCAAAACCCAAACATAACACAAAATAAAATAGACTGCTTCATTCTGTGTTCTAATTCTACAGTTCTTTTTCTGGATGTAGATGGCGTTTTGCATTGAGTCCCTTAGAAATGTATTAGGTTCTTGTATTGCTGTGAAGGGTTAAGTCTATCAGAAAAAGTCCTCACACACTGTGGCTGTTACTGTGTATAATGTTCTTCCGGTTCTCCTCATTTCACTCAGCATCAGTTCGTATAAGTCTTTCCAGGTTTTTATGAATTTGCTTGCTCATCATTTCTTATAGTAAAATATTATTCTGATATATTCATATACCACAACTTGTTCAGCCATTACCAAATTGATGGACATTCCCTCAATTTCTAGTTCTTGTCCATCACAAAAAGAGTTGCTATAAATAATTGTGTACATGTGGGTCCTTTTCCAATTTTTATGATCTTTTTTGGGATATAGCCCTAGAAGTCATATTGCTGGATCAAAAGGTACGCACATTTTTATAGCCCTTTGGGCACAGTTCCAAATTGCTCACCAGAATAGTTGGATCAGCTCACAGCTCCATCAACAATGAATTAGTGTTCCAACTCTCTCACATCTTTTCCAACATTTATCATCTTCCTGTTTTGTCATGTTGGCCAATCTGATAGGTGTGACATAGTACCTCAGAATCTTTTCAATTTGCATCTCTCTAATCAATAGTGACTTAGAGCATTTTTTCACATGACTATAGATAGCCTTAATTTCTCCCTCTGAAAACTGGTTGTTTATTCCTTTGACCATTTGTCAACTAGGGAATGACTTGTATTCTTGTACATTTGACTCAATTCTGTATATGTTTTAGAAACGAGACCTTTATCACAGATACGAGTTGTAAAAATTCTTTCCAAGTCCTCTACTTTCCTCCTAATCTTGACTTTTTTTTGTGAAAACCTTTTCAATTTAATGTAATCAGAATTATCCATTTTGTATTTCATAATGTTCTCTACCTCTTGTTTGGTCATGAATTTCTCCATTCTCCATAAATCTGACAAATAAACTATTCCTTGCTCCCCTAATGTGTTTATAGAATCAGCTTTTATAGTATCAGTTTATAGTAGTCAGGTATGGAACTATGCCCAGTTTCTGCCACACTATTATCCAGTTTTCCCAGCAATTTTTGTTCAACAATAAGTTTTTATTTCAGAAGCTGAGATTCTTGAGTTTATCAAACAGTAGACTGCTATAATCATTGACTCCTATATCTTGTGTACCTAACCTATTCCACTGATGTACCCGTCTTTTTTTTTTTTTTGCCAATACCAAGTGGTTTTGATGATTGCTGCTTTATAATACAATTTGAGATCTGGTAGAGCTAGGCCACCTTCCCTAGCATTTCCTAATATCCTTTTGTTCTTCCAGATGAATTTTGATATTTTTTTTAGCTCTATTAAATAGTTTTTTGGAAGTTAGATTGATATGGAACTGAATAAGTTAACGAGTTTATGTAGAATTATCATTTTTATTATATTAGCTGGGCCTAACCATGATTATCTGATTTTTTCCAATTGTATAGATCTGATTTTATTTGTGTGAAAAGTGTTTTGTAATTGTGTTCCATATGGAGAGGGAAGTAGAGTTGAAAATGACATAAAGGTTGTTTATATTGGTGATTCAAAGGGTGATAATACTCTTAAGAAGAGGAATAAGGTTATTTTAGGAAATATCATGAGTTCTGTTTCAGTCCTGTTGAATTAGAGATTCCTGTGGGATATCCAGCAGGGGATGTCTAATGGGAAGTTGATAATGTAGGATTGGAGATTAACAGAGAGAGCAAACTTGGATAGGTAGATTCTAGAGTCACTTGCAAGGAAATATTAATTTAGTCCATGTATGATGAGATCACTGGAAAATAGCTCATGGCACATAGCTCTCTAGAATATATACACAAATTCTCTTGTTTGTAAGTGAGAAATATGTTGATTGCATGAAGACCCAGAACACTGAAAAGCCTCCTAGAGGAAATTTACATTTCTTGAAAACAGTGCAACTTACCAATCTACATAGAAAAAAAAGTGCATGAAGAATGCCTATTACCCAGACATGGGGAACCTGCAGCCTCGAGGCCACATGTGAAGGACTACACTTGAGATTCTAGAAGGCCACATGTGGCCTTGAGGCTACATGTTCCCCATCCCTGACCTACAGTATACAATGAATGTGTATAGATAACCATTAATGTATTATTGTATATAAATAATCTAATCTTGGGCAGACACTGGGGAGGAACAATATATCAGGCCCCAAACTGAAATGGGGAAGAGTGAGCTGGGCTGTGTTTGGGAAAGAGTGCCATACTTTGGCCTCAAGTTTCTCCTTGAAACTCTATCAGCTTCAGTTTCCTCCTCTATAGAATGGGAATTATTTTAATACAAGTCTCATAGATTGTTATTAGGAGCAAATGAGAGAACACCTATAAATTGCTTTGCAAACCTTAAAGCACTATATTGATGTTAACTATCCAGTATAAAAAAATCATAGTTGCCATTAATATCAATATCCTTTCAATGATTCTGTACAGCTATGAGTCATAGAATACTGTAGTCCCTGAAGAATAAAAGATGAGGGTCAGACAAGGGACGATAAAGAAGTACAAGGTAGGTACGAGTAGTCTGCAAAATACAGCCAATGAAAAATTGTGTAAAACTATCAAAAATGAAAGAGAAGTAAATGAAGCTTAGAAGGTCAGTAGGTCTTGTATTGAGATTAAGAGATAATGGAGGGGTAGCTTGTAGGCTATATAAGTATACATACAATGCCAAGCGATCTTGCAGAATGCAAGTTGTACTCTTTGTGGCATTTATAGCTTTCAGAGAGTTGCCTAGGAGAGGTAGATAGAGATGGATGTAAGTCTTGATTATTGACAGAAACACTCAGATCCATGAGACCTCAGATCCTGGATGTATCAAAGCCAAACTAGATCTGAAGCCCAGAATAGAAGACTCTTCAAAGTCTTCATGGGTTGACAAGCTTCCTACATTATGTAGAAAGCAATTTGGGCTTCAAGACATTATCATTCATATGAAGTTCTTTCTAACTGAAAACATGCATATCAAATATATGGCAGCAGTTCTCGAACTTTTTGGTCTCAGAATTCCTTTATCCTCTTAAAGTTGTTAAGGGCATCTCCCCAAGAGTTTTTATTTATATGGGAAATGTATGTGTATGCATACATACATACATATGTATGTACATCTATTGATATATATTAGAAAAATAACCATTTTAGTATTTTTATGAAAAGAATTTTGATCTCAGAAGTTCCTAGGACCTCCCACACTTTGAGACCACTGGCGTAGGGCAATGAAAGTAAAAAAAAGTAAAAATAAAATAAAAGTAAAGTGTTAGTATTAGAGAAACAATAGCAAGTTTTATTATCAGGCTGGATCTCACCAATTTTCCAATATATTTCTCCTCTCTCCTTGTCTCAGAAATCCATCCCCATGGGCACATATTACATATGTGACTTTCTTTGGGCAGAATCACAGAATCTTAGATCTGGAAGTGACTTTAAAGGACAATTAAATATAAACTGTATCTATGTAAGGTTCTTTTCTGTAATACCACTCATAAGGGGTCCCTAGTCTGTGTTCAGAGATTCCTGGTGACCTTCTGAAGCATCTATAAGGTTCTCAGTTCAAATTGTGCTTACATCACCTCAGTAAATCTGCCTTGATTTCCTTTTTTCTGTTTTGTTGTGTACTCTATATTACCTTCTACAGAATTTTGTTTTCTAGAACCTTATGAGACTTGTTATGTGACAGCAGCCTATTCCACATTTAGTTCATCCTCATGGATAGGACACATTTTCCCTTATGTTAATCTATAATCTACCAATCTATGATTTTGTATCTGATGCTTCCCTGAATCAAGTTCTTCCTTCTGAAGACAAAAAAGAACAAATCTAATCCATCTTCCATGTGGCAGGGCTTCAAAGTCACTTAGAACTTTTATACTGGACTTTTTTATACTACACTTTTATCTGGACTTTTTTATATAGAACATTTTTCAATAAAATGAGGTGCTTGGATTAGATGATCTCCAAGGTCTCTTCTAGTTTTGACCATGTTTCATAGCCACTCTCACTTCTGATGTTCCATATTTTACAAACTAAACTTCCATCCAGCTCAGACATTCGGTGACTCAGTGGATTATAGCAGCATTTACTATGCCATGCAGAATTTTAAGAGGATCAAATGAGATAATATATGTAAAACTTTTGAAATCTTGAAACACTACTTAAATGTGAATTGTTAGTATTGTTGCTGCTATTTCTCCATGGAATGACATTTGAAATGGGCAACATGTTCATCAATTTCATACTATTTGAATGGTCCCTGATTCCATGTCCCTATCTCTCAGCAAGGACATTTACAACTACTTAAATAGTGGTTACTAAAAACAAACAAACAAACAACAAAAGCCTCAAGTTAACAGTTGTCCCCAAGAAGTTAGCTATCAGTGCTTCTCCACAACAAATAATAGTAATTCATATTTCTTTACTTTCTCACATCTCTTCTCATGCATCTAAGAAATATCACTATGGTGTTTGGGTATCTCTACTCTTTCAGTGATTATGCCAGTGGAATGGAATATATACTCTGACTGGTCTGATTACACTGGGAACAATAACTGTAATGTCCCAAGATTAGAATATGTGTCTCTCATCTGAGGATCAAGCTAAGTGGGAGAAGGCACATCACATGGACACTGGTCAACAGAGAGTGTAGCTTTTTGACTATGGAAATTCATGGAAGATATCTACTACCTTTTGAAAAGGCTGTGATTAGTATCAATGGATGAAGTATCCAAACTGACAAAATAATAATTCTCTGAAGAATAATGTTTTTCAATGTATTTTCCCAGGGTAGAGAAAGTCCTGTGAGTCACAATGAGTGGATGGAGAAGTACTTACCCAGTGACTCCATTTAGGTTGAAGACCACCACTGACATTATTAGGAATAAAAAGACAGGCAAGAAAAACTGAATCTTAGAGGTAAAGAGGAAGAATTACAACCTGATCTCAGATTTTTTTATTCTGGTGTTCTATATATTACATTCATTGCCTCTGTTTATAAGAGGGTAATTTTTCTTTTAAAATCATTTTGTGGAAAGAGCCAAGATTGCAGAGTGAAAGCAGGGACTCATGTGAGTTCAGATACCTCTAAAAAGTGAATTTGAACAAGTTTTAGAGTGACAGAATCCAGTAAGAGACAAAGTGCGGTAGATTTCCAGCCCAAGAGAGGCTGGAAGGTGGATGGGAAGGATCACACCAATCTGGGGGAGCACACAGTATATAGACTGCACCAGCTCAGACTTGGCCATAGAGGAGAGGGAGTGGCCCCAAGTACACTGAATCACCTATAACTGTGCTGATAACGAAAACTCTCAGCACAGGATGGGAGTCTGGCAGAGCTAGGTGAGAGAGAAGCATGGGACCCATGAAAGAAGCAACAGATACTCCTGGGGCTATCAGCCCATAGACTAAATGTTTGAAAGTCACCTGCTTGAAGTTCCTGGGGCCAAGATGGAGGAGTAAACCATAAGTGCTCTCACTCTCTCCTTGTTGGCCTTGAAAAACTCCAAGAATATTGGCTCAGAAAAAGCCCTGGAATAGTGGAGCCAGCAGATGGGTACAGCAGTTTTTTAGTTTAGGAGACTAGGGAGATTGATGGAAAAGGTCCCTCTTGTTGTGACTAAAGGGGATCAGTGCAAGACTGGAGGTGTCCCAGCAAGCCCCATATCAACAGACCAGCAGGAGATCCTGAGTCCAGCTGGTAAGTGCCAATATCAGGATCCCAGGAATGCCTTAGCACAGCCAGGGGAATTAGACAGACACCAGTGAAGATAGGAGCACTCCAGTCACTAATCCTGACCATGTTCTAGTGCAGTCCTAGTGGTGGAGGAGACCGCCAACAGCCAGACAAACTCTCCCCAACACCTCATGCCAAAAGCTTCAGTGTAACCTGGGGGAAACTCAGAAAGATTTTACCAGGCCTTCTTTGGCCTTGGCACACACCAGCCAGCTCAGCATCAGGTAAGCTGCAGCATTATATGACTTTCAGCTGAGAGAAACAGAGGCCACAGCACACAAATCCAGTAACCAGGTTCCTAGATCCCAGCACAAGAAACATAAGACAGAGCCCCTGGGCCCCAGAAGCAGAGATCCACTTTAAAAATCAGGAAAAAAGTTAATTATCATGAGCAAGAAACAAATTAGAAAAGCAAAGATCACAGAATCTTCTCTTAGGGACAGGTAAGATCAAAACATGAATTCATATGAGAACAGTATTGACACTTTACCTACATATGAAACCTCAAAAAGGAATATGAACTGGTCTTTAACCAAAAAAAGTATTTTGAGAAGTTCAAGAAAGATTTTAAAAGCCAAATTAGAGAGGTAGAAGAAAAATTGACTAATGATTTAAAAAAAACACTACACAAAATGAAGAAAGAATTCACTGAATAGAATAGATCCTTAAAAAAAGTAAAGTTGGTCAAATTATGGAGGGTTATTGAGAAAATAACATCTTAAAAGGAACAGTTGAAAGAATAGGAAAGGAGGTATATAAACCAACTGAATAAAACAATTCATTAAAAAAATTAGAATTGGACAAGTAGAAGTTAATGCCTCTATAAGGCATAAAGAATCAATCAAATAAAATCTGAGGAATGAAAAAATAGATGAAAAAGTAAAAATATCTCTTTGGAAAAACAATGGACTTGGAAAATAGATCCAGGGGAGAAAATCTAAGAATTATTGGTATACCAGAAAGCCATGATGAAAAAAAGGGCCTGGAGAGTATCTTCCAAGGAAAACTGACCTTAGGTGCTAGAACGAGAGGGCAAAATAGTCACTGAAAGAATCCACTTCCTGAAATAGATATCAAAATGAAGACACCAAGGGATATTGTAGCCAAATTACCAATTTTTCAGGTCAAGGTGAAAATACTGCAAACAGACAAAAAGAAACAACTCGGATACCAAGGAACTACAGTCAGCATCACACCATACCTTGTAACTTCTATATTAAAAGATTGGAGGGATTGGAATATGATATTTTGGAAGGCAAAGGGGCTTGGATTGCAACCAAGGATCAATTATCTAGCAAAATTGATCATAATCTTTCAGGCAAGGAGATTAACATTCAATGAAATAAGTGATTTCCAGACCTGCCTGATGAAAAGTCCAGAACTCAATGGAAAATATGATCTTCAAATAAAAGACTCAAGAGAAGCATAGAAAGGTAAACAGGAAAAAGAAAAAAAAACCTTGCTATTCAATCTGGGCAAGCTGTTTACATTCTTATACGGGAGGATGATAATTGTTAATCTTGAGAACTGTATATTTATTATGACATTTAAAAGAGATATACAGAGATAGTGTGGGTATAAATAAACTGATATGGTTATAAAAATCTTAATTAAGGGAGGGTAAGAGATTGCAATGAGAGCAGAAGAAAGGAGGAAGCAGAAAAGGGGAAATTACATAACATGAAGAGGCACAAAAACATATTATAATAAAGGGAAAAAGGGAAGGAAGATGAGCACTATTTGAGTTTTTACTCTCCTCAGATTTGGTTCAAGGAGGGAATAATCTGTAAAGTATAGAAATCTAGCTTTCTCTATAGCCAGTAAGAGGGGAAATGGGAAAGAAAAAGGACAGGGTGGTTAGAAGAGAGGAAGAAAGTAGTAAGGAAAAAGGGAAAGAAAAGGAAGGGGAGCCAAGAGAAGGGAAGGAAGACTCTGGGAGGCAGTGGTCAAAAGTAAAACTCTTTTGAGGAGGGAAAGGGAGAAAGGAAAAATAAAAGTATAAATGCACAGGGGGAAAGGGGAATAGGATGAAGAGAAAGATGCAGATACTCACAATAATTGTGAATGTGAATGGGATGAAATCTCCCATAAAAAGGAGACAGATAACAGAATAGATTAAAAACCATAATCCCACAATATGTTGGTTACAAGAAACACATTTGAAACAGGGGGATGCACAAAGGGTAAAGGTAAAAGGCTGAAGTAGAATATATTATGCTTCAGCTGAAGTAAAAAATAAAAGCAGAGGTAGCATTCCTAATATCAGATAAAACAAAAGCTAAAATAGATCTAATCAAAAGTAATAAGGAAGGAAACTGTGTCCCGATAAAAATAACCATAGACAATGAAGCAATATCATTACTAAACACACACACACACACACATACACACACATATACACATACACATGAAGTGGAATAGTATCTACATTCTTAGAGGAGAAGTTAAGGGAGTTGCAAGAAGAAATAAACAAAACTACACTAGTGGGGGACCTCAACCTCCCCCTCTCTGAATTTGATAAATTTAACATCAAAATAAACCAGAAGGAATTTAAAGAAGTGAGTAGAATTCTGGAAAAGGTAAATAAGATAGAACTTTGGAGAAAACTGAATGGAGGTAGAAAGGAATATATCTTTTTTTCTCAGTAGTACACGGCACATACATCAAAACTGACCATCTACTAGGGCATAAAAAACTCACAATCCAGTGCAGAAAGGCAGAAATAGTCAATGCATTCTTTTCAGATCATGATGCAATAAAATTTATATGTAATAAAGGACCATGAAAATATAGATTAAAAATTAATTGGAAACTAAATAATCTACTCCTAAAACAGAGGGTCAAATAACAAAACATAGAAACATTAATAATTTTATTCAAGACAATGACAGTAATGAGGGAACATACCAAAACTTATGTAATGCAATGAAAGAAGTTCTTAGGGAAAGTTTTACATCACTGAATGCTTACATGAATAAAATAGAGAAAGAGGAGATCAATGAATTTCAACTGAGGAAACTAGAAAAAGACCAAACTGAATATCCCCAATTAAATATCAAATTAGAAATATTGAAAACCAAAGGAGAGATTAATAAAATTGAAATTAAGAAAACTATTGAACTAACAAATTAATCTAAGAGCTAGTTTTTTGAACAAAAAAACAATACAATTGATAAATTTTGGTTGATTTGATTTCAAAAAAGAAAGAAGAAAACAAAATTACCAGTATGAAAAACGAAAGGGGTGAATTCACCACAAAAGAAAAGAAAATTATAATAGTAATTAGAAATTATTTTACCAATCTGTATGCCCATAAATTTGACAATCTTAGTGAAATGGATTAATATTTTTAAAGCAATATAAGTTTTCCAATATTAACAGAAGAGGAAGTAAAACACTTTAAAAAAATATTTCAGAAAAAGAAATTGAACAAGCCATCAATGAACTCCCTAGGAACAAATCTCCAGGGCAAGATGGAATTACAAATGAATTCTATCAAACATTTAAAGAATAGTTAATTCCAATACTATATAGACTATTTGGGGAAATTGGCTAAGAAGGATTTCTACCAATTTTTTTTATGATACAAATGCGGTGCTGATACCTAAACCAGGAAAAGTCAAAACAGAAAAAGAAAATTGTAGACCAATTTCCCTAAAGAATATAGATGCGACATTTTAAAATATATTGGCAAAATGATTACAGTAACTTATCATGAGAATAATGCAGCCACTTTGATCAGGTAGGATTTATACCAGGAATATAGGACTGGTTCTATATTAGGGAAACTATCACCATAATTGATCATATCAACAACAAAACCAACAGAATCCACATGATTATCTCAATAGATGCAGAAAAAGCTTTTGACAGAATACAATACTCATTCCTATTGAAAACACTGGAGAGCATAGGAACAAATGGAGCCTTTCTTAAAATGATAAGTAACATCTACCTAAAAGCATCAGCAAGTGTTATATAATGGTGATAATTTATGTGCAGATCTGGGGTGAAACAAGGATGTCCATTATCATCACTGTTATTCAATGTGGTAGTAGAAATGCTTGCTTTAGCAAGAATAGAAGAAAATGAAATTGAAGAAATTAGAATAGACAAAGAAGAAACTAAGTTATCACTTTTTGCAGATAATATGATGATATACTCAGAGAATCAAGTAAAAAAAATTACTTGAAAGAAAAAACTTTGTCAATGTTGTAGGATACTAAATAAACTCACATAAATCATCTTCATTTCTATATGTTACTAAGAAAGCCCAACACAACAGCAAGAGATAGAAACAGAAATCCCATTTAAAATTACAGTAGACACTATAAAATATTTGGGAGGTTACCTGCCAAAACAAACCCAAGGACAATATGAACATAATCACAAAACATTTTTCATGCAAAGTCCAATCTAAATAATTGGAGAAAACATCAGTTGCTCATGAGTAGGACAAGCTAATATAATAAAAATGACAATTCTCCCTAAATTAATTAATTTATTTAGTGTCATGCCACTCAAATAACCAAAAAAATATTTTACAGAACTAGAAAAAATAACATCAAAATTCATCTGGAAGAACAAAAGATCCAGAATATCAATGGAATTAATGAAAAGAAATTCTAGGGAAGGTGGTCTAGCTATACCAGCAGCAATCATCAAAATTACTTGGTACTGGCTGAGAAATAGAGAGTTAGGTTGGATTGGTAGAATAGGTTAGATACACAAGGCATATTAGTCAATGATTATAGTAATCTGCTGTTTGATAAACCCAAGGACCCTAGCTTATTGAATAAGAACTCATTATTTGACAAAAATTGCTAGGAAAACTAGACAACAGTATGGCCCAAACCGGGCATATGCTAACACCTGACACCATATACCAGAATAAAGTCCAAAATTTAGGTATAAAGACAGACACTATAAACAAATTAGGAGAGTAAGGAATAGTTTATTGTCAGATTTATGGAGAATGGAGAAATTTATGACCAAACAAGTGACAAAGAACATTATGAAATGCCAAATGGATATTTTTGATTACATTAAATTGAAAAGTTTTTGCACAAAGTCATTGCAACCAAGATTAGGAGGCAAGCATAAATTTGGGAATTTTTACAACTAGTATCAGTGATGAAGAGCTCATTTCTAAAACATATGGAGACTTGAGTCAAATTTACAAGAATGCAAATAATTCTCCAATTAATAAATAGTCAGAGGATATGAAGAGAGTTTTCAGAGGGAGAAATTAAAGCTATCTATAGTCATATGAAAAAATGCTCTAAATCACTATTGATTAGAGAGATGTAAATCAAAACAACTCTGAGATACCACATAGCACCTACAAGTTTGGCTAATTGCCAAAACAGGAAGATGATAAATGTTGGAGAAGATGTGGGAGAGTTGGAACACTAATTCATTGTTGGTGGAACTTTGAGCTGATCTAACCATTCAAGAGAGCAATTTGGAACTATGTCCAAAGGGCTAAAAAAATGTGCATATCCTTTGACCCAGAAATATCACTTCAGGGCTGTATTCCAAAGAGATCATAAAAATTGGAAAAGGACCCACATGTGCAAAATTATTTATAGCAGCTCTTTTTGTGATGACCAAGAACTGGGAATCAAAGGAATGCCCATCAATTGGGGAATGACTTTACAAGTTGCGTGGTATATTAATGTAATGAAATACTACTGTGCTATAACAAATAATGAGCAGGAGAAATTCAGAAAAACCTGGAAAGACTTATATGAATTGATGCTTAGTGAAGTGACTAGACCCAGGAGAACATTATACAAAGCAAGAGCTGCAATGTGTAAGACCTGATTTTGAAGGACTTGACCCTTCTCAGCAATGCAAAGACATAAACATTTACAAGGGACTCGATGCAAGATGCCATCCACATCCAGAGAAGAAACTATGGAGTCAGAACACAGAATGAAGCACTCTATTTTCTCTTTTGGTTATGTTTTATTTTTCTCATAGTTTCTTACATTTGCTATAGTTCTTCTATGCAACATGACTAATAATAAAATTTGTTTAATGAGAATGTGTGTGTAGAGCCCATATACAATTGCATGCTGTCTTGGGGAGTGAGGGAGAGAAAATTTATAATTTATGGAAGTGAATATTGAAAACTGAAAACAAATAAATTAATAAACTTAGAATAAATAAAAAATCCCAAAGAAATCATTCTCTGCTTCCAGTGGGTAGATAAGTTTCTGCAGTGAAGTTAAGAAATCATGTAAGCTGTTCAGATGGAATTACTGATCACCCTATTACACCCATAGATAGCCATGATATACTAAAACTGCCTCTCTGGTTGCCAGCTCAGTGATTATCTCTGGCTTGCTGTCCATTGGATAATTATGGCATATCCATATGCATGGATATGGTGTGTGTATTGTTCTGTCTATGGTTGCCTCCATATCCCCTGCCTTCCTTATGCCATCTGACCTCCTGCCCAGATTAGTGACTATGGCCCAGAACACTTGTTCTCTTCATTTCTAGAAATTGGACAATGGTTGTCCTGACTGGTGATCTTGTCTTTTGGTTTGCTACATCTAGGAGGACCCTCGTGATGCTTTATTTATTCTCCAGCCACTTCTTACTAGTCATTTTGCCCTTCTCATGAAACTTACTACTAGAAAAGGTGTATTAATCTGTTTGCCTACAGCTCAACTTATCATCCCAATACTTTTGTAATAAAAATAACCTTCTCTGGTCATCACACTCCTATCTATGTTTTCTCACTTTTAGGACACAAGCTTCTTGAGTTCAGGGATTGCTTTTGAATTTGTATTTGGATCCCCAGTATTCTACACCATCCTTAATAAATACCATTTCATCCATTCATAGTCACAGTGATGGGGTTATAGCGTTGATCATAGATTGGCCTTTATACCTGGAAAAGTTTTCTTGGTGTTATGCTGACAGACACTATGTATGTGATGAAAATGATATTAACAAAATCATAATTAATGATTTTTTTGTGGAAAAGATGTGTAGGGGAAGGGTGGGTTATAGATATTCAATGACTTGGTGAGGAATTGATTACTAAATAACAAAGCGGGATCAGGAGGAAGAAAGAGAAGATTTCACTAAGGACCATTGGAAAGACACAGATTAATCAAACTAAGAATAACAGATCACATTCATTCAACAAACATTATCAACACATATTTGTGTTGTGAAGTGATTAAGAAAACACTTTCCTAGTCACTACTGTGTGAGGTACTATATAGACAGGATATTAGCATATCCATTTTTTTAATTTATTCTCTACTTAGTAACCATTAACAATAAAATCCAAATACACAAATAAAAAATATACTCACATATGAAACAGTAAATATTGTCATTAAGAGTTATTTTTAATGAATACATTAACTTTAACAAGACAATAACAAGACAATCTGGTTTACTTATGGATTTCCTTCTGAATTCTTTCTTTTATGTATTGTTTCAGATTTTGTTACTATCATAACTTTAATATTATTACTTTTATAATCATAGTCAGGATATATTGTTGTTTTTCTTCCACTTTCTTTACTTTGCATTATTTCATCTATGCTTCTTCATATTTCATTGTATTCTTCACATCTGTCATTTTTATGGGCAACGATATTCCATTCCATTCATTCTTGAATCATTCGACGTGGATTTTTTTCTAGGATTTTGTTGTCGCTGTCATGAATACGACTGCTATAGGCACTTTTTGTACATATTTTCTTTTTTTAATTAGTTCTTTGGGGTATCGTTCCAGCAGGACATTAGACTGACATATATTATTCATCCATCTGGAGCATCTGGAGTCATCTTGCTTTCTGCCCTTTGCTACACTCCTCCCCTCTACATACCTGGAAAAGCACCTTCCTTTGGGACCAGATACCATGCCTCCTCCAGCAATGAATGGACCTGCTCAATCCTTCTTGTTGAACTTGATTGTCCAGTGAGTAAATGTAAATTCACCTCAATGACTATATGTAGCTAATTGACATCACATACATCCACCCTGGAGATCTTGAGAAATCTTGCCTTTTTTCCTTTCCTGATGAATGTGTGCATCCTCCTTTTCTCCCACTTTCCAACCTCTACTTCTCCCCACCCCCAGTACACATGCCACATTTGCTCTAGGAACAAGAATCAAATCAGTCCTACCATTGCTTCTGGAAAGGTCTATAAAACCTGACTGCCTATTGGCTCACTCACCATTTCCAAAACTTTCTAGATAAAAACTCCCTTTCCTAGTCACAGACACTCCTCTGATAGGTGCTACTTCATCTTATTAGAATGTAGGCTCTTTTAAGACAAGAACTGTCTTCCTTTGCTATTTATAACGCCATCACTTAGCAGAGTTCCTAGCACACAACTAATAAATACATAATTAATTAATGAGTTAATTAGTTAATACCTTTTCATTGTCAATCATTTTGCAAAATTATTAAATTCTTTTCCCCAAAAGATTACAATTAAAATTTCACTGGTACTATCGTAGTGTGTTTTTTCTTCACAGTCTTATCAACATTGGATTTTACATTTCTTAACTCTATTTGTATTATATAAATTTCTATACATTGATCTATTTGAAAATTTTAGCATAAGATATGAAATCTGCTTTTAATTCCATTTCTAGTTAAGCTTTTCTTAAATTTTTATCCAAAAGTTAATGGTTTCGTTCCCCAATGCTTTGTAATGTTGAATTCATTAAAAAAAAACAACAACAACAAACCTTCAAATTCATCTACCTTGATTTGCAATTCTGTATTACCTATGCTATTCAACTGTTTTATTATTTTTTCCAAATCAGAACTACCTTCCATTAAAGTCCTATATTTCTTTGAGGCTTGGAAGTAAAGATAAGATTTCCAAGGCTAGCCCAGCAGAGTATAAGCATTAACAGATGGTGCCAAAGTGAAAAGTAAAGGTCTTGCAATGGTTCCCATGGGCCCTTTGCCAAAGAGCTAGCCCAACTGGGTTTGGAGAGGCTTATCGTCACATTGTGTCAGATTGTGGTAAGCCAAGCACAAGTATATTGCAGGCTCATTCATTCAAGCATTAGTGCTGATCCCCATTTTCTCCTTTTCTTTTCCTTGCAAGATTCT
>CM053769.1:151117942-151134094 GCA_028658325.1 Potorous gilbertii
ATCCTATCCAAGAAAATTAGGAGAGTGGGAGAGGGAGAGAGAGAGAGAGAGACAGAGAGAGAGAGAGAGAGAGAGAGAGACAGAGAGAGAGAGACAGAGAGACAGAGAGACAGAGAGAGAGAGACAGAGAGACAGAGAGAGACAGAGACAGAGAGACAGAGAGAGACAGAGAGACAGAGGGAGGGAGGGAGGGATGGAGGGAGGAGGGGAGAGAGACAGAGAGACAGAGACAGACAGACAGAGGGAGAAAGAGAAAGGGAGAAAGAGAGAGAGAGACAGAGAGAGAGAGACAGAGAGAGAGAGACAGAGAGAGACAGAGACAGAGAGATAGAGACAGAGACAGAGGGAGGGAGGGAGGGAGGGATGGAGGGAGGAGGGGAGAGAGAGACAGAGACAGACAGACAGACAGAGGGAGAAAGAGAAAGGGAGAAAGAGAGAGAGACAGAGACAGAAACAGAGACAGAGACAAAGACAGAGAGAGAGAACTACATGAACCTGGATCCTAGTCTGGTTTTTGTTTTTAAAGGTTTTCTATAGGATTACACGTCAGTTTTGCTAGTCACATGATAACTTGACTTTAATAATTTTTGTCTCATTTGATAATATTTTTTTTTGTTTTCTTTTGAGGTTCAAAAGTCATTCAGTGACTACAGCTCACATAGGATGTTATTCATTTATTGGTTGAAAATATCTCAGAAAAATCATAGTCTCTTTAGTAGAACTGAGATGCAAATCTTAGAAGTTTTCCATAACTTTTACAGGGGTCCTCATTTGCATTTACAGATGAAATATCCATATTGATAAAATTACAGATTTTTAATATGCCAAAGTATTTTATAATAGATAGTTTTGATAATTACTATTTTACAATGTAATTTTTTGGCAATGTAATTCCTACTTCCTTGCTTTTATTCCTTTTGATACTTTCATTTGATATTCTTTTCAATTGATTCCTTCATATGAATTTCATTAATACTTTAATTAGATGCAGCATTCCATTGGTATCTTAATTAGTGTTGCATCAATTCATATAACATTTTTCTATATTGGCTTGAACCAGCCATTACATTGAATATTATGGCAATTATTTAATTCTTATATTTATATTAAAATAATAGATGACTTTGTAAAGATCTTATGTATGTCTTAATAGGTTAAAATGTCAAGTGTTCAATACTTTTAAAATTATTTTAAATACATTTTTTTCTTTTCCTTCTCCAAAGTCTTTCTTGATTTCTCATCATGGAGAGGAAATATTTTTGGGTTTATGAGAGCTATATTGTCAGAGTGCGAGTCCTATCAAGTCTCAACCATGCTGGAATGAATATGAAAGGATGTATGGACCTGTTGATAGATTGTGTCTGCTTAGAAAATGTAGCTTACTAAATTCAGAAAGAATCATCACTACATTGGTTTCAGGATGGTGAATTTTTCCTTTCAGTCTCCTGGGTTTTCTAAAAAATTTGGCCAATCAACTGCAAAAAAAAAATGTCTACTGAGTGATGGAGGGGTTGCCATCTGTGTTGATTGGGAGTAGGAGAAGAGGGAGTACCACACAGATGAAATCACAGATTTTGGAAGACGAAGTATTTTTCTTTCCATTAATTTATTTTGGTTTGTGCTAGCAATCTATAGAAATGCTGAGAATTTCTGTGGTTTTATCTTATATCCCACTATCTTTCAGAAGCCGTTTATTTTCTCAATTATTTATTTTAGTCTCAAGTTTACTAAATTTACCATCATATCTTCTGAAAATATGTTTTAACCTCTTCATTTCCTGTGCTCCAGAACTGGCCTTAAATTCTATATCTTGTCTGATTATTATAGTTAATATTCCTGGGAAAAGTATTATTTTAAAATTATGAATTTGACAAAACATCAACATATATTAATCTTTATACAATGAAGAGCAGAAAAACTGAATTGGATATGAAACAAAGTCTTTATTACAAACATCCAGTTGTATATTGTCATGGATTGAGATCTAGTCTGATCATCTTATATATTGGCTAGGTTACCTAGCAAAAGTCATCAAACTCCTTAGTGCTGCAGAAAGATCTGTATGACGACAAGCTGACGAAAAAGTGTTCATCTAAGGTGGACGGGGGGAGGCAACATGCATAAAGTTATTTACAAAGATATAAACAGGTTAATTTGGAGATAATACTTTTATATGTTATACTACATATTTGGAGCATTATATAGTTTATAAAGCATAGGCATTATTTTTCTGAATGTTTATTCCATCTTTTAAAAAATCACCATTTTATTCTGAACGTAAGAAATAAAACAAGCCTTGCTTTAACATAGCAGAATAGAAAAAAAACTAGATCATGATGTGTGAAACAGCAAGTCTATTATGTATAACTTGCTGTTTCTTTGAATACATAATAAAGTTATCATGCACCTTTTTTATATTTTTCTTCCCTCCCTACACTCTAGAGATGGCTGCCATTAGGCACAAATATGTGTGTATACATATATATGTAAAATTATTCTATACACTCTTCCATTTACAATTCTTTCTCTGAATGCATAGTGTTTTCCTTCATATATCGTTTATAGTTAATTTGGGTATTTATAGTAGTCAAAATGACTTAGTCACTCAAAATGGTTCTTAATACAACATTGTTGTTGCTATATGCAATGTTCTTCTGTTTCTTTTCATATTAAAGGAAAAGAAAGTTGAACCCCAACACCCAATGTTAAGAAGTCTACAAGTGGAAAAGCCAGAGATAACACCTAGGCCTCCCAACTCAACCACACTGTCTCTGAAGAAAACATAAGAACAATCCTCATCACTCCTTCAACACCGTCCATCCACCCCTAGAGCAATCCAGACCTTTCCCTTTCCTTCATGACTTTAATCAAGTGATCAGTTCTACAGTTACACATTTGATAACTCTACTTCTGACATCAAACAGTGAGCTCTTTCTTTTTTTCTCTCTATGGTAGCAGACTTACTGAATCATCCCCCAAAGTGCATGGAACCAGCAAGAGAATTAGCCCAGGCTTGAGACGAGCATCAGAATATATAATAAATATATTTTGCCATAGTGTAAACAATAGCATTGGGGATCTATGTCTGATAATTACATGGTTTGAACCTACAAATATTTACAGACAATTTTAGCAAGGCAAAGAACTTTTAAAAATGGCTAATATTAAGGGCTGGAACGCAACTGTTCACAGGCGGGTTTCTTCCTTATTTATCTGATTCTTTTCTCTCTTATTTGGACCTTGACATAATAATGAAGGCCTGCTTAGTACTTGGTCTTTCTGAAAACCACTTTTCAAAGGAATGGGGGAGGGGACTTTTAAAGAGAATAATGTTATCTTCTTGCCTCCCCCCCCATATTTAATCATAATTATATTAAGAAACATTTATAAAAAGTTAAGTAATAAAATTAAATAGGTTGGAAGAAACACAGAAGTAGACAGCAAGGATTAAGTGTAGTAATATAAAGAACGGATTATATTTAATGAAAATTTCCTCAGTGTTCAACAGTTTTATTATGGCTAATAGTGCGGGCCTTCATTTTTGTCTGCAGTAATTGTGTGCCCTTAATGAATGGCTATTCTTATTTCCCCATTGAGTCCTGACAGAAATTAATAAACCTAATTCTGTAGGTTTAAGTTTAATTTTGGTGAAATATATAAAGTAGTTACATTTTCACTTAGCCGCTAACTGAAATGTAATGGCTTTAAGTGTCTCAGCACTTTAATCGTAAGTAAATTGTGTTTTGTTTTCAACTTCTCCTCTCAGGCCTCCCCAGGCCTAGGCTAGGGCCTGTTTGTTTTGCCTCCTGCCATAAAGGACATGTCAGTGCTGCTGGAGTGGAACAACCGCCCAGGGTGAAAGTTGTAAAAAGTACAATTACTTGACTTAGCCCTTTTCCAAGTAGAGTTGTTAATGATTGCTAAGGACCATCAAGAGGGAAGGCCATGAAGGATACAGGATCTGATGCCTAGGGAAAGAAAAAATAGGCAGACATGTCTCCTTTCTGGGGTTGCATATCACCTCCCAATTACCCTCTCTATGTCCTGTAGATGTATAATTGTTTGCAGGTTGGCTCTTCCATGATAAGGTGAGCTCCTCAAGGGCAGGGACCAGAGTTTTGCCTTTCTCAGTATCCCCCTGGGTCTAATTTTTAGACCTGTAGTAAACACTTAATAAATGCTTCTTGACCAAATTCCTGCCTTCCTAATCTTTACCTGTCTACTGAGAAAAGGAAAACATATGCCTATGTAACATTTTATTATCTTATTTGGACCTCACAACAATCCTTTGAGTTAGAAAATACAGATACTATTATGCCCATTTTATGGATGGAACAAGAGAAGGCCAGAGAGCCTGAGTGATTTGCTTATGGACACATGTTTATTATGTTCAAGGCAGGATTTAGCATCAGAATATCCTCTTTTCAAACTAGTCACAGTCCACAGTATCATGACATCCCTTAGCAGAGCTCTAATATTCTAAAATTCTATGATTCAATCAGCGCTGGACCAGTAAATTTGGTTAGAGTCTAGGCCCCAGATGCCTCCCCTGGATCATTTTCTCAGCTGAAAAGATGAGGGGAGGAGAAGTCATGGAAGATCTGCAGAAGGATGAGAAGGTTTGGAAGAGCTGCTGTGAAGACTTCAGTGGTATGTTGATAAGGGAAGTAAAGTAGGGTTGCCCAGCAGCAGTGAGGGCCCAACTGAGGTTGTGTAACATAAATTCAGGACAGCTATGTGGCACAGTGCCAGGCCTGGAGTCTGCAGGACCCAAGTTCAAATCTGGCTTCAGACAGTTACCAGCTATGTGAGTCTGATCCAATCACTTTATTCTGTTTGCTTCAGTTTTCTCATCTGTAAAATGAGCTGGAGAAGGAAGTGGCAAACCACTCTAGCATCTTTGTCAAGATCACAAAGAGTTGGGCAACTGAACAATAACAAATACAAATTTGTATTAGGTACAGTCAGAACCCAGCGAATTTTCTTTGTCTTTATTCAGCTGTATGTGTGTGAGCGAGAAGGTGACAAATGATGGGAGTGATACAAGGCGGGGTTTGAAAGATCAAGGGTATTACTGTCTTGGTGTGTTGCTGAAATAGAGTGGAAGAGTGGTTCATGGAAGGTGAGTGGGCTGGGGAACCGAATAGTTAAGAGTATTTGAAGGAGAACCAATAAATTGGCTGAAGCTCCCCTAGTATGAGGGCGGCAGTTGGGCAAGAGAGTCATTGAGCAAGTAAGGGGAGTGACTGGGAGATCTGTAGAGAATAGCTACCAAGATTTTGATTGAGTGTGTTTATGAAAAGCATGAACCTCAAAGGAAGAGAGGTTACCGAGTGTTGGAGGCTTCACTGCTTTAAGTTTGGCTTCGGAATTTTTATTGCCTCAGAGCAGGAACCACAAGTTAATTGTAAAAGGGTACATCTCTGATTTTCTCATTCTTTCCTAATAATGAGCCTTGGGCAAGTGACTTGACCTATATGTTCTTTACTTCCTTATCTATTAATAGGGGTGGAGGAGGTTGGAGTAGATAATCTGTAAGGTTATTCATCCATTCATTCATTCAATAAGCACTTATTAAGTATTTTCCATGGATATAAAACAGTGCTAACCACTGAGGGAAATAAAAAATATAAATAACAAATTAGCCCTGTTCCTATGAACTTCAATACATACATAGTATGATCACTTTCTGCTCCAAAATCTATGATGTCCTAGTTCTGAAAAGAGTCACATTTTCATTGTGAATGAGGCAAATCATTCCATTTCCCTGACCCTCGGTTCCCTCCATAAAATAGAGAGAATATTCCCTGTCCCATCTACTTTGCAAGCTGTCCTAAAAGCACTTTGTAATATTTGTGGCATTGTTATTTGTACCCTATCATGGCTGTCTTGTCTTGATGACTGAATTAGCTGCAATAGATTTTGTGATCGATTGTACCTTATATATAGAACCTTCCCTTAACTTGAGAGGACTCCCTGGTCATATTGACCCAGTCATTTTACCAGGTCATATTACCAATCCCAGATTAATCATGTGGTTTGGATACCAATCAATGCTACAGAAAATACCATCCATAGATAAGAGTACAATGAATAATTTTATTTTATTGTCACCCTAAGCACCCACACTAACACCATGGCCAGTCCTAAGTCATACTATCTATTTCCTTCCAGTCCTAAGCCTGCCATACTAGTCATTGTTTGGTGAGTGCTCACTCTATGTACCTCAGCCATCTGCAAGCTGTGCCTCTACTTTTATTAACTAACGTTTGCATAACACTTCGCGTAGGCGATCTCATTTGCTCCTGATAACAATGCTCTGGACTAGATGTTATCCCTGCTTCAAGGTCCTTTTCAGCTCCAAATCTGTGATCCTATAATCCCTGACTGGTGGTTGTTCAACCATTGATAAATTATTATATTTCAAGTCATTTCTTTCACTGTGGGACAGCACTAGTCCCTAAAATGTTTTTCCTTATATTGAATACAATTATTTTTCTGACATCTCCCTCTCATTGCCTTTCCTTCTACCCTCTGGGTCCATACAAAATGAATATTATCTCTCTTTCACATGGCAGCTTTTCAAATACTTGAAGGGAATAGTCACCTTCTCTTGTTCATGCTAAATATCTCTCATCCTTTAGCTGGTTCTTGCATAGCCTAGTTCTCTTATTTGGTGGGCGATGTTCCTACAAAGCCTTCCTTAAAAAGAGTCTTTATGCTGTGAATTTAGCAGTGCTTGCAATTTCAGGGTTTCGGATGGAATCAGCTTTAGGAAATATTTCAGGAGACTTAAAGTAACCTTGTCTGGGTAATGTCAAAAACTGTCCCTAGTGGGGGGAAACCCATCTCAATATTTTTGAATTCTCCAGAAAGCATGGTGAAGTGAATGACTGGGTCATCTGAGAAACACAGACACAGGGTTAGAAACTCCTAGGGTCAGCATTTCAGTATAGAAATGACCTGAGATAGTGTCCAGCTGGTCACTAAGGTTCTCTGCCTGGGACTGTAATCAAGGGTGTACAGACTTGATGGAGAGCTTGGAGACACCACCAGAAGGATGAAGCCCCCACATAGCCATTCAGCAACATCACACCTGGGAGAACCTACATTCACAAATCCAAGAGGTTGCCAGAGGAGGAAAAGGAAAGAATCTATTACAGTCTTACTCTCATTATTGGGAAGGATCATACAAGCACAAATTATCAGACCTAGAAATGACTTTAGTTCTCATAATCTAAGCGTCTCACTTATGGATGAGGAATCTGAGGCTCAGAGAGGGAGGGGTATAATTTGTTCAAGATAGTCAGTGGGAGAATTGGGATATAAGCCCAAGTATTCATTCATCCATTCATTCAAGAAGTATTACTAAGTGCCCTCTATGAGACAATATGCCAGGTGCTAGGGCTACAACAAGAGAAGGGAAATGGTCCCTTCACTAAAACTTTCGTTGTTTTAGATAAAGACAGCAAATGTATGTGTATATATATATATATATATATATATATATATATATATATATATACACACACACACATATGTATATACCCACATATATGTATATATGTGTGTGTGTGTATGTGTGTGTGTATATATTTATATATACATATAAAGCAAATAGAAAGTAATTTACTGGGGAATGAAAATTAGGCATGAGACTACACCTCCTCTAGGGAATGGCACTTGAACTGAGCTCTGAACCCTGAAGGGAATCTAAGGATTCTACAAGATGGAAGTAGAGAGGGGATGCATTTTAAGCATAGGGTACATGCCATGCAAAGACATGATGATGGGAAATAAATGAAATGTCCTGTATGGGGAACCATAAGTAGTTCAGTATGGCTGAAAGCCAGTGTGTAAAAGAAAGAATGTACAATAAACCTGGAAAGATAGTCTGGAGACCTTGTTATCAACATTTCCTATGCCATGATAGAGAGAAAGGATTTTGTCCTCATTATTTGTTTTCATAACACTCAGTTTTGCTGGGGATGGGGTTGGGGATACACCAGGCATGGTTCCTGTACTCAGAGCTTTGCTTGGCAACAATTCAGGCTAATTCCCATGATAATACAATCTCCCTGTAACCTATAGAGTATAACAGTTCTCATAATTTACATTATGTAGCACATTGTCAACAAAGCACTTGACTCACAATCCTCGAGTCCCAGTGTGTTAGCAGTCTAGGTTGTTTGCAGGAGGTAAACAGAATATCCCTAGGGAAGAGCTAAAAATACTCCAGATAATGATGTTCCTCAGGGAAACCCTGGTTAGATGTAAAAGTCAATGAGAGTGATTATTGATAAACTTCCAGAATTGGAGTCTGTGTAAGTCTGGCGTTGCTTTGGGTCATGAGTTATATCACAACCACCACCATCAATCATATCATGCCATTCCATGCCATGTCATGTTATGTCAATGGTTTTTTATTCATTTGAGTCATTTAATCATGGGGTAATCTAAAGTCTTTTCTCTGGGGTGTTCAACTTTGAAAATATAAAAAGAAATAAACCCTCAAGACTTATATAAGACATGGTTTGTGACTAGGGTAGAAAATGAGGAGGGAGATGGGCTGAGTTAGGAAAAGAGGGTCAAATTACTGAGCAGGGAGCATACAAAGAACAAAGAATCAGAATGAGACCATTTGATACCATCCTGCTCAGGGTCTAACAACAAATCATGAATCAGACCTGGTCCTTCCTGGAGTACTAGACAAACTGTTGTGAACTTGGAGTGCCTTGCTGGGTCTACTAACTGTCTAGAATTAGGTAGGCAGTCACAGCCTGTGAAGGGGCCTCCTGATGTTGCTCTGGGACCCAAAAGCCCTCCCAACTCTATGGACCCCTCAAAGGGGCCAGGTCTGAAGGTCCAATACTCTCCTACAGTGCCAGAAGTCCCAAAGATTTTAGCATTGAGTCTCTGAGGTCCTTGCTACAGAAAGGACAGATGGCTGCCCCTTGGGCATGCCTGTGGAATTCATTGCATTTTTAAAATTATTTTAAGTTTTATTGATATATTTTGTTTTTGTATCACATATATTTACAGATTACTCCCACTTCCTGAAAATTTTCCTGTAACAAAAAAAACAGTCAAGTAAAACTAATCATAGAAACCTCATTTGAAAGTACATACAGCATTTCATATATATAGAAGCCTCCCCCTCCATCCCCCACTTTTTTATTTTGTTTTAATTAACATAGATCTATTTTCTCTTGCTCTCACCCCCATCTGATTAAGGAGGAAAAGAAATGATAAAAAAATCCCTAAATTTCTTGCAATAAATATGCACAATGAAGACAAACAAATTCTCTCCATAGCTCTAAACAAAGACATATCTGTCTCATTCTGTACCCTAAATCTATCACTCTCTGGACATATTTCACCCTCTAGAATGATGAATGCTCCCAGCTCTCCCAGTTTTCCAAGTTGTTTATTTGACAGTATTGTTGTCATTACAGAAATTGTTCTCCTGGTCCTGTTCATTTCATTCTTCATCCGTTTACCCAAGTCCTCAAAATCGTTTGTTTTTATAATATTGATGTTTGAGTATAATCGTTCCTTTGCTTCTGCCCCACCAGACCCCTGCTTTTTCTGTGTTATGACTCCCCTGTGCTTGGAGTTACTTTTATTCCTATCTTTTTACCCATGTTCATTTGTTTCTCATATTTCTGCCAGTACGCGTGGTTTCCTAATGTTAGCTAAATAACTAGGGATCATAGGATTTGGAGCTGGGAGGGATTGCATGGACCACTGAATCTAACCTTTTCAATTCAATTCAGCAGACATTTTGGGAGAGTCTTCCATAGGCAAGGCACTGTGCTTGGTGATAAGGGTTCGGTTCTGTCCCAAAGGATCTCACCTTCTAGAAACGGGTTGGGGGGGACACCCTAGTAAAAAATAAAAAGAAAGCTAGAGTGGAGAGGGCCCTGACAATTAAGAGTGGGCAGAATGAAGATTTTGGAGAGGAACTTGGCTCTTCTGGATTTGAACTCATTACCTTTATTATTTTTTGTCTCACTGGTCCCATGATTTCATTAGTACAAGGACAGCTAGGTGCTAAACACCCTCCACCAAAGCAGATCAACATTTGGCCTGTAATTTGTCATAGAGTTTTTCAGGGCCCTGAAAGTTAGATGACTTTCCCAGGGTAGCAGACATATATGTCAGAGATGGATCTTTAGCCAACTCTCTATCCACTCCTCCATACTGTCTCTGTCAGCCTTAAAAAAAAATAAAGATGGTGACAAGTGCCAATTGAGAGCATACCAAGAGCATAGGGACACATTTTGTTAATTAATGGTGGCAGGAAATGGAATTTTACAGAGAGGGAAACTGAGTCTTAAAGAGGGGAAATAATTTACCCAAAGTCACACAGACCCTAAACAGTGGAGCTGAGATTTAAACCACATCCTCTAATGCTAAACCCACCCTGTCTTCTTAGGAAAATATTAATAGTTTTCAATGTTCTCTTAGGTCATTTGGCTTACATGGTCCAAATCTTTTCTGACAAACCTTGAAGTCCTGTAATATTCCCCTAGGAAAAGCTGTTGAAATGCTCCATGACTCTGGACCAGCATCTCTGTGGCCCAAAGACTGACGTTTTGCCTCATCTGACCCTCTCCTTCCTTCAGACTCACTCTATAGTTAGTCAATCTTATCTACACCTGATCTCAGGGAAGGGCTTTTTGGTCCCTTCAATTAATCTCAGAATCTCTAAGATATTCCAAGTTGTCTGAAGTACCATTCATCCTGTACCCAAAGGGGAAGCTCCCTATTTTCCCTGATTGTCCCTGAGAGAAATTCGGTTGGCTCTTGGTCTGACTTCCCAAGTCAGCTCCTTTAGACAGGCTATCCAAGGTTCTTACTGAGGGGACAGTGCCACCTGTTGAAGCCTAGCATTAATGCCAGGGGCTCTAAGCATCTCTTTCTGGAGCTCCACTGTGACTTGTGCATCTGGTTTCTTCAAACAAAGCTGGGGTAATAGGTAGAGACTTCCTTGTGCTGCAGTGTCAAAAGCAGAACTCAGGACCCATGCTCTGGTCTCATGGCTTAGCTTGTAAGATTCATCTAAGTTATGGCCCCTTATGCCCTATGTCCTTATCAGTAAAATGAGAGTGGAATTGGACTGGGTGATCTCTAGAGTCTGCATGCTCTATAGTTTTATAGTCCAATGACCTGTATAGGTCACATAAGAATGTTAAGACAATACTTTCCCCACTTTTATAACGTTCTAAGTTTGCACAGTTCTTTCCTCATGACATCCCCAGGAGTTAGCTAGCTTAGATTCTAATTCTTGCTATATGCAAGTTAACTGAGGTTTATCGACAGTAAGGGACTTGTCCACAGTCACTCAGTTAGGAAGTAGTGCGGCTGAGACTTGAACACAGGTATCTCAGTTCTGATTTGAATGTGAGGCACGGGTACTGCAGTGGATAAAGCTCTGGGCCTGGAGTCAGGCTAGACCTGAGTTCAAATCCAGCCTCAAGCTCTTACTAGCTCTGTGACCCTGGGTAAGTCACATAATTTAATATGTGCCTCATTTTCTTCAACTGTAAGATAGATATCATAATTACAGTGTTCTTGTGAATTTGTTTCATATATATATATATGTATGTGAATATATATGCATGTGTGTACATATATGTTTACATATATATATATATCTTAGCATAATTCCTGGCCCATAGTAAGCACTACATAAATGTTTGAGGCAACTGGGTGACACGGTAAGTAGAATGCTAAGTCTGGAGTCAGGAAGACTCATCTTTTTCAAATCTTGCCTTGGACTGTTACCAGCTTTGTGACCCTGGGTATATCACTTAACTTATATTAGCCTCACTTTCCCAAACTATAAGACAGAGATCATAAGAAGAGGCTGATTGTGATAATATATGTACAAAAAAAATTCCTCAGCATAATTATTGACAGAGCAAGAACTACATAAATACTTATTCCCTCCTTTCCCTTCCTCTTCTTTCCATTTGACTCAGTTTCCTTGTCTATAAAAATATAAATATCTAAGGTACCCCACAAGAGGAGATTTAATGAGATGGTGAATGAATTTTAAAGTATTTATATTTATCAAGCACTTCTTATAATCTAAGCCAGGGATGCCCCAAATAGAAAAAGGGAAGTAGTTCTTGCTCTGAAGGAGCTCACTCTAATTGGGGGATGTAACACATTCAAGAGAGTTCAGATGCAGGGTGAAAGATTCCAAAGCCCTAAGATGTAGGGTGGGTGGCAAGGTCCATAGTTCTGACAGAACAAAGACAGAGGAGAAAATGTTTTGAGAAGCTGTTTTCATAAAGTCTGAATCCAATCTAGTGTAAACAAATTAGATCTGGGTTTAGAGATAATTCCCTCTTCTGGTTAAACTTATTTCCTACCACTATAACCAAATATGTCACTTATCTCTTTGGCTCCCAGTTTCCTTAGCTATAAAATAAGGAAGGTCGAGCTAATTTACATACCAGATTCCTTCAAACATTGCTACTAGTACTACTACTACACCTATGCAAAATACCAGTAGCTGACCCAACTAGCTTAAAGATAAACCCAGAACATTATGACCAAGAGAACTTAATGGTAGCACATCTACAAAAAATTTAGCATTGAATATGTGTCCATTCATTAAAAAAATAAATAAATAAACTGGGAGGGAGATTTTTATGTTGTATCTGTGCAATGTAGTATCAAGAAGAGTTAAACTCAGATATCCTTAGTTACTTGTCAACTGATTGACCCTGAGTAAAGTACTTAATCTTTTATGTCAGTTTTCTCATAAGTAAAATGGGAATAACGTCTCCTACATCTCAGGATTTTGGGGAGGACCCAATGAGTTAATGTCTATAAAGTAATTTAGAAAACTTAAAATGCTATATAAGTGCTCTTGTTGTCACTGTTATATTGCTTTTAATGCCACTTTCTCCATGAAGCTCTTCCTGACCACACCAGCATCATGGCATAGTGGACAGAGTTCTGGGCCTGGTATTAGGAAGATCTGTGTTCAAACATTACCAGATATTTGCAAGCTGCATGACCCTGAACAAGTCAGTTTATCCCTCTGTGCCTCAGTTTCCTCATCTGTAAAAAGAATTGGACTCAGTGATCCCTAATGTCTTTCCCAGTTCTCCATCTATGATCCTAGAATTCCTCTATTTGATGTACTACTGTATCACTGACCTACTGCACCCCTCATTTGAGGCAGACCGCTGCCCCTCAAATGCATGTTTTCTGAAAGAAACAGTATCTCTGGAAGAAAGGTAATCATGGTGAAAGTTTGCTGAAGAAGATGATGGGGTCAGGGTGAACCTCAAACACTAGCACTCCAAAGGGCAGGAAGAGGAATAGAACTGAGGAATATACCACTTGGTTGAGCTCAGATCTGTTGCCATAACTGGTTCTTTGGACTCTTGGCTCATCTTAGACCTTTCTGACCTTTGGATCCAGAGGCTCCTCAATTCTACTAAACCTTAGGGATATAGATAGAAGAGTAAAATAGCCCCAGCTCTCAAGAAGTTCACATTCTAATAGAGGAGGTAAAGCATATGAAGATTTCACCTGTGAGTCAAATGGAAAAGTTCCATGGTCCTTAGGGTGCAAAGTATATGCCAGTGTGTCATCTCTAATGTCATTTCCAGAGATAAAATCATATCCATTTCTAATGTTGCCATTCAACAGTGCCAAGGAATTCAGTGGCAAAACCCTTTTTTTCTGCCTGTAGCATGCATAAAACCATTTGCCAGATCTCATCTTCACACAGGGTGCTTGTCAAGGGCTAGACTAGAAAGAGAACTTGTGGTCTGGGGGCAGAGGGAAGGAGAGGCTCAGTGGTCAACTCCAAAGATTCAGAAAAGCTGAGGAAGATGAATACTGAGAAACAGTTCCAGACAGGGGGAGGGGATCAGAGAAGGATTTTAGAATTTCTGAGGCTAGAGTAGCAGTGGGGAACTTTCGACTTTGAGGCCACATGTGGCCTTCTGGGTCCTCAAGTGCAGTCTCTTGATTGAGCCCAAGCTTTACAGAACAAATTCTTTTATTAAGGGGATTTGTTCTGTGAAGCCTGACTTCAGTCAAAGGGCCACACTTATGGACCTAGAGGGCCACATGTGGCTTGGAGGTTGCAGGTTCCCCACCCCTGGTCTAGGGAATCTAGAAGATTGGATGTTTATGAAGTGTTCCCTACTTTCTTTCAGTGGCTGTTTTCTATAACTGGAAGGTTCTCTCTCATCATCTCTGTCTGCTGGATTCTCTGTTTTCCTTCCAATTCAAGCCTCAGTCCCACCTTCTGCAAGAAACCTTTTCCAATCCTCCTTAGTTGTCATACCTTTCCTCTGTTGATTATCTCAAATTTACCTGTACATGCCTTATCAATACACAATTGTTGCATGTTGTTTTGCCCATTAGGTTGTGAGCTGGGATGGTTTTTGTTTGTCCTTTGTTTTCCTAGACCTCACCATGATGCCTGATACATAGTTATTACTGTTGATGATGTCCCTTCTGGGTTTTCAAAAGAGGACCAATGACATCATGGGGTGAGGTCTTGACCTGTACATGACTGGGCTTAAGTGAGGCAGAGCAGAACAGTCATCAGCCTCACTATTTCTTCCTGAGTCATCCAAGTCCTGCAGCAAGACAAAAGTCAGGATGTCTGGTAATGGCTAGGGATGCAGTAGAAAACCTTGGTATCCTCAATACCAAGCTCTACATACTCCATAGCACCTGCTTCAGCCTTTGAAACAAATTGCTCTTAACCACTCATTCTTCCAGGGGAAGGCTTCACATGCTTGGGGTAGCTATCTGCCTAACTCATCAGCAGGCTTAAGATCTATCAGTTACCCTCAACCTGATCTAGTCAATGAGTGAGACACTAGTTTTACTGGGATGTGGCCACTGCACATGCTATAGCTTCTTGGGGCCACAGGTGAGAGTTGGGTAAATCCAGTGAAGACAAAAGCTGGAGGAGCAGCCCTGAAAAGGATCGAGCAAGCCCTCACACCAGAGGTACTAGTCTTCCCTGAACACCTTATACATCCCAATACATAGTAGACTCTAAATAATTTCTTATTTTTGATTCAAGAAAGGTTTAGGATCACATTTGAGGATCTGTTGAAGGACTTGAGGGTATTAAATTGGAGAAGACAGCTGTGTCCAAGTATTTGAAGGCTACATTAAAGAAAAGGAGTTAGCTTTAGTCTGCTCAGTCCTGGAGAAAAGAGCTAGAAATGGTGGGCAAAAGGGCAAATTTTGACTGTAAGTTTATTTATTTTTTTAAAAATTTATTTATTTTTAGTTTTCAACATTCCTTTCCACAAGATTTTGAGTTCCAAATTTTCTCCCCATCTCTCCCCTCCCCTCCCCGCCAAACACTGTGCATTGTGATTACCCCTTCCCCCAATATGCCCTCCCTTCTATCACACCCCTCACTTCCCTTATCCCCATCTTCTCTATTTTCTTGTAGGGCAAGATAGATGTCTATACCCCGTTACCTGTACTTCTTATTTCCCAGTTGCATGCAAAAACAATTTTCAACATTTGTTCCTAAAACTTTGAGTTCCAACTTCTATCTCTTCCTCCCTCCTCACCCATTTCCACTGAGAAAGAAAGCAATTCAATACAGGCTATATATGTGCAGTTATGAAAAAGATTTCCAAAATAGTCTTGTTGTAAAAGACTAACTATATTTCCCTCCATCCTATCCTGCCCCCTATTTATTCTGTTGTCTCTTTTGACCTTGCCCTTCCCCTAAAGTGTTTACTTCTAATTACTTTCTCCTCTCATTTGCCCTCCCTTCTATTATCCCTCCACCCCACTTATCGTCTTCTCCCTTACTTTCCTGTATTATAAGATAAATTTTCATACCAAATTGAGCGTGCACATTGTTACTTCCTTAAGTCAACTGTGATGAGAGTAAGCTTCATTTTTTTGCCTCTCACTTCCCTCCTTTTCTCCTTCATTGAAAAAACTTTTTCTTGACTCTTTTATGAGAGATAATTTGCCCCATTCTATTGACTATAAGTTTAGAAAAACCTCTCCTAACTGAGAGAAGTCTACAAAAGGGGAATGGGCTACTTCCTGAATTAATGGACCCCTCTTCCTGGCAGACTTTTTTTTTTTTTTTTTTTTTTTTTTTTTTTTTTTAATAAATTTATTTAA
>CM053769.1:151134594-151240481 GCA_028658325.1 Potorous gilbertii
TTCTCTCTTTTGATCCTGTCCCTCCTCGAGTGTTGACTTCAAATTGCTCCCTCCTTCCATTGCCTTCTCTTCCATCATCCCCCCCCCACCCTGCTTATCTCCTTCTCCCCCAATTTCACTTTTTATTGTTAAAGACATGTCTTTTCAGTCATACGCAGGTGTGACTGAATCTCCAATGGCTTTGGAGATCCCTCCTGAGCCTCAGATTCTATGATTCTTTGTGTCTTCATCTACTTATTTCAAAGGAATAAAATCCACTTATCTATTTTCATTATTATCAAAAATAGTATCTGAACTTTAAAAATTTCTTATTATGCATAAATTCTGTTTTTGGATTACCTTACTTATGAATGAATGTCTCTCTGTACCCAGCAATCTATCTCTTATAATAACAATCAAAAAAGGAATATGTACATATATATATTTATTTATTCATATGTATATATGTATGTATTTGTGTTTATATGTATGTATACATATAATTCAGCAAAATTAACAATCACATTGATTAGCTTTACCTTAAAGTAAAGGTGACATTGCTAGTCTCCACACTCCGAAAATGAAGAAAGTACATTGTGATTGAAGAATTCTCTGAGGCCGAGCTTGAACATCATAATTATGTGGAGCTCAGGGCAGTGTTAATGTCATTGTTGCTTTGTTTGATGTTACTGCCATTGTTGTAAATTCAATTTTCCTGTTTCTGTTTAGTTTCCTGACTCAGTTTATAGAAATCCTCTGCAGCTTCTCTGGATTCTTTATGAGAAGAAGGTCGGATGTGATCTCCCTAGCCTGCCCAGCTTGATTCAGGTAGAGACAGCACTTAGTGACATATATTTGGATTTTAAAAACTAATTACTAATGACTAAATCGAACCATTGCATTAATGGAGCCTCAGTTGAGGAAGAAACCACATCCCTCTACCTTACATTTATAATCATCATTCCCTATGACTCAATAATATTCCACTACACTTGCCTGCCATAATTTCAACTAACACTTTTTAAAATTACTAGCCTCCTATAGGGCCCTGTGTTAAGTATGGTCTACTTGGCTCAAAGGTCATAGTAGCC
The DNA here is from genome assembly GCA_028658325.1 of Potorous gilbertii. Classification (NCBI taxonomy): domain Eukaryota; kingdom Metazoa; phylum Chordata; class Mammalia; order Diprotodontia; family Potoroidae; genus Potorous; species Potorous gilbertii. Next base: position 151,135,665 of record CM053769.1, read on the forward strand.
CATATAAGACAATACAGATTGTGGGAGCTCTGCCTACAGGCAGCTTTTTCCTTTTTCCTGACATCTGCAATAAACTTATATATATATATATATATATATATATATATATATATATATTATATATAATGTATATATAATATATATAATATGACATAAGAGGATTTTTAGCTAAAATTTCAAACCGACACACACACACACACACACACACACACATATGCACCCCTATACACATAATTCTAGAAACATTTATTTAGAATATAAGCTCTTTGAGGGGAGAGCTTGCCCATAGTGGATACTTAATAAATATTTATTAAATCATGTAATTATGGAATAGCCCCTTCCTAATACTTTCTCTCTTTTCCATGGTTCATTTACTCTCTCTGTTGGATCTTTCCTTTTAGCCCTAAATGAGTGGGCAGATAATTGGCAGACAGGGTGAAAAACACTCACTGATCATGAAGTCAGGAAGATTTAAGTTCAAATTCAAACTCAGGCACAAGCTGTGTGATCTTGGACCCTGTTTACCTCTGTTTTATCAATTATAAAATGGGGATAGTAATAGTATCTACTTCCCAGGGTTGGTGGGAGGTTTAGATGAGATAGTATTTGTCATGTTCCTAGAACAGGGCATTGTACCTTTTTTTTTTGACTGTTCAGTCAGTTTTCAGTCACATTCAACTCTCAAAAACCTCATTTGGCATCTTCTTGGCAGAGATACTGGAACAGTTTCCCATTTCCTTCTCCAGCTCATTTTACAGATGGGGAAACAGGGTTAAGTGGCTTGCCCAGGGTCACACAGCTAACAAATATCTGAGGTCGGATTTGAACTTGTGCTCCTAGTTCCAGATCCATATTCTATCTACCTATCTAAATAAATGAATATTTTTTCTTTCTTTCTTTCTTTCCTCTTTGGACTCTGATGCATTTTAGAAAAGAAAAAAAAACTAAGGCCTAGAAAAAAATGACATGTCGAAAGTCAATCAAGAGATAGGTGGTAGATTTGGGATTCAAAGTCAGATCTTTGATTCGAAAAATCGGTTGTCTCGTTCCTTTATATCACAGAGAAAAGTTGGTATTAACCTCAAAATCATTATAGTTTAGTTTCCTGAAAGCTTTTATTTCATGAAAAAGGGCTCAACTGCATTAATTAAGAATTAACTGTGCATTTCAGAGATTGAAACCAATTAAAATACTTTCAATGAGTTAGAAAAACAATCAGACTTACTAAATTAATTGGTTTCTAACATACTAATTTTTTTTGAACCGATGAGCATTTAAAGAAAAGAAGAAATGAACTGATTTGTAAGTTTTTAGTCAAGTTTATTTCTCTACTTGGTCAGGTCACATTTGTCAGCTCACAAGCAGACCGCCCTTTTGAAAATGTTCTGACTTTTTCCATGCATCATGCCCCTTCTCTCTAAGAGGCTGTTTTCTTTTGTGATCTGCCTGCCTGTTCATTGCCTTTTTGTCAATATTAGCTCTTAGTCTTCTCTAGAAGGCAAAGATCATCTATCTAAAATTTCAGGGTCTAGAAAATCCTACAGCTCAAATAAAACATTGAAATAACTTCCAACCCTCATTGTGAGCCATAAATATCTCCAAGTAACCTCCCAGGCTTTCTCCTACAGACGTCTGGGAACTCCTAGGAGTTTCCTGGAAAACTATCTTATGTTGCAGATTTCTTGCTTATTTCTCAAGTGAAGCCTTTTGCCAAAGGATTTGAACACTGAGGAATCTAGCGGACATTCTGTGCAAGCCACAGGAGATTGTTGATATTTCATAGGGACAAATCTGGGAGATACAACCCACATTGACAAGGTCCTCTTTTGGCCTCCCTCTCTGGGTCTCTGTTTTTCAGTTCAGTTCAATTCAACAAGCATGCATTAAGTTTCCACCATGTGTCTTACATTTGCTTTGGGTTCTGTGGATACAAAGAGAAGAATGAAATAAAGTCTACCCTCAGTGAGTTTTAATTCTAGTATCTGCAGCTGATGGTGGCAGGGTCTACATACACAAACAAATAGAAAAATAGACTCTCCAAAGTAAGAACTATGATTCTAAAAATGAAGTATTCATCTTTCTCCATAGGCTAAGACACCAATAACTCCAAGGAGATAAATACTTGACTAGATATTCCTGGCTTCCTTTTCTAAATAAAAATTCCACTTTCTATGGAGGTCTCTCTTAACCTGTCTTAATTTCAGTTTTCTGTTATTTTCCTTCTTTTATTTTCTATTTATCTAGTATAAAGCTTGCTATGTATATATTTGCTTGTTTATTGCCTCTGACATTAGACTGTAAGCTCCTTCAGGGCAGGCTTTTTCTTTTGCCTCTTTGTATCCACAGAGCTTAGCACATGTTCCTGACACATAGTAACTACTAACTAAATGCTTATTGACTGATTGATTAAATAGAAAGAAGGCTAATCTCTAATGTGCTCAATGCCCTGCAAGTTCCACATGCATTCACTGGTCAGACAGTATAATAGGGATAATAATAATAACACATATACATCTATGCACACGTATACATACATGTATACATACGTGTGTATATATGTGTGTACTATGTGCCAAATAATTTATAAATCTTTTATCATTTGATCCTTATAACAAATCTGGAAAGTAGGTGCTATCATAATCATCATCTTACAGGCAAAGAAACTGAGATTAAGTGCCCAAGGTCACACAGCTAGCAAGCACCTAAGGATTTGAACTCAGGTCTGTCTTCCTGAATCCAGGCCCATTTTTCTCTCCATAACCAGTGACTCCACATTCTTTCATGGTACTTCAGTGTCTGCCAGTATCACCCCTGATTCTGCCCTCACTCTCTCATTTTGTGTCAACAAGCAAGAGGACTCAACTCTGCCCTCTGCCACTCTCTTTTTCAGAGGAGGTCTAGGTAGAGGAAAGTAAAATGTTTGTTTTCCCTAGGGTGGTGGGGCTTGTATGTTGTGCTGCAGCACAGCTCAGTCAGACAACTAAAGAAAAGAGAAGTGGGGTAATGTGTGTGTGTGTGTGTGTGTGTGTGTGTGTGTGTGTGTGTGTGTGTGTTGGGAGGGAGATTGAAATGAACCAAGATCTCAGGAGAAAGAAAATGAAGTTAAAAACCTTGAGTACAAGCAGATAAATCAGTGAGGGAGACATTAACAACAAGGGCAAGTGGCTTCCAGGACATCCAAATGAACCCCAACATCTATGAATGAATATTGTAAGTCAAAAGACGATGGATTTATGCCTGATGAAACAGAGACCCTTTGGATTCACGAGAAATTATGGAACCATAGAAGGGTGTTGCCAAATCATTCAAACGAGAAGAAACAAGAATCATAAAAACAGAGTTTAAGGGCAGCAAAGCAGAAATAATTAGCAGTACAGAAATTCTCAGATGCATGGGTAAGTCTTTCCAAAAGAAACCAAAGAAAGAATGATTGATTGGGGTTCTAGACATAGAGAAACAAAGAACAATCTAGAAGAAGAGAAGAAAAAGAAATAACACAAAAAATCCACTATATAACAAACACATGTAGATCTCAAAGACAGGCTGAATAAAAACAACTTAAGCACCTTAGGCTCCAAGAATATTGGAAAACCTGAAAAGTAAAATTCAAGAAAGTCTGCCAAAAATAAATCCTAGAACTTCTGAACACAGCAAACAAAGTGCCAATCAAAAGAATCTGTGGATTGTTTCCAAAAACAAAACAAAACAAATAAAACTGTGCTTTAAATTCCAAGACACATAATGGTTAAAGTTGATGGGGCCAAAGTTAAGCAAAAAGTTCTTCAAGGGACCAGGAGAAAATCTTTCAAATAGAAAAGAAAGAAAATTCAAATAATCCAACATTATTCTGCATCTAACAGAAATTACAGAAGGGAATGGAATAATTTGTTCTGAAGAACAAACATGTGTAAGATAAAACCCAAAGTGACACACTTATTAGCTAAACTGAACTCATTATCTTTCTCCCTAAACACTCCCTACCTCCAAAAGAGGGCAAAATCATCCTCCTAATCCCTCAGACTAGGAACCTAGGTGTCATTCTCAACTCCTCACTCTCTCCCCTTCAATATCCAATCTGCTGCTAACGCCTGTCCATTTCACTTTTGCAAAGTCTCTCCAATACATCCCCTTCTCCCCTCAAACACTAACATCACCTTGTTGTAGGCTCTGGTGTCTACCTGCCTCAAGTCTCTCCCCAATCCAATTCACCCTCCTTCCAGCAACCAAAGTGATTTTCCTAAAGGTGACCCTCTCACTCCCATGCTCAATACACTCCAGCGGTTTTCTATCTTCTCCAGTATAAAATACAAAATCTTCTGTTTGGTGTTCAAAGTCCTTCATAATATAGACCCTCTCCTACCTTTCTGGTCTTCTTACAACTCTTACACCTTCCACTGATCCTCCTCCAAGTTGTCTTCCATCCAGTCACTCTGGCTTCCTTGATGTTCCATGAATAAGATATTCTATCTCTCAGTTCCAGACATCTTCTGTCCCCCATGCCTGGAATGCCTTTCCTGCTCTTTTCCACTACTAATTTTTCTGACTTCCTTTAAGTTCCAACAAAAATACCATCCTTTATCCAAAGTTTTTCCGAACCCCTGTTCATTCCAGCACCTTCCCTTTCTTAATTATTTCCTATTTATCTTACATATAGCTTGTTTGTACGTTTGTTTGTTTGTTTGTTGACTTTCCTATTAGATAATGGGATCTTTGAGGGCAGAGATTGTCTTTGGTCTCTTACTGTATCCCTAGCACTTAGTGCAGTGTGTGGTACACAGTAGGCAATTAATAAATGTTTATTGACTGACTGACAAACGTAATCATAAATGAGCATAATCACCAATGAAAAAGTGTATATTCATAAAACAGAGACATTTAAAGCACTCCTGTATAAATCTAGTCCTGAAGCAGATCTCAGAGGTTATCTAGGTAAGGTCCTTAATTTTTAGATGAAGAAACAAAATGCATATAATATTATATACACACATATGTACCTATACACAACACCAACCAATTCATGGATACATGTATATATATGTATATATATGCATGGACACATGGACATATTTATATACACATTTATATGTATGAACATATGCATGTTCCCCTTTTAGAATATGCAAAGTTATTAGTTGACTGCTTACTGAGTGATTTTAACTGATAGCTGAGTGGGAACTAAGAGTACATATGAAAGGCATCTCTCTATTTTCTGGTGGCAATGGAAGTATGAACTACTGTAAGTTCCAGGGACCTCTCTTCCCTCTCATCCTTTCTCCACGTGGCCATAAATCCTTTGTCTCTTCTTTATTGCTTTTACCTTTTTTGGCTTTTTGGTGAATATGGAGATGGAATGACTTTGTGAGATGGCAAAAGTGGGAAAATCCAGCAGAGTTTAAGGTCAGTTTAGCCTGGAGAGCCAGTGAAGCTCTCAGGGAGTGACCTGTTGAGTGAAACCTGTCCTATGAAGTCCTTGGCTATGATCCATTAGGAAGTACACTTAATAGTTGGTGGGGTGCATGTTGCTGACAATCCCTTAAGTGTAGGAGTAAGCTCACGGGAAATGTGTAGGAAATGGCCCAACATAGTTGTTTTGGTTGATGAGAGTGAGTGGACTTCTCCCTAGAGCCTCTACCTCTCCCTGCTTCCTTTTGCATAAAGTTAGGAGAAAAAACTTCTCTTTTCACTTCTACTATCACCTGCCTACCTGCTCCCAGTCTGATCAATATGGAGGAAAGTTAAGAGAGGGAAAAGTGGGAGAAAAAATCAACCTATTTTTCAAGTGATTGTAGGTTGCTATGGATTGCTTTAATATCTATTTGCATTTTCTCTGCCAACTGATGAGGCTAATAAATCATGTGGCCATTAACAATGAATTGTCCAACCCTATGACTTAAGGATTCTATAATTGAGGAAGATAGCTAACCCATGGGGAAACTGGTGGCTCAATCTAATAAGGGAGTTTTTTTCTTTTGTGGAAATTTCTGAATATAATATAAACTATACTCACTAGACTGCCTTTGAAAATGAAGAGAAAGAGAAATGAGCAGATTAGCCTAGAGGGAAGGGTCCTTGAGTACACTTTCAAGTGGGTTCCTTTGCTTGCCTCTGCCCTGCCCCAGGTACACCACAACTAGGGATGTGCTGGTAAATGTTTAACATCTAACTCTCTTTAACTACTGGCTCCTCAAGCATAATATATGCAAGACACATTTTTAAGTTTAATCTGAATCATTGACATTTTCTTCATCACTTTCGTAAGTCTAGATGATCAATAAAACAATAAATCTAGCCCTAATTTGTAGCATTTGCTGATTTCTAAGGTGTAAATGCTCGCAATAGAAATTTAAGTTTTCTCTTGAAGGTTTGAACTGGCTCCAGATCTCCCTCTGTAAACCCTTCTTACACTTAAATCTAATTTCATATTGAGCTTGTTACAATACTGAAATTTCAATGCAGGATGGATTTGCATGTGGACTTTCAAGAGTCCTTGTAATCAGTCTTTGCCCCTCAGGGTTCCATGACCCACAGGCTTAGAACTCCTGCTTTATAGAAATTGAGACTGAAAGGAAAGGGATGAGGTAGAATATGGGTAATTCAGGGAGGGGAGCCACCCAGCAGAAAAACCTTGGCCTCCTCTCTGAACTCTTTGCAAGATCACTCCTTGTGCCACATTCAATATTTAGTCTCTATTTATTCTTTCTTCTCCTCTCTAGCTTGGTTACTCCACCTCCAGAAAAACTCTACTATGATGGATCCAGGCACACATGATGAGTCTGTGGTATTATTATTCACACAAGCACTTTCAACAGCATAATGCACAACCCTGGTCCATGCCTGCTCACTGTGGACAACTGTTCTCCATGCCCTCTTGTAGATATATAGAAGGTGCACTCTTGCTTTGTGCAAATCTGCTGATGCCCCCTTTGTAGAAAAAAAATGCAGTTCCTAAAAATTGTGTGTTTAAACATTTTGTTATTTTTTAAAGTATGAAGTTTCTATATTAAAATATCCTGTAGTGAATTATTTTGGGAAGTAAAGACTCCTTTTAAAAGATGAATAATACAGCTTAATGTAGTTTATAAGTTTGAATTTTTTTTTCTTGAAGTAACAAATCCTTGTGTTGCAAAGAAGGAATGCATGTATCAAGGAATGTTAGTAGAAGGAAAGAGTGCTTTGTATATCCCCTCTACTTCATTGTTGGCCATTTTTGAAAGTAGCTAAGGTATTGGGGAAAAATGACTTGGAATAGGTCTTGGAATAGGAATCTTAGACATATTTTTTACACATAATTATGAAACATGTTAGATGATCAATAAACCCTAATTACTTGGATTAGATTTGACAAAATTCACAGTGAAATGGAAGCTGATTGTCAAATCAGAGTAATCCTTCATTTGGACAAAAGCCATCATCACAACAGTTAACAAAAAATGAGTACAATGTGTCTTTAAATTAAAAAAAAATAAACAGGGTTGAACACAAATATATCCAAAACTAAAAAAGGATGGAGAGAATTGTATATGTAGCCATAAATCTCCATTAAATATAACTTCTTTCTCCTAATTTTCAATAAATTCAGTATATTTATTCCATTCATTCAACCTTCCTCTATTTGACTCTGATTTTTTCTCTTCATTTAATTACCAAAATGCTTCATTGTTATTTTTTCTTTCTTTCCTTATTTTTCCTTTCCTTTCCCCCTCCCTCCTTTCCTCCCTTCCTTCCTTCCTTTTTTAAAAGGTTAAATAACTTGTTCAGGGTGATACATCTCTCCTTCCAGAGCAAGGAAGAGATTTTCCCATTTTTAAGACATAATTTCCAATTGATAATGACATTCTAGAATGTCATCATTTGTACTTCAATTACTTGGAACATTCAACTGAAGATGCCTCTTCTCTAACACATTCTAACCCTTTTATGCCTTTATGCTACCATGGCTGAAATGACTCATGACTTGGTGGCTAGATTTCCATCTCTAGTTGGATTGGTTCTCTGACAACAATCACCTGAGCTATCACTGGGGGCTCAAAGTCAAAGTTTTCCTAACTGGGTAAGACCTGCCATAAGGACACCAAAGTAGCTTTTGAGATTCCAGGGTTGTCTCTTGTTCAGTCTTTCCTTGTTTTTTAATTCAGGAATTATTCAGGTCCAGGGAGGAGAATTAACCTAGCCAAGGGAGTTGGAACTCAAACCCAGGTTATCTTGCCTGCCCTCCCCGGGTTCCAAAGATGGAGTCATGATTAACTGTGGTTACGACTGAATCATTGCTTGTTGTTTGTCCTTCTTTATCAAACAGGACCATGATATCAGGAAGGGGATGCCATGATTGCAAGGGAATTGGATTTAAGAGCAGACTGTGCAAAGTCACCAACCTCATGTTATGGATGGCACAGTGAACAGAGGCGTGAAGACTTGAGTTCAAATCTGACCCCAGACACTTACTAGTGTGTGAACTGTGTGACCGTAAGCAAGTCACTTAACCTGTCTACCTTAGTTTCTTTTATCTATAAAATGAGAAAAATAATAGCATGTGTCTTGGAGAGTTGATGTGAAGAACAAATGAGATAATATTTGCAAAGTGCTTAGCAGTGCCTGGTACATGGTAGATGCTTAAAGGCTTTCTCTTTTTTCCTTCCTTCTTTCCTTCCTTCCTTCCCTCCTTCCCTCCCTCCTTCCTTCCTTCCCTTTGATTTATCTTCCTTTCTTTCATCTTTTTTTAAACTTTCTTTCATCTTTCTTAGATGCAAATTTTTCCTATTCTACTTTTACTTCTTATCTTACTTGTATATTTTTTCTTACTCTATTGTTTTACTTCTTATCTTATTTCAATTAATTTTGTTTGTGTAGAAGCTGTTTAGTTTTAAATAAAATTAATTATTATATCTTTTGTAGATGCTATTTAACTCTACTCCCTTTTTTAGTCATTGATACCTAGCTAAAAAAGATATCTACTTCTTATCTTTCCAGTTTTCTTAACACCTTAGAGCATCTCCTCCCTGCCCTGTACCCTGCATCCAGCGACACTGCTCTGGTTCTTCTTACAACGCACCATCTGCTGGCTTCTTATTTTTGTTTGTTGTGCCCCATGTTAGGAACACTCTCCTCATCTTAAACTCCTGACTTACCAGGTTTCTTTCAGGTCTTAGCTAAAGTGTAGTTTCTGTGAGAAATCTTTACTGATCCCTCTTAATGTTTCTACCTTCTTTCTGTTAATTATCTCCAATTTCTTTATATATAGTTGTTTGTACATAGTAGTTTGCATTTTACCTGCCCTTCCTCTCCCCTACCTCATTAGCCTGTAAGCTCCTTGAGTATAGGGACTGTCTTTTACCTGTCTTTGTATTCCCAGAGTATAGTACCTAATATATAGTATGTCCTAAACAAATGTTTATTGACTGACTCACTGATTTCTCTATCCTTATAGTATTATATTTAATATTAAGGCTGTATATACATTTATGCTGAATTGGGAATATGGCATATGAAGTTGATCTAAACCTAATTTCTTCCAGATTGCTTTCCAGTTTTCCCAGCAGTTTTTATAAAATATGAAGTTCTTTCCCGAGAACTTTATATTTTGGGGTTTACCAAGCACTAGATTACAGAGTGACATTGTTTCTGACTTTCCCTTGCCTAGTATATTCCATTGGTTTACTTTTCAATTTTTTAACTAATGCCAAATGTTTTTGATGTCTGCTGTTTCATGATTTGAAATCTGAAAATGCTATTCTTCTTTCATTTTTCCCATTATTTCTCTTAATGTCTTAGATGTTTTTTATTTTCTCCAAATGAATTTTATTATTATATTGTTTAGTCTTTTCTAAGTATTCCTTTGTTGGTTTCATTAGTATAGCACTGAAACTATTAATTAACTTTGACAATATTCTCATTTTATTATATTGGCATGACCCATCCATAATCACTAAATATTGCTTCAGGTACTTAGATTATTCTTTGTTTCTTTAAATAATACTTCAAATTCTTTTATCCAGAGTTTCTATTTAATCAACAACTTCCATTTTTATCTCTTGTATTTATTTCTTCTAAGTACTCTTGTAGTTCTTGCAACCAGAACATTATTTTCCTATAAGGCTTTACTTGTAATTATTTGTGTCTTCTTCTGTATTCCCATCTTGGGCATCTCTTGATTTATATGTCTTTAAAATATTCAATGTAATCTTCCATTTGTTCTTATTTCTAGTCTCAGTTCCTGGTTTGAGATTTTGTGCCCAGTCCAGACAGTGGTCAGGTCTTGTTCGGTCCTGATCTTGATTTCTTGGGTTCCTGCTGCTGGTTTCTACCCTCCCTAACGTGGCTACACTCAGAATCCTGGAAAGTTTGAAACCTCCCTGAATCATTTGAGGTCTTCTCATCTCTTAGGATTATCTCAGGTCATCTGACAACCTTTGACTTTTGTCCACACCCAGAACTCTGTGGTTTTCTGATTCTCCTGAATCCTATAACAGCACTCTAGACTTCTTGCTCCCTAGGAAAATACCACTGAAGCTTTTAGTTGTCCCCAGAGTATTTCTAGTCAGTATGTTGACAGATTTTTCAGTTTGTTTTTCTGTGCTTCTGCGAGCTTCCCTTGTGGAAGCATCCTGCAGGCTTCTGGCCGTGGTTTTGTATAGTTTTGAGCTAAATGAAGGAACTTACTCTTGTTTCGGTTCAGATTTCTTCATTTAATCATTACCTGAGCTTGTAGTTTAGTTCTTGGCTCCTGTGAATACTTTCATGCCATCATCTTATCCCACAATGTGACTTTTAAAATGTTATGCTGATCCAAATCCAGGGGGAATTTCCCAGGGTGGGAAATGGCTACATTTTAATATTAGCTTCATAAAAGGGGTTTTCAGATTAGTACATGATATCTGATGTGTGTGAATTGTATATACTTATATATTTGCCTGTTAGAACGTAAGTTCTGTGAGGGTAGGAATTATTTCTCTACCTCTATAATCCCACAGCTTGGCACATATTGATCTGATAGAACATCATCACTTGTCAAAAGTACATGGTTACAAATCATGGAATTCTATCCTCTTGGAAGGATTAAAATTACAAGTAGCCAAAAGAGGAGTGGAATGACACATGGTAGTTATAAACAGGCTCATGCATGTTGCCAACAATGCCCAAGAAGCAGCATAGGGGACATCGTTCAAGATTTGAATCACTGGAAGAGCTGAGAAATACATGAAGTAAGAGTGAGAGATAAAAATCAGAGATGGAATATTGCAATAGCAACCTCCAAATCAAGAAAAGATCAAGAGGAGAACATCTAGGACTTTGGGTATATCTTTATGGAGAATTTATGGAGGAATATGGAGGAGAATCATGAAGGATGTGAAGGCATGAATAGGTTGTCATCTGTACCAATAGAAAAGAAGTATTCACATTGATGAGTTCATAGACTTTGAGAAGGACAAAATTGAAAACACTGGTAGCTTCAACTTGTTCGGTGCAAATGGACAAGCTGCCATGTCTCTAATGGGTGGGAAATAATCTGCTATTGATGATATTATCCCATAGTGGATACTAAGTAAAAACCACCACTAAGACATTAAATATAAAGTTGCACAGAAAGACCTCTAGTTCATGGAATCCAACAGGGATTTCTACCTCAAAACAGATTTGGGGAGGCAGTCAAAAGGCATCACTGCCCTACTATTTTTCCTATAAAAGATGAGGTACTTGTCAGAAAAGGCACAGAGCTGTCAGGCAAGATCATAAATGTGGCAAGATGAGCAGTAAGGTCAGGTCTGATCACACAAAGTGAAATGGAGAAGTGGAGCAATTATCTGGGTTATTCAAGTCAGAAACCCTGTCAACTCAAATATTTGGATCATTGAGGCATGTGTATCCTTTGTGCTTGACTTATCTGGATAATTGCCTCAGTCCTCCAAGGCGTGTGTGTGTGTATGTGTGTGTGTGTATGTGTGTGTATTTGTGTAGACCTGGCCAAGAACCAATTAATATCTTCACATTAGGAGACCAATTCCCATGGCTCCAAGTCAGGAATAGAGTGGAAATGTCAGACACATCTAGCCAGGGGATAGTTTCTCAGGGTGAAAACTTCTCTGTTTCAATTATGAATCTCTGAAAACTCTCATGTCTAATTGCATTTTGTAAAATCTATCTAGTGTTTCAGAAATCAAAGAGAATATCAAAATGGAAGGGAGCCCAACTAACTTATCTGACTTAGAGTCTTCTGGCTGCTGAACTAGAGAATTCCTAGATAGGTGGCAATATCATAGGATCATAGAATTTATAGGTAAGAAGTAACTCTCTAGCCCAAACCCTTATGTTGCAGAAAACCAAGGCCCATTGAGATTAAGTGACTTGCCCAGGGTCACACAGGTAGCAAACAATAGAGAGAGAATGTTGACCCAATCTAATGTTCCTTCTCCTAGAAAGTCCCTCCGGTGGGCTTAATATCAGGAAAGCTAAGGGACCTTATTATTTCTGAGATGACAAGAAACAGGAGTTGTCCTTTCCTTCAGATAATTTCTGCTGCTAACTGTGTTTAAATTCCTCTTTCATTCCTACCATCCAGGATTCATTTTTAATAAAAGAGAAAGCAGACTCTGGCTTTTGTTAAATTGGGAGTGTTCTGCAGAAAAATTCCCAAATAATTAGTAGGTGTGCTTTTCAGAGACGCTTCTCAGCCAAGAGCAGCCGTTGTCCACCCTCACAGGGAAATTCAATTATATTAAATTACATGAATAGTAAAGATCGACACCCGAGCTGTAGCAACCCTAGCGATTGGTTCCTTATTTAAATGAATGGCTGGGTCATTTTAATCAGTTAAGTGGTGCTGTGATACCCCCTATTCCTTTCACTCTAAGAGGCTTCTCCACCTGCACTCATCAGGAGAGCAATTTAACAATCCCCTGCTATTAGTCATAGCTGGCCTATTTAAATAAAACCAACCAGAGCCAATAAAGCATTGATCAATATAGGACAAATGGTAGGGGTTGTATTAGAGCAATAGACCCCTCACCATCTTCAATACTCTCTCCTAAACAAATTAGAGAAAATGAACTCAAATGTGAAAAAAGTTTAAGGGAATTCAGTTCATCTGTGGGAAATAGCACCGGCCCAGAAGTCAGCCTTGCGTTCTAGTCCCAGCTACTCCTTGGGTTGGCTGCCTGTGCTGAGGCAGGTAGGTAAGCAGCAAGCATTTATTAAGTGCTTTTCAGCAGTAGAACCCTACTTCTCGGGATCCCTTTTGGGGTTTTCTTGTCAAAGATACTGGAGTGTTGCCATTTTCTTCTCCAGCTCATTTTACAAATAAGGAAACTGAAGCAAACTGGGTTAAGTGATTTAGGATGGACCAGACATTGTGCTAAATGCTGGAGCTACAAGAGAGGTAAAAACGTGGTCCTTGTCCCCAAGGACCTCAAGTCTAATTCTGGGATAGTATGAAAACAAGTATACCTACAAGGTATGCACAGTATATATGAGAGGACATCTCAGAGGGCAGTTACTTGTTGGATTGTAGGGAGCACGTTTATACTCTCTAGCCCAATCCCTTATATTGCAGATAACCAAGGCCCATTAGGATTAAGTGACTTGCCCAGAATCATACAGGTAACAAACAACAGAGAGAGAATGTTGACTAAGGTGGTAAGTGTGATAACGGGAATGGCATGGGAAAGATCTCTTGCAATGTGGGAGCATATGAGCTGAGACTTGAATAAAGCCAGGAAAACCAAGAGTCAAAGGTGAGGTAGGAGAACCTGTGAAGAGGCAGAGAGTCAGAGGATGGAGTCCTTGATAAAGGGAAGACAATGTCACTGGGCCCTAGACAGGGAATAAAATGTAAGAAGACCAGACACCTAGGAAGGGTACAAATTTTGATTGTCTTTGAAAGCCAAATAGAGAATTTTATATTTTATCCTAAAAGAGGGAACCAATGGAGTTTATTGAGTTGGGACATGATATGATCACTTATAATTTAGAATTCTTTGACAGATGAATGGAGTATAGACTAGAGTAGCAGAAGAGTTAATCCCAAAATTCATTCAAATAGTTCATGTATGTGATAGTCTGGGCTCACACCAGAGTGAATTCAATATTCATTAATTGAAATGTATTTATTAAATATTGACTGTGTGCCAGGTAGTGAGTATGGAAAAATAAAAATAAAAATCAGTTCCTGACCTCATATAGCTTATATTTGACTGAGGAAAACCATATATACACAGATAAATACATATGATGTACAACATCAACATAAGCTCCTTAAGGACAGAAACAGTTTTGTTTTGTCCCTGTATTCTCAGTGTCTAGCAGAGAGTCTAAAACATTGTCAGTTAATAAATACTTGTTTATTGAGAGGTTAAGACAAGATGAATAAAAAGCAACGTGGGAATGGGTTAAGTAATCAGGAAAGTAGTAGGAATACCGTTCTTGTGGCTGTAAGAAGGGATGCTTAGAGTGAATCCTGGAGGGATCTTGGAATTTTAAAAGGTGAGGTAGACAGGGAAACAGAAGTCATCTAATGTTATCTAAATCACCTGAGAGAAACAATAAGGAAGTCAGTTTGTCTTGAAAGTGCAATGTTTGGAGGAGAGTCTCCTACAATAAACCTAGAAAGAGAGGGTGGAACTCAATTATTCTGGATATTAAAGAACAAATAGATTCCATTCTATTCTGTCCTGACCATGTAGGTCATGTTATTTTGTATTATATCAGGTTATCTTATGTTATGCATCTCATCTCATATGTCATGTCCTAGAGACAAGAGGGAGCAATTGAAGATTCTTAGGTACAAAGATGACATAGATAGTGGTTTTTTTTTTAGGAATATAAAACATTTGATCAGCTGGAGGTTGGATAACATTGATAATGTTGTAGACAAGATTCCTATTTAGTTACAGGATACACTGGATGAACTTTGAGATTCCCTTATCTCTGAGATGTTGTGTTTATATTATTGTGTGACCCAGATGATGAAGTGATCAAAGGATAAGAATTCATCAGGGTGAGCCGGGAAGACGTTTGGGTCTTTCACACACCTCCATGTCTACAAGGCAGCCTAGAGTTCAAAGGACTGATGAGAATCAGAATAGTGTGACTGTCTGTATTAGTCACACCCCCTTAACCAGACTCTAAGCTTCCTGAGGGCCAACTGTGCCTCTGTATCTCCCCATGTCCAGTAATATTGTGTTTAAAGTAGGTACTAAGGAAATGGTAGCTGAATTGAATTGGATGTATTAGATCTTCCTACTATTGTAAACTCTATGAAGATAGGACTCTGTCTTACTTGTATTACACACTGCCCCCTTTCCCAATACCAAACAATGCCAATACCAAAATTCCTTTATTTTTCAATTTACATAGTTGGTTCCACATTCTGAGCCCCACAAAGGAATCATGGTTATTGTACTCTCCTGGATAGCTTTGGTCCAGAAAAAGAACTCTTTGTAAGAATACCAAGATTAACTTAGGAAAAAAACACCAAAGAATTTTCAAGAAGGATGAGCAGTAAGAAGCCCACAAGCCAATGGAATGGTTACATAACTTCATATCTGATTTAACTTAGATAATCCCCACTCGTAGGTGGTCAGTAAATAATAAATTCTTGTTGACTGACTGAGTACAAGAGAAGACAGTTGTCGTAGGTCATACAGGTAATAGGTTGGAGACTAGATCTTCTGATCCCAGTGCCCATATATATATATATTTATACACACACACACACACACACATATATATGTATGTATACACACACACATATATATATGTGTATGTATATATATATATATATGAGGGCCTCACACCTGCTAGGCACAAAAGGTGGTATTGGGGAAGGGTCAAGTTATTTGCCTGTTGCTCAGTATGTTTGAGTTGGAAAGGTTTCCAACTCAGGACTACTTTTTTGGAGTCCATAAAACAATGGTGATGTTCAGAAGGAACAGATGGGTTTGAAGGCCCCTGGACAGCCCATGGTGTTTACATGGCAGAGAGGGAAAATTGTTTTGTGGGTATGGCTTCCATAACTATGTAGCTAGGTTAGCAATGGATAGGGTATTAGAATCAGTAAGACCTGAGTTCTAATTTTGTTTCAGTTATTTAGCAGCTACATCTCCATAGACAAGTCAATTACCACCTCCAAGCCTCAGTTTACTCATTTATAAAATGAAGATGACATTACCTCCTATTTTACCAGTCTGTTATATATATCTAATGTGAAACATTTTACAATCCTTGAAACTCTTTATAAAAGTCAGCTACAAGTATCATTGTTAAATTCTGACTGACCTGGAATGACATTTGGCCTCAAATATTTGCTCCATCAGTCATGTGATTTGAAAAAAAAAAAAGGGAACTGTGTTCAAAGATTCCCTGTCAGAGGTGTCGACCTCATAACCCCATCCCTAGTCCTGTTTTCAGGGCCTTCAATACTTCCAGTGCATAAAATTAAAATATAACAGGGAAATGTTTAACAATATGAATAATATACAACATAGATAATGCTAATGAAGTTTTTATGTCAATACATGGCACACAGGCATCCTTACATATGGTTCAGTGCTCCCCATTTCTATTTGAGTTTGATACCACTGCCCTGTAGTAAGAACACATCTGGCATACAGGAGGTATCCCCTTCTGCCCCAAACAGACCACTTCTGAAGTATAGTGCTCAGTTTTGGGACACATTTTGAGACAGGATATTGGTAAGCTGGAGTACATAAAAGGAAGAAAGGATTTTAGAGGCTATTGACTCCAATCTCATTTTTCACATGAGGAAACTGAGGCACAAAAAGGCCGAGTGACTCCTCCAAAGAAATTCCCCTAGTAAGTATCTGAGATGGGATTTGAATCAAAATTGCAACTCCAGCACTCCAGCTATCACTACTTGCTACCTCTTCTTTTGAGAGAAAGATTTCCTTTATTAACTCATGAAATACTACACGTATATAAACCATTATATTTATTCCTTTCATTCCACTGGAATGAATTTCACCTCAGCTTAGTCAAAAAGATCTGCAAGCAGATTAGCTGCTGCTGATGTGCAAATGGGTTGTCCTTCTCCAACTGCAATGCATAGAACAGAAATGACTTTCTAGTGATTTGTTCTTGCAGTGGGACTGGCCCTGATTGACTTTCAAATCTTCACAGAAGCTACAAGGTCAGGGCTCAAGTGGTTTAGCTTTGAGTAGGACCATCTTGAAATTATGTAGAGCCAAAGAAAAGATGAATTGGAAAACCTTTGGGGTGTACCTTTAGATTTCTTGATGATGAGAAATTGGCCAACACAGGGTAGAGTGCCAAGAGTGAACCTACTTAATCCTCTAGAAGTAGGCCATGTCTATGCATTTACACCCAGAGGGAAGCTCTTTAAATTAGGAGCACATGACACCTGACTGTGCTCACAATAGGAAAAGAAGAGTCAAAGCAAGACCATGAAGCAGACTGTTCAAAGCAATAAATTCCGAGTAAACTACTCTGAGCAAAGGCAAGTAGACAGAGGAGAAAAGGGATATTTGGAAGGAGAAAAGGAGAAGGAGGAAGGGAAAGACCACATGAAGGCAGAGGATAAAGAAAAGGAAAAAAGAAGAGAAAAGCAGAGGAGGAAGAGGAGAAAAATTTAAAAAGGAAGGAAGAAGAAGAGAAGGAAAAAGACAGTGAGAGAGAAAAGAGAAAAAACAAGAGGAAGAAAATATGGAAAGGAGAAGGATTGAAAGAAGAAAAGGAGATGAGAAAAAGAAAGGAGAAAAAGGAGGAAGAGGGGGATGAGGATGAAGGGAAGAAAAAAAAAGGAAGCCAAAGAAGAGGAGGGAAATGAGGATTTCTGAGGCAGCCAGTTCCCTACACAAAGAAGTGCCTTTCGGAAACTCAGGCTTCCTTCCTGAAAAGGAAAACTGTTAATGAGTAGCTGAAGAATACATCCTGGCCCTAATTATGAAGCTTACCAGACTCTAGTAATTGCAGAAAAAAATCATCAAGAGAGACTTCCTAACACAAATCCAGGTCATTACAAAATAATATTTAAGTAAAATTTACATATAAAAAGAAGTGGATCTTTTTTGCCACCTGGGACTTTTTTTTTAACTTTCTTCCCTGTGGTGTGTGATAGCTGGGAATTGGTTCACAGCTCCCCAGTAAGTTGGGATCTTTGAAATCTTGGCATAAATTTATCTTAGTACGAGTAACATGAGTTAAAGGTCTGAGAACTTATAGCAATGTTCCAAAGCAATATCGGCTTAATTGTATTCAATTTGATGCATGTTCATTAGGTACTTACTTTGTTCAAGGCACTATTATATTGTAAAAGTTGTTTGAGGTCTAGCCTATAAATAGGTTGTATGCAAGCATCTCAGGCTTAGATATAGGGTACCTATTAGTGGAGACTAAATCAAGACTTTATATAACAGGACAAGCCTACAGGAGAATTGCTGTTTCTTTTAGGTGGCTGCAGAAGTCATGTTCCATCTTTATATTCCAACTTGAAAATATCTCAATGACAAACAAGAAAGAGTAAGGTCAAAAACTGTCCCTAATATTGGATAGTTGGTGGCAAAGTGGTTCGTGTTCTCTGGGGGCGGCTTTGGGATTGAGGATATATTTGAAAAGAAATAAAAAAAATACTTAGTGAGGAATTGGATACAGTATGTCAAACATATTTTCCTAACAGTAGGGTTAAAATAGTCATTTCTATGAAACCTGATTTACAAATAGTAACAGAAGTCTATATTGTTACTAGTGATCATTTTCTCACATTGGGTTTGCAGCGATCAAAACTACAGTGTTTGCAATAAAGTTTCTTGGGTGTAAGAATATACCTTCTTGGGCATAAGGAAAAGTCAGTTCCAAGTTGGAGAATTCTTGTCAGCACAGAAAAAGAAACTGAGTTGAACAAATGAACAATTTTTGGTAAATTTTTGGTAAAATCAGTCTGCGGAGAGCATTGTTGCTCATGTTTCTTCCTTTCTTAGTTCAAATATTCATTATCTCTCTCTAGGACTATTGAAATTGACCATAATTTGTCTTCTGGCCTCTAATTTCTTCCTCCTTTAATTGGTCCTGCATGCACACATACATACGTACAAACACACATGTGTGTATTCATGACTGTATATATACACACATGTATATACACACATATATGTATATATACATATATGCATATATATCCATATTATCCTACTAACATAGAGATCTGACCATGTCCTTTCAAACTCAATTGGTTCCCATTTACTTCTAATTATTAAAAAACAAAACAAATAAATAAAAACCCACTCACCTCACCCTGCAAAACAAACAGACAAATATCCTCATCCTGGCATTTAAGGCTTTCTACAATCTGACTGCCATTTACTTTTCCAGAATTATTCCATTTTACTTTCCCTGGCCTTTTCTATACTTCCTGCAAAATGAATTCTCAGCTTTTCCCCAATCTTGTCCTATCCTTTTCCATTATATTTCAATCACATATACCATCATTTCTACCTAGAAAAGACTTTCCATACATCTATGTAGCTTGAAGTTCTTCTTTCCTTAAATTATCCATCTCAGCTACTACACTTTTCATGAAAGCTTCCACAATCCAGACATAAACATGTATATATGTGTGTAAATATGTATATGCATATATACACATATCCATATGGGTCTAGATATGTAGTATGTGTGTGTATGTTAGTCAATAAGCATTTATTAAGGATCTACTATGTTCCAGTCACTGTGCTAAGAGCTAGGGATGGATGGTGGACACTGCCCCTGTCCTCAAGAAAAAATTCATTCTACTGTGGAAGAAAACTGTAAAGTACTTTACATTATACAATACATATGGAGAGCACATACAAGGTCGCATTCAAGAAGAGATCTTAGCAGCTGCAGGGCCAGGAACGACTTCATGCCAAACATGAGACTTGAAGGCAAGCAGGGAAAGCATGCCACAGAAATGGGCAGGAGGGTTGCAACTTTTCATCTTGAAAACCCCAGCATCACCACTGGGGGCTTGTACAAAGTAAGGACTTAATGAATATGCTTTGCATTGAATCCAATAGAATTCCAGGTGAAAGAGGAGGGATCCAAGTGTTAACTAGGACAAGGCTACTGGGGTTTTATCTCAGGATGCTGAAACTCTAAGAGTGCCAAAAGTACTTGCATGCCTTCTGCTGTGTAGAAACAATTGAGCTTAGCACCTGTTTCTTTAACAAGAGTATTTAGTTAAACTAGGAAGTGAGCCGATGGCACACTTCTTTCCATTCACTGTAGGTTCTTCCCAAGTCAGCTCCTGCACATCCTCATGTTCACTTCCCTTCTTGCCACAGATGTCTCTTTAGTGGCCTAGAGGCATCTCAGGCTTAATGTGTCCCCTGCACAGTGTAAGGATAATGTGTTACATTTTGCCAATTGATTTGTCATAGGCATAAAAATCCAATGAGAATGGTACTGAAACCATTGATATATCTCATAGTAGATAGCTATACCCGGAGTTGGTTAGTCCATCAATAAAAGCATTTACCAAACATCTCCAATATTCCAGGCACTGTGGTAAATGCTAGGAGTGAAAAGAAAGTTGGAAGACATTGTCTATTCTCAAGAAATTGGCAGTGGAATGGGGGAGATGATTCAAATTCAATTATATACAAACTAACAATGTGCAGGATGAAATGGAGATAATCACAAGAGGGGAGACATTAGCATTAGTGGAGGATCAGAAAAGACTTCTAGTAGAAGGTGGAATTTTGATCTTGATTGAGTGGTAGACATGACTCAAGTCACTACTAAGGGAGGGGAAGTAACCGAATCACAGTTGTAGAGGGAGAATCTGGAAGAGGCAATAGGGAGCAAAAGTGTTCCAACTCCTTCATCTCAACATGGGGCAAGGACTGAGTGGATGTGTACCTATTAATGTAAATAGAGGCCAGGAAGGCTGAGTACTTAGATGAAAGCTAGGCTTCTATGAGAGTCAGAAGATGGAAGGAATGGGAAAGGCAAGTATTTAAATTAAAAGTGTTTTAATACCAGCAGAGAAGGCATTCCAGAAAACACAATAGAAGGGGTAGGTAGCTTTATAGTAGAGCGTTGGGACAGTTGGGTTAAGAGGAATGTGGATAAGGGAGTACAGAGTGAGGGAGAGAAGATGGGGTTTGAGTGATAACAAATGTTAGAATCACAGAGATGAGGAGGCTATGATTACAGCGGAGTACGTTAATCTTTGAGGAATGATTTCAGTTATCAACATTTCTAATGCACTAGATTAAAACAGACATGAACTGTAAGTGGGCAAGTCACATAACCTCTACGTGACTCAATTTTCTCATCTATAAAAATGGGGATGATAGTATCACTTACCTCCCAGGGCTGGTATGAGCAGAAAATGATATAATATTTGTAAAGTCTTTTGTAAAACATAAAATGCTGCATAACTTCTATTTTGTTGTTACTATTTACAACAGCAGATATGATGATTGGGTACTGCTCCAATATGATTTTGATTTTGTCTTCTGGGTCTCTGTATTTTGAACCCATTTATTCCCATTTAGCCTGGAGCATTTGGAATGGGAACATCCATTAGAAATTGTATTTTTATAAACTTTTTAATAGATTAATGCAATGTCTAGACAACCATAGATAACTGATTTTTAATAATACTTCAGGTTAAATCTTCAGGATATTCTGATATCTGACTGTATAAGAAGGGGATTCTAATATCAATAATTAATAATAAACTTAATATTAGATCATAAAATGTGATCTTTTAAAGTATAATTCAATCCACTAAGTCATAGTATTTGGTCGATGCTAACATTTTCCAGTTTGCAGTAATGTGTCATAATTTCTAACTTTTCTTGCATGGTCTAGATTGACCACTTACTTTGGGCTCCTTAAGGATAATTTTTCTGTGATGGCAATCCTAAATATCATCAAAACCCTCCTGTTGTAATCAATGAATTCGTACTGCTCAATCAATGTTTTTGTTCAACACTTTGTCATCAACTGACTATTGGTTGAGTTCATTCAGTTACTGTCTGTGGAGAGGGTTTTGTTTCCTTTCTTGGATCTGAGCCATCTTAGGGGATCCATCTGGTGATTAAACCACTTTCCAATATATTTGAAAAATCCAATAGTGTGTACATTGTGACATTTTAATATTGCTTTTTGAAGTGATGTACGTTTTTTCCAAAAGTATTTCTTTAGGTTCTTGACCTGTTTATCAGGTTCTCTTAGAATTCCTATCACACCTTCTCCCACACTCCTTTCTGATAATCTTTCAATAGCTGACTTAAGGTGATGAACCCCACATTTCATTAATATAACACAGAGGTTAATGAAAATACTTTCCAAATTCATTGTGGTTCATTTGATAGTGCCAATGGTGTACATTAAAACAAACTGGTATTGTATGAGTGCTTTGTATTAAATGTATTCTTAGCATAAAAGGGTAGATTTCCAGACATTCTCAAGTCTCTTAACATACTCAGGAACAATTTTATTTTTGCCATTTTTATGAACAATTATCTCTTAATGTTCAATATGTCACTTTTGTCCATTTGTTTTATCAATCCTCCAGATTTATACTCAAACCCATTATTTTCAATCTTTCTTTCCTTGGCATACATTCACAATTTTACACTTACTGAGTCTATATGACACATGGTAGCTCAGTAGCCTAGTGGAGAGAGTAGCAGGCCTAGAATCAGGAAGCCCTGTGTTCAAATCTTTACTCAATATTTGCTCCCCATATGACTTTTGGCAAGTCACTTAACTTCAATTTCCTTTACTGCAAAATGGAGATGACAATAGCATCTATCCCGAGTACTCTCAGGCTCCACTAAAATAACATTTGTCAGTACTTGGCACACACAGTTCTATATAAATTCTTCTCATTATTATTATCAGTTATTGTTGTTAATTGTTCTGGTATCATTGAAGAAATATTCCATGAGATTAAGGAACAGTATAATGTGTACGTACGTATGTGGAGGCATGTGAGTTTTTTGGTGGAAGAAGCTCAACATCTTCCAAGTAGGGCAAGTGATTACTATAATACTTTGGTTAAATTCCATTTTTAATTGGGAAGTCAGACCTAGTTCTCTTAGGAGAGATACTAATGGTTTGAAGGATAAACACAACCATAATGAATTTAGTCTATATCTCCCCTATTCTTCCCTCCCTCAACAGCATGTTTTCTATGAATTATTCTTGACATTTTTGCATTGTAGATTGGTTTAAAAGAGAGACCAGTTTTCCAAGTGAATATCAAATCATTTTGCATTCTTGCTGTTCTTGGATTTAGTTTGTATATTTACAGTACATGAATAATCCATGAGTGCAGAATTGAGTCCAAGGCTTTGTGATTATTAACAAAATCAGTATAACTATTGTGGCCTTTGGGGGCAGTTTGTGCAACAATTATTAAATCAATAACAAATTGCTCTTTATATCCACCCTAAAGACTTGTAGTCATACTCCTTTCTGCTCCTTTATCAAAATATTATTTTTTTTATAAATGCTGATAGATTCAAAAAACAACAGACAAGGTATGAAAATTTCATATAAAGCACAAAAGAAAATAAATGTTATCTATTTGAAGCAATCACTGTTATCTTCATCTTTTATTATTAAATATATGAAACTTTATTTCTTAAAGATAGCATCAGGCTTTCCAGAGGATGCTGGTAAATGTCTTGCTAATAATTCATTCATTATTTTGAAGTGTTTGAGTCAATAATATATATACATCTGTAAGATCTGCAACTCTTTCCTGGTTCTGTCTTTTTCCTCTTTTTTTTTTTTAAAGAATCTAGAGTTTCAGATGCATTTTATGATATACCTCTTGAATTATTCATTATACTAATAGTAGACAAACTTTCCGTTTCTTGTTTTATCCAACTTATGTTGGCCTTTTTGTTGCCATACAGACAGTGACCTTTCCCATAGCCTCCCTCTCTGGGAATTCTCTTTTGCTTCTAATCTCTTTATTCTCAAATCTCTGTAGTAAAGTTTGTGATTGAATATATTTTGTTTATTTCATTGTTTTGATTCCTTATATAACCTTAACCTTTTGACTTTTCCTTTCAATTGCTGATATGTGTCTATTTATATACACAGATATGTATATACATATGTACATACAAGCATGTGTATATATACATATGTGAATGTGTATATTTACATGTGTACATATATACATACATACATATATATATACATATATATATATATATGCATCTATCTCTCTTCTTATATGAGGGCCCTGAAATGCTTTTTCTTCTTTTTGTCAAATATGATGGGAGAGTGAGTTTACTTTCTCTTCTACTTTTCAGGAGTAACACAAAAGTTTGGAGTAGAATCAGTTCCCCATAGCCTGCAACACTATGCCTCACCTTCTATTTCT
This sequence comes from Potorous gilbertii, assembly GCA_028658325.1. Lineage (NCBI taxonomy): Eukaryota > Metazoa > Chordata > Mammalia > Diprotodontia > Potoroidae > Potorous > Potorous gilbertii. Next base: position 151,160,023 of record CM053769.1, read on the forward strand.
TGTAGATCTATGTATCTATATATTGAGTTAGAGATCTATAATGTATAGGTATATCTTTTAGAATTTGTGATCTGTGCAACTTCTACATGAATCATAAGATTACCAGATTGAGAGTCCACAAGGATTTAATTTTCTCATCCAGCTTGTTCATTATACAGATGTTAAAATGAGTATCAGAAAAGTTAAGTGACTCACCTAAGGCTGTATAGGTAGTAAGAGAACTAGAATTTACAAAAATGACTTCTGAATCCAAATCCAGTGCTTTCCCAATCAATAGTCATCTAGCCTTTGCAGGTGGTATGGGAAACTTACGATGTAATGAAGCAATCCTTTCCATCATTAGACCTCTCTGATTTTCTGGAAATTGTTCATATTGAACCAAAATCATCCTTCCTATATCTTCCCCAACTTGTCTTAGTTTTCCTTTCTTTCTTCCAGACCAGGTAAAACAGGTCTGACTCTTTGTCCACATGATAACTGTGTTTGCAAAATGAACTAAGAGTTCCTATTAGCCATCATCTTACCTCTTCAGATTGTTCTGTTTCCTCATCTGGGAGTTGGAACAGGGAGAGAGACAAACAGAAAGAAGGAGAGAAACTGGTACAAAGCTCCCTCTCTCTTTCTCTTATCTTTGTGTGTGTGTGTGTGTGTGTGTGTGTGTGTGTGTATGTGTGCCTATCTGTCTGTCTGTGTCCCTTTCTATAGCCTTGCTCTCCCCAGATCCTCTACCCCTCTACCCCCAATCTTGGCCTGTACAGCATATCAGGGTCAGATACCAGCCCCTTCAGCCCAGGAATTCTTTCAGAATAGTTGGCATTGTTCAGCTTAGAATATTGCTAGTTAATTGTTGGCTAGAAAAGAAAAATTAGGAGCAGGAGAAGTGTTCTGCATGGATTTAGTGTATTTGAATAATTTAGACCCCCGCCGTCAGCGTGACAGGAGTGTTTTTCTCTCCAAGTAGCCTGCTGCTACAAGAATTAAAATTGGTGCAAGCACCAGAGGCTGTGCTTGGGCTTAGTAATGAGGTTTATCAGTCAATAAATGATTTTATACAGCAAATTAAACTGTAAATTTCGTTTGGGTGGTAAATATTTAGAGAATAAAGATATCTACCTAATGAGGATGACTGTGTACTTAAAAAAAAAGAGGGAAGAAAAAAGAAAAAAAAAGAAAAAAACTTAGAAAATGCTAACCTTTTAAATTTGTAAAGTATTTAGGTTTTGCTAGAAATTGCCTGACTCTTTCTTTTCTACCTGTGTAAATTATAGGGGAGCTTCCTGACCATTGTAGTTAAAGATGAGCAGCATGACAGAGTTAGCTTGTTTGGAGATAGCTGAATAATTCAGTTTAATTCCCCTTTAACACACATTTATTAAGTTCCTCTTATGAGCCAGGCATTGGGCTAGGTGCTAGGGGCACAAACATAAAAACAAGGCATTTTCTACCTTCATGGAGTTTCTATTCTATTAGACTTGCTAACATTTTACATCCATTCATTTATTTGCAAAAAATATTTATCGAGTCCCCATTGTATGTAACTCATTATTCTGGACAGTGGAAGAGATGGAAAGTTTAGCTAAGACATGTTCCCTGCCTTAGGGAGCTCCCCATATAGCATGGTTGTTGTCCGTCTTCGAAGGGGATCAAAATGACATTCACCAAGATAAAGTGAAATTTTAGTGTGCCTGACAGTGGCTGATCAGACCAATATGAGCTCAGAATGCTCTCCCACAGGTTGGGCAGAGAGAGTCCTGTGAGTGTTTGGGATGGATATCCCAAATTTGCATATCCAGCGTTTACTTTGTGCTGTCTCAATTCTGCTTTGCTCAAAGATCACAGCACCTTTTCCTAAATAGGTACACCATGCTGAGTGGTCTTCTGCCAGTGTTTTTCATGTTACACAGTCAAATCCAAAATTTTTGAGAGAGACCTTGAGAATGCCCTTGTATAGCTTCCTCTGGGCACCATGTGATCACCTGCCGCATGTGAGTTCTCCATAAAATAGTCTTTTTTAGCAGGTGTACGTTTTGCATTCGAAAAATGTGGCCAACCTATAGGAGTTGTGCTTTCTGAAGCATAGTTTGAATGCTTGGCAGTTCAGCTCAAGCAAGGACTTCAGTGTCTGGTACTTTATCCTGCCAGGTGATCCTCAGAATTTTCCTAAGACAGGTCAAATGTAAGTGATTCAGTTTCCTGGCATAGCACTGGTAGATTTTCCATGTTTCACAAACATATAACAATGAGGTCAGCACAAAGAATCTGTAGACCTTCAGTTTGGTAGTCAGTCTAATATCTCTTCTCTCCCAGACTTTTCTTCAGAGCCTCCCAAACACTGAACTAGCTCTGGCAATGAGTGCATCAATGTATACATCCCTCTAAAGTACTCTGGCCATTGTTGGCAATGGGGAGATGGAGCCAGGAGGAAATGCCACAGGCTGTTGGAGGCTGCCTGGAGACCATTGTTTGGGGCTCATTTTTCAGTATTTCCTCTCTGGAGGGTCTTTTCCCCCATATAGGTGCCCGCCTTGGCTTCCTGTGTGAGTGTTCTGCTCAGCTGCGGTGTCTACGAGTTTACTGCTTTTGCTTGCCTCTTCGAGGTGTTGTGGCTGATGATGTCCCCCATGAGTTTCCCCCGGTTGGGTGGGTTCACTTGGGCTGCGGTCCTTTTGTGTTGGGCTTGCTGCCTACCACCTTGTCAGGCCTTGTCTTCTCTAATTGATGTGGTGACTCTGGCCCTGCAAGGGAGGGATGTAAGGCGGGTGATTACCTTGGCTGTCACTCGAGCATGCTCCTGTTTCTTCCCCCCACCCTGACCCATATAGTATGTGGATGACATAAATGTAGATAGCTACAAACACATAGTATAATATGCATTAAAGAAATACAAACAAAGCCCTCTATGAGGTAACAGGGAAAGTGATTCCCATTCCAGGGACCAGGGCAGGCTTTTTGGCAGTGACAAAAAATTTGATTGGATTTTCCAAGATGTATAAGAGTTCAGCAACCCACTAGAAAAGGATGGCATTCCAGACATAGGGAGTAATGTAAGTTAAGTCATGGAGAAAGGAGAAAGCAATACACTCTATGGTGAGTGATGGGTCAGTTTCATCATCCCACTCATGTTTGCATTTCTATACATTTTCCTTTGCAGAAACAGATCTCAATATCCCAAGCCTTAATACAGCTGTTTTATGAATCATTGGGGCCAAAAATGTCTAATGCCTTGTGACTAACACTCAGATAATGAGTCTATCTTCCTTAGTTAACTAAACTGGTTCTCGAAGGCAAACATACATGCCATTGGTCCCATATTCAAAGTGTTTACAGCTTGATATGACCTGCTGAGACTCTGCTAATCTGGCAATCCTCAGAACCCCAGGGTACTTCAATGCTACAATGAAGTAGTTAGTGGAAGACTCCCACTGCTCTATAAGAAAAATAAATAGACAAAAAATGCAATAATTTTAGTTAGGATTTGAGTTACTTAATTTGTCATCTGATACTTTTTAAGGATTGGTGAAGGAAGAGTAGAAATTAGGAGAAGAAAGCTTTGAAACTCACATCATGTTATTCTCCTCCCAATAGCCTATGATTTAATACAGTTGAAGACTCAACTCCCCTTCATACCTGCTAACTCACCTTTCCTAACTCCAGGATATTGTTTCCAGGGGTAGGGAACCTGCAGCCTTGAGGTCACACATGGCCTCTAGGTCCTTGGGTGTGATCTTTTGACTGAGTCCAAGTTTTACAGACCAAATCCTTTTATTAAAAGGATTAATTCTATGAAGTTTGGATTCAGTCAAAGGGTCATACTTGAGGATCTAGAGGTCTACATGTGGCCTTGAGACCTCAGGTTCCCTACCCTTGGACAATGTTTTCTGTGCCTCTATTATCCTTCCACCCCTTTAATGGTTGAATTATCCTCATTTTTCCAAATTTTGATATAGCCCTTTGATTGTATCTGTAGCAGGAAAGCATAATGCAAATGGGAAATTTCTTTGTAATGTACTGTCTTTAAGACAGCCCTGACAAGGTAAGAAAAATACCCCCAATTATAAAATTAATTTATGTTAGAGGCAAGACTCGAAGCCAGATCTTTCTGCTTCTGAAATCAGGACATTAATCTCTAGACCATAAAAGTACCTAGAGATGAATTATCATTGACCATCCTTCAAGCCCAATTCAAATTCAACCTACTCCAAGAAGCCTTCCCTAGTCTTCCTCCACTTATCTCTTCAACAAAAAGTAACAAAATCACTTGGAAATTATCTGCCTCTCTACCTCACTTTAGTGCTATAGTGAAATAGTAAAGACTCCCACAAACAAACCAAACATCAAAGCAAAATGAAATAAACCATAATTTTGACCAGGAATTGAGTTGCTTAATATGGATCTTAAGCACTATGTTATTTTGTGTTATAGATTTTGGTAAATGTGTCACATCCTTCTGACTTAGACTCTAAGCTCTGCGAGGGTAGGTTTAATAGTAAATAGAGTAGAATGTTACAAAGGAAGGAGTCATATATAAACTTTTTGCCTCCCCCACTTCTGAACTCTGCCCCTAGCAGATGCTTAATCAATGTTTGCTGAATTAAATTAAATTGAATGGAATGGAATTAAATTGAATTGAGCAGAATTAAATTGGAGAATGGAAGCCAAGAAATCTTTCAGCCAAGAAATGTGGAACAAGTGATAAAGGAAGAAGAGGAAAGAAATATTTGAGAACAGAGTCAGTTTAGGGTGACTGTTGATCATGCCAAAATATTTCCATTTTATCCCCCATTTTCTCCTCCTGCTTTTTATGTGAGTCCAAGAAGCTACCTTGGAAGGCAATGGAAACAAGTGTCATACTAACCACTAACATTATTCCTAAAGGTTTTAATTATGTTCAGGTGAAAGTTACTGGAAATGCAAGCACAGGCAAAAGTTCTAGGATCAAGGCCACTCAAAGAAGGCCCTTCATGGAGTCAACAGCTACTTTGTAAGGAGATTAGCTCTTGAAGGATATTCCTAGAATCATCATGTCCTAGAGGCAGGGATTTGCTCTGGTCTTGGGGTCATCCTTCTATGTTTTTCCTTTTAATTAAAATTTTATATTTTTAATTAACAGGAATCTATTTTCTCTCCCTTCCATTGAAAAAAAAGTCTTATGGCAAACATGCATAGCAAAGCAAAATAAATTTCCTTATTGGTCATGTTAAAAACTATCTCATTCTACACCCTGAACTCATCCCCCCTCTGCCAAGAGTGGGATTCCATCATTCCTTGATCCTCTAGATTCTTAGATGCTCATTGCATTGATCTTAGCCCTAACAGATTTCAAAGTTTGTCTCTACAGTGTTGTTGGTAAGGTATTAACTATTGTCCTGAATCTATCTATTTCATTGTTCATCAGTGAGTAAGTCTTCAAAATTGATCATTTCTGTATGTTTTAATATAAACTATATAATTCCATAAATTATATATTGCAGTATAAATTGTTCTTTTGGTCCTGATGTCTTTACTCTACATCCCTTTATGGAAGTCTTTTTGTGGCTCTTTGAAATAATTTATTTCCTCATCTCTTATGGCACAATAGTATTCTATCATATTCATATATCACAATTTGTTCAGTCATTTCCTCATTGATAGACATCCTCCTATTTCCTATGTTTTGCCATCTTGAAAAAGAGGTACTATTAATCCATTTTAAAATCTATCAAATTGGTTTCTTTTAATATTAACATGTAGTATCTTTTCCTCTTTCTTTGATCTCTTTTGGATATAGGTTTAGCAGTATTACAGTTGAGTCAAAGGGCATTTAATGTTTAATAATTTTTTGTATGTTTAATTCCAAATCACTTTCCAGAAGAGTTGTACCCATTCACAGGTCCACCAATGGGTTCATTAATGTGCCAGTTTTATATAACTTTACCACTGCTTTCTATCTCAGTACTAATCTTTCCTAAAATATGACTTTTAGTACTCTTTAGAAGAAGAGTTGAGATGGTATACAAAATATATATATATATATATATATATATATATATATATATATATATATACATATATGGTATATGCTAGAATAAAGAGTCACCTGGGCATAAACACCACCTCCAATGTTTCCTGTGTGACCTTGCACAATTCACTCATCCTTTTTCAGTCTCATTCTTATCATCTGCAAAATGGGAATAAAATAAGTGCAGTACTTAATTTAGGAGATTATTCTAAGGACCAAATTAAGATAGTGCATATAAAGTACTTTGCAGACAAAAAGGAATAACAGAGCTGTGAGTTATCCATTCTAATCCTAGGGAAAACAGCAAGATTCAATAAAAACAGAGTGCTGAATGCAGGACTTGAGTTCAAATCACAGCCTTGCTCCTTAAAGTCTGTGTGACCTTGGCAAATTTATGTAATGTCTCTGGGCCTTCCATATCTCATTTTTTTTTAGTGAAAGTTGGACTTGATCAGACATCTGATATTTCTATGATAAGATCTGTTGTCAGAGATCTCTCTCAGACACTATTCTAAGTGCTGGGAATTCTAGAAGCAAGATGGAAAATAGCTCCTGGCTCCAAAGAATTTACTTGATAGTTGGAAGGTATAAAATAAAACCATTTAGTATAATTTGAAGAGGGTCACACACTCTATCAATAAACATTAAATACCACTTCAAGGAGCTTATAATCTATACAGATAGGCCTACAGAATCTCTAGTTGGAGTGTATCTTGTTTTACTTGTATCTGAAAAGTGATCTTTAATATATCATCTCCAGGAATGGTGATATAGTAACTACTTGAAAATCTTCAATGAAATAAAACCCATGCCTTCCAGAGGCAGCCCATTCTACCCGATTTTGTTCAGTCAGTCAATAAGTATTTATTATTATGTGCCAGGCAGTATGCTCTCACTCTTACTATCCTTCAGTCAAAACTTTGTCCATCCTGCACCATTGATTTTTGTCTCAGTCTTCTTCAAGGAAAGCCAACTCCCATTTCTCCATCTTAGGTTAAATTTCCCAGCCTGAAGCCTGTGGGTATATCCTCAGTTTCTTCCCTTTAGTTATAGCTTGCCAATTCCATTGTCCTGTCTTTACTCCTCCAAAGTGCCAAGGGCCAGTTATGACAGGGTGAAGGTAGAGTGACTGTAAGGTCTTAAGAACATGACTATGACTTGGATTTTTATGTGTCTCCCTAATAGGAAAACATCAGACTAATCACCTAGTCAACTCTTAATAGATACTTGTTACTTGTTTGATTGATTGGCCCTGACTATTCTGTCTCAGTTGTCCTTTGAAAAGGCATCATTCCTCGCTTGTTAAGACAGGTTTCAAAAACCACCCCATGAGACATGGGGTTTATTGCTGAAACTTAAAGCTGACTCTTGACTCTTGGGACCAAGTCTTTCCTTGCCAATAGTTGTGATTACATTAATCATCTATTCAAAAACTATTTCCTTACCTCATCCACCCTAGCATCTTCTCCTATCTTCATGAATTCCTGATTTTCAAACTGAAGGTTGGTGATATCTCCCAAGGAACTTTTCTAACATGGATTGTAGTGCCCTTTGTCATTTACCACATGTTCTTACAGCTGCATACTAATAGTGTGTCATTCCACGTGTAATTATACAATAATCTGGGTCATGACTTTAGGAAATATAGATGACTGAAAAAACAAATATGCTTAGGTAGAATGAAAGAATGCTAGATTTATAATCACATACACCCCTCTAGGAGCTCTGTAATCCAGTAGCATTGGCATACTTGTGTCATCTTTCACATCTGCACTTTTGCTATAGTTGTTTCTCCATGCCTGCAGTCACCCTCATCAGTTCCAACTTTTAGCTTCTCTGTCTTTCTTCAAGACTCAGCTGAAAACCCATTTGCTACAGGAAACCTTTCTAATTCCTCCAGCTGTTAGAGCTTTCCTCCTGGCACTACCTTCCTCTTATACTCCATATACTTTTTATGTACCTATTTTCATGTTTATCTTTCCAATAAGTATCTGGACTTCTTGGGAGTAGGGGTTTGATTTGCTCTTCTTTATATTTCCAGTATTTAGAATAATACTTGGCATACAGTACATGTATGATATATTCTTGTTGATTAAATGAATGACAAGCCAAGAGACTGGGTTTGAATACCAATTCTGATATTCACTAGCTATATGAACTTGGACCAGTCAGTTCTCTATTTCTGCTCTTGTAAAATGATCCCTAAATCCTTCCAATTTTAATTCTGTGCTATCATGTCAGCTATCATGCTGAATGAACTGTGAAAACCTTGAGTGGCCCAACGGAGAGCCTTGCCATAAAGTTACGTGCAGATTTCATAGCAAAGAATGTTCACTGGCCTACTTAGGTCTGCTTCATGGCCTATACCTTTGGAAGATTTCCAGATCTGATGCTATGCACCTGCCTTCCTGTACTGTGAAGTAGAGGGACCAAGAGACTGGGGTTCAGATCTCATCTTTGTATGACTTTGCATAAGTCTCTAGTCTTATTCAGCCTTCAGTTTCTTCATCTATGAAAGGGGGGGAGTTCAGACTAAATGACCTCTAAGGTTGCTTCCAGTCCTAGAACTGTGGTTCTATGAGTGTATGACTCAGTCAATACAATCCCAAGGGTGGAGTGACCCCAGAGCTTTGCGATGCCCCTGCTCAGTGCATGTCTCCCTGAGATAAAGCTAAGATGGACCCCTACCAACCATAGATTCTGAGACACAGTAATATTAACTCTAAATTGCTTTAAAAATGAATTATAAAAAATGACACCATTACTTTCTTCCACAACTGACATCACACACCATCCATGTCATAGAATTGTTTTCAGAAGAGGCAGCTCAGTGTTATATATGAATATATATATATATATATATATATATATATATATATATATATATATATATGAGAATTATTGGTGTATATATTTTATGCTCTACAAACTTTGTTCCCTTACAGACACATTTATTCCCCTTTAGACTATACCTGTGGACATTTCTATGAAAAATAGATATAGCAAAAACAACATGGGATACAAGAAATCTAGGTTAGAAAACTGCCTCAGACACTTAGCTATTTATGGGCAGACATACCACTTAGAATTTCAGTTTCCTAATCTGTAAAATGGCAACAATCACATTATGTATCTCATAGCATTGTTGTGGGGAAAGTGCATTGTAAAACTTGAGGCTTCATATGAATGTGACCTATCATCGTCATCATCATCATCATCATTTTCTCATTTTTTGGTTAGAGTTCTATGCTGGATATTCTGTGGTCTCTTGCGTAGGTGTCTAAAATGATGATGATGATGATCTTATAATTGAATAAGAGCATATAAAAGCAAGTGAGGAGGGCCTGCTATCACACATTCTTAGATCTGTATTTCTAAAAGGAAAGCAAATTTCAAGGGGTCAACAGTCACTAATCAAGCATATGTATCACTCAGTTAAGGGAGAAATAGTCAGCACCCTGAACCTCAGAGAAAATACAGAGAAATCAAAATCAACAGACATACTTCCAACTGTTTGACCATAAGCAATACATACATCATAGATCAACAGACAGATCCAACTGTCTGACCATTATATACAGACATAGTTACCAGAAAGAGAAGCACCAACGTTTTGGTTTTCAAATTTAGGGGTCTCCTTAGTGGCTGCCCAGAGTCTTATCTGGCCAAACACTTCCAAAGAGTAAGCCCCAAAGTACAACCTCATGTCAAAGTCTTCATATACTTTTTAGAGCCAGAGGGAATCACAACCCTCATTAACAAAAGGTGTGGGTCTTCCTAGCAATCTTTCCAGGCTCATTAATAGGTGGCTAAGATCTTTCATCACATTATTCAATCAGAGGCACTTCAATATACTAAAGCAAAAAAAAATACATTATCAATATAGGGTGTTAAGATGTAATTTAATTATCTGAAGACTCAATGAAAATATGTCCAAGACAATTCTGATATTGAAAAGGTGATGGCAATGATCTGTACCAAGTTATCTTCTCCCAATGTTTTAAATTCTTCTATTAGGTCTCTATGTTTTGAAAACATTTTATCCGATTTAGTTTGAAGAATACTTATGTCTAGCGTGGTGACATCTATTAAAAACATTGTCCTTAAATTCTTATTAATTAGTGTTATATCTAGGTAGTTATGAGCAAAGATTTGTCTATCAAAATGCTCCATCTCTTATATAATTTATTTATTGATTCTCAGGATATTAGAGGCTTGTAGTATGGAGAATTGTAAAGTATAGGGAGCATCTAATGTGTAGCTCCTTAGCTATCTCATTACGTCTTTTGGGGTATCCAATAGATGCTAACTTTTTTCAATCTATGCAAATGTTGCATAATTTTCATGATATTATTGCATAATTTACATTGATCAAGGAATCCAGAACCTATAAGGATATTTAAGTAATTTCTGGCTTCAATTATCTGATCTTAAAATACTATCATAAACTCTTCTCTTTTTAAAAACAAAAAAAATTCAGAATTCATCTCTTTGATAATTCTTTGTTCACATATATATTGTGAATCGAGTTCATGTGGATATCACCTATTACCTCTTGATTCTACTCAAGGAACTTAATGGTTAATAGTCCACATCTTGTTGTATTCTACAAATAAAGTGGTATGTACCTGTTCTTAGCCTTTACAACTACTTGTAGAGAGAAGTCTGTTCCAAGAGTATTTCTGTGACCTGTTAAAGCTTAAACGTTTTAAATGTTTATCATGTATGTACTCTGAGAACATATATTGAGCTCATTTTTAATAAAATATTTTTTCATATTTCCCTTTAGACATTAAATATTGTTTCATTAACATTGAGATTGTTCCTTTTATTCTTTCTTGTTTTCTGGGTACATAGTAATTTTATTTGATGATTCCATCAACTCTCATGGACTTTAATAATCATCTCTATGCTGATGATTCCCAAATCTATTTATCTAGTCCTAATCTCTCTGCAAATTGTCTCATATCTACAACTGCCTATTAGATATTTTGAATTTTATGTCTTGTAGACATACTAAACTCAACATGTCCAAAACTGATCTCATGATCTTTCCCTCCAAAACCTTCCCTCCTTCTAAATTTTCCTATTTCTGCCAAAGTCACCACCACTGTTTTCCCAGTCTTCCTGGCTCACAACTGAGGTATCATGCTTAGTTCCTCACTCTCTCTCAAGTCACCATATCCAATCTGTTACCAAGGTCTGTTGATTTTACTGTTGCAACGCGTCTGATGTACTTATGTCTAACTTCTGACCCTGCTACTTATCCTGATGCAGAACCTCATTACCTCAAGCCTAAAAGTCAGCAGCCTTCTGACTAATTGTCCTGCCACAAATCTCTCACCATTCCAGCCCATCCTCCATTCAGCTATCTAGGTGATCTTCCTAAAGCTCACATCTGACCCCTTTACTTTCTTCTTCAATAAATTCCAGTTGCTTCCTGTCACCTCCAAATATAAAATTCCCTATTTGGCATTCAAAATCCATCATAACTATCCCCCTCTCACTTTTCTAGTCTTTTTTTTCTAGTCCATAATCCTTATTTTATTTTTAATTACTTTTTTTTTACTTTTTTACATTCATTTAAAAATTCTGAGTTGTAAAATCTCTCCTTTTAACCTGCCCTTCCCCCACTGATTACAAAGGCAATCAATGTGATATGCACTATACATGTGGATCCACTATACATATACATTTCCGTATTAGCCATATTCCAAAGAAGAAAAATGATAGCAAAAAATGAAAAAAAGGAAACATTACTCATACTTGTACTTACTCATAGTTCATCAGTTCTTTCTCTGGAGGTGGAGAGCAGTTTTCATCATGAATCTTAGAATTCTCATAGATTAGTATCTTGGCCAGAGTAGCTAAATCTTCAGAGTTGCTTATTACAATATTGCTATTATGGTAAATTATGTTCTTCAAGTTTTGCTCATTTCACTTTCCTTCTGTTCATATATGTCTTCCTAGGTTTATCTGAAACCCTCTCCTTCATCGTTTCTTATAAGACAATAGTATTCCATCACAATAATATGCCACAACCTTTTTAGACTTAATTGATGGGCATCCCCTTAATTTCCAATTCTTTCAACAAGTATTCACTGGGAGCTTACTTTTTGTGTGTTTCTTTTTTTAAATTTAATTAATTTATTTATAGTTTTCAACATTCACTTTCACAAAATTTTGAATTTCAAATTTTCTCCTCATCTCCCCCTTCTCCCTTTCCTAGGACAGCATGTGTTCTGATTACCTTTTTCTCCAACCCTCTCTCACTTAGTGTAGAAGCTGCTAAATCTTGTGTTATCCTGATCGTGTTTCCACAATACTTGAATTGTTTCTGGCTGCTTATAATATTTTCTCCTTGACTGGGAAACTCTGGAATTTGGCTACAGTATTCCTAGGAGTTTTCCTTTTGTGTTCTCTTTCAAGAGGTGATTGGTGAATTCTTTCCATTTCTATTTTAACCTCTGGTTCTAGATATCAGGGCATCTTTCCTTGATAATTTCTTGCAAAATGATGTCTAGGCTCTTTTTTTTTAATCATGGTTTTCAAGTAGTTCAATAATTTTTAAATTATCTCATCTGGATCCATTCTCCAGGTCAGTTGTTTTTCCAAGGAGATATTTCACATTGTCTGCGATTTTTTCATTCCTTTACTTTTTGTTTCATAATTTCTTGATTTCTCATAAAGTAATTAGTTTCCATTTGCTCCATTCTAATTTTTAGAGATTTATTTTCTTTAGTGAGCTTTTGGATGTCTTTTTACATTTGGCCCATTTAGCTTTTAAGGCATTCTTCTCCTCATTGACTTTTTGAACCTCTTTTGCCATTTGAGGTAGTCTAATTTTAAAGCTGTTATTTTCTTCAGCATTTTTAGGGCTTTCCTTTAGCAAGTTGTTGATTTGCTTTTCATTCTTTTCTTGCATCACTCTCATTTCTCATTTCAATTTTTCCTCTACTTCTCTTACTTGATTTTCAAAATCCTTTCTGAGCTCTTCCATGACCTGAGGTCAATTCATGTTTTTCTTAGAGGGTTTGGATGCAGGAGTTTGAACTTTGTTGTCTTATTCTGGTTCTATGTTTTGATCTTTCTCATCACCATGAAAAATTACCTCTTCACTAAGAAAGTAAGAATCTGTAATCTTTTTTTCCTCCATTTCCTCATTTTCCCACTCAATCACTTGGCTTTTGAGCTTTTTGTTATGTGGAATGCTCCAGAAGCAGTGGCTGCCACTGCCCTGGAGCTGAGGCTAAGGCTGAACTACACTCCCCTCTCAGCCAAGTGAAAGACCCTTCCCACTGATATTCAAAGCTGTTTTAGAGTTTGTCAGTTGAAAAATCTGGAAAATCAGAGCAGCAGCCGTTGATTCAGTTCCCTAAGGCCTGTTCCAACTCTGTCCATGCTGAACTGTGCTCCACCCCCCCAGGCTAATGTGATAGACCCTTCCAGTCTATCTTCCAGATTGTCTTGAGAAGGAAATTTGCTTCAGTTTGTCATTTTTGACTTCTGTTGTTTAGAATTTGTTTAAAGTCATTTTGTAGGTTTTTTTGAGAGATTTTGGTGGAGAACTGTAGCAGGTCCCTGTGTCTACTCTGCCATCTTGGCTCCATGTCCTCTTTTTTTTCTTTTTTTGGTCACCTATTAGATTCACCTTTGTTGATTTACTGTACCTAAATACATAACATTGGTATCACACAGGGATTAATGATTTTAAATATGTTTCTCCTGTTAAGTTTTGAGTTCAGAAAACTAGTTAAGACTTTTAACATGTGCAGATTCAGATTTCTCCTTGAAAGCCTCATTCTGAGTGTGTCTTACTTGGAGAAGACCAAAGTAGCTGGGACTACTGCTTTCTTCTCTTAGTTCAGTTTGACCTGTAGATTCAAACTCAAAGCCTTCAGTCTCTCTTCATGCCTCTCGCACATTAAAAATGTCACTTATCAAGTCTCAATATGATTTTGATATAATTGAATAAAGTTTCCATGAAATGAAGAGACTAATGTATTTTAAAATGGAGACATTTAATTTGATGCTATCCATGTAGATCAAATAATTAATGGAATATTTTGGTAGAACTAGCTTTTTGACTTCAAAGCCAGACTCATTTACTTCCCTTTTTTTCCCCTTTTTTCTTTTTGTTTCTTTCTTCTTTTTCTTTCTTTCTGTCCTTCTTTCTTTCCCTCTGTCTCCCTCTCTTTTTTCTTTCTTTGTCCCTCTCTTTCATTTTTTACTTTCTTTCTTTCTCTCTCTCTCTTTATTTCTTCCTTCCTTCCTTCCTTCCTTCCTTCCTTCCTTCCTTCCTTGACTATCCTTCCTTTCTCCCTTGACTATATGGAAGTTCAAAAGCTTCCTATGAAACCAGCACTACTCCAGATGGAAGCAGGAGTTTTGATCTATTTCATTTCCAAAATGGGCCTGTTTCTTTCTCCTTAGCCAGTCTATTTCTTAGATTCATCAGAATGGTGATTTCACCCTGGTCAGGGCTAGCCCAATCTGTGGTATCACTAGAGTCCTAGTCGCTGGCATTTAATCCTTCTTGGCAAGTCTTCTCATCTACTATAGAGGTTTCAGGACACACAGCCCCCATTGCATTACGCTGCCCTGTATATGTTTCTATGGTTACTGTTTTTGCTGCTGTTGTTATGGTCATTGTTGTTATATTCATTTGCCACAGTACATACATTTGAGTATGGAAGACCTGCTCTCCAGTTCTGCTGCTGACCAATAATGGCTGTGTAGAATGGGGCCAGAAATTGGACCTGCATTTTCATCATTATAGAGAGCTCTCACTGAGCAGCTGCTTCCAATGCAAATCATTCAAGGAGCAATGATCTAAGTCATTTGCCCAGGGTCACACATTCAGTATGTTTCAGAAGTGGGATACAAATCCAGTTCTTCCTCTTTGGTGTCTCTCTGCCCTCTATCACTTATTATCTATCCTGGCTATATGACCCTAGTTCTGTATGACCCCAAAATTGGTATGTATGAGGAACCAGTGGCATTGGGGAGGATCCTTCAGGTATTAGAAATGGCCCCTTTTTTCCTCCAGATTGATTAGTAGCTATTTTGCTATTTCCTTATTATAAAAGGGAGGGGAAAAGGACATGATGTAATGATTTCAGAGTCCTAGAGACTTCTCTTTTCTCTCTCACTAATCTGGGAATAGCAGTAGTCACCCCTTGCTTTGGAAGAATGATATAGACCTCCTTAAATTTCCTATGTGGCATAGTCCTAACTGAGCAGGGGACTGGAGCTTCGCCTCAGGGTGCTACAATTATATAAAGCCTAAATTATAGTTTGCAAAGAATATTTACTATCTCTTAACAGTGTAGAAGTAACAGAATTTAGCTTCTGATTGCAAGAATAATTAGGTAAGATTATGAGTTGCAAGATATCTGTCAGCTGGGGTGTAACTTATCTGCTCCCTCTTCAGTCTCCCTGCCCATCTTAGTGAGGTGGTCTCACCCTGGGGTGCTGAGGTCTCTGCCTCCCCATAGCTTCTGGACTCTACTCTACACTGAGGGTCTGTTTCATGCTGTTTTCCTCAGGTTGTCTACTTCCTAGCTATGCCTTTGCTGGGAGGGACCTTGGTCAAACTAGCAAACAGTGTCCCAGAGAGAGAAAGAAACGATACCATAAATTGATCAATCTTGATGTGCCTAGAAAGTAGATCTAGAGAGCACTGGCCAAATCATCCATCTGCCTGACGGGAGAGGGATGGGAACACTCACATTTGGAAAAAGAGTGGCAGATCTGCAAGTTGAAACAATGATCTGAGGAGAAAATCAGATTTCAGTGCAAAACCAGTATGGCCCACGCAGGAAGACAGAGCCAGATCTGCTCAGTAAGTCTCTTTGCACTTGTTACCCAAACTGCCCTGTCAAGTGCACGGGTGAAGACTTGACATTGAACCAGTCTTGAGTCTCTGAAACTCATCGACTCCTGGGGCTCAGAAAACTCCCCAATTGCCAAGTTTCCTTTGAGAGGCTCCCAAATGGCTTCTGACAGACGGTGGTACCTGGGGGCTGCCCAGGCACGGTGGCTCCTTACCTCTATTCAAAGCTAAGTCTGGGCTCTGGGGAACATTCTTTGTCTGCCTTGTTTGGTTTTAGGAAAGTGATCAAATATGATCAGAAGCAGGAGACTCAGTCTAGATGTAAATAGAAAATACTCCCATGCTCTGAGCATCAAAGTGGTAGCCAGTTTATTTTCTGTTGCGTGTGTGTGTGCACACTCACATGCATGCATTGTGTTCTTTGAAATACCAAGTGAGGCATAGAGCAATCCATTTGTAAAATACCCAAACAGAAGCTGTGTGACTGTCTGCCTTCATTATTTCAATACTGGAGATTGATGGAACAAGACTTAATATTTCAATAAAACAAAACTATTGTCAGCAAAAAAAAAAAAGAAAAAAAAGACGGTAGCACATGATGACATACAGCCGTGGAGACCTATGATAAACTGGGGAGGGGGGGGGGGAAGAACCCTGTGCAAACCCGAAACACACAAGACTGCAATTTAATCTTTTTATTTGAAATATAAATATTGTTACTATCAAGCCTGACAGTATAGAAAATGTGTGCCCTGCAGCCTTCTGACAAAACAAAATTTATATTTAAAACTTCCTGAAATAAGCCCTTTCATCTACGGGGTTTTGTCACATTGGAGTGGCTCTAAGACTGTCTTGTGGCCCTGCACCTTTAATTATTTTATGCCTAGAAGACACATTTTAAATAGAAGAGGCGGGTTACAAGAGTTTTGACAGCTGGGGATGATTAAAATACTGACAAGATGCACTATAGAAAATTCCCTGAGGTTTTCACTGAAGCCCCATAGGAAAGTTAAAGATGAGCTTCCAAAAAAAGTATTTTTTTTCCCCTACCAGCATGGAATGTTCAGGCCACTCAGATCTAGCTTCCTTTCCTCTCCTCTTTGCCTGGGAAACTCAGAACAAAATTTTCATCCTTAATCTTCCAAGGCCAGACACTTGAAAACTGGTCAACCAGGGGCGATAGGCTAATGTTTCCAGTTAGCAAGTCCACAGTCCATTACCAAAGCCAGATGTTTCATCTCATTGACTGATGAGGAGAAATGCTGGCATTTTGTATATTGATCAATCCTTCTACAAGGGGGATACCAATTGGGGCTGGTTCCTGGGGTCCTGATGAAGGCTATCAGAGCTTCTTCATTTTTCCTCATTAGTAAGTGGGACTCTGACAGTTCCCAGTGGGAAGTTCTACTCTAGAAATCTAATCTATTCCCTTGTCTTGAGTGGTGAGCTGAGTATATGCCAGCTGATTTCCTCATTTTCCAAATCAATGAAAGTTCACTATAGACTCTTTAGGTGTCCTACAAAATATATAACATAAAGATTCTAGGGGTCGTTATCTCAACTCCTACTTTCATGGGTGAGTCTATTACTCCAAAGCAAGGTTAGTCTCTACTTCTTATGGTTCCAGGGGGTATCCCTGAGGGGTTGGAGGCTTCTTCCAATGCTATTCACCCATAAACCTCCATCCTTCTAATACTAATCAACCAATTCTCTCCTCAATTTCATTTTACCAGCAATACATACCTCAATACAATTTTGACCAATTGATCAACAAGAAGGAATAAAACATGAGACAAATTAAAAAATCAGCAGTACCACATGTTCACAAATTCACAAAAATCATTTAAGAGAGGGTCCAAGGTTCCTTTCCCAATCAGGAGGCCATAGGCATGTTTTTCCCTCTCTTAAAAGTTACTAAGGGCAAATGGGTCAGACTTTTTATACACACGCTCAGTTCTAATTCAACAGCCCATTAAAAGACTTTTCTTCACCAGGCAGTAAGTGGAAGGGAAACATTTAAGGAACACCTGAGTTTGCTCTGAGGAGGACATGGTCCACTATTATATATGCTACAAAGTAGGCTTTCTGACCCCAGAACTTACACTTCCAGTAGGCAGTCTACTGTGCATGCTCTTGAATGGGGCCACTTTTGGCCAGTCCCTTGATATAAAAAGCATCAGAGAATTCTTTTCCCTAATCTTTGCCTCCAATAAATAATAGCAGTAGTAAACAGCCATGACAGCAATGGCAACAATTCACATTTATATTGGAAAAGATCTTATACACTCATTCCCTGACACCAAAATGACTGGTAAGTATAAGTGATACTTATATATTTATATTAGGGCAGCAAGGTGGTGCCATAATGGATAGCATACAGGACCTGGTTTTGGGAAGACTCATCTTCTTGAGTTCAAATCTGACTTCAGATGCTTATCGGATCTATAACCCCAGGTAAGTCACTAACCCTGTTTGCTTCAGTTTCCTCACTTATAAAAATGAGCTGGAGAAGGAAATGGCAAACTACTCCAATCTCTTTGCCAGGAAAACCCCAAATGGGGTCACAAAGGGTGGAAACAATTGAAATGACTAAATAACAACAGTATTTATATAGAACTTCAAAGTTTGAAAAATTCTTTACATATATTGTTTCATTTCACCCTCAAAACAATCCTGTGATATAGGGTATAGCAGTTAATAGTCCTTATTTTTATACATAAGAAATTAAGACTCAGAGCAAATTT
Source organism: Potorous gilbertii (assembly GCA_028658325.1). NCBI lineage: Eukaryota > Metazoa > Chordata > Mammalia > Diprotodontia > Potoroidae > Potorous > Potorous gilbertii. The sequence continues at coordinate 151,178,600 of CM053769.1, forward strand.
CTTGCTCATGCACAGTTAATAAACACAAGAGGTGAGATTTGACATCTAAGGCTTCTTTGTGCCCTGAATCTAAAATTCCATGACCATACATTAGCTATTTTTGGTGAAGGAGATCATGTGATTTCTTTGGTGTGTTATTCCCTGAACTAACAGATTTCAGTTCTTCCGCTCCTGGGTCAATTGTTTCATTAGTGTAAAAAACTTCATCTCCTGGTGCTTAGCCCTGTGCTGATGCAACTTTCCTTCACTTATGTGGCCTCATTGTCAAATGACTGACCTAGGTGCTTTCACTAGGTCCACCCTTTAAGGCTTTTCAGATCAGCATGACTGAATCTAATTTGACTACTTCTGCTGGCAGAGACTGAGAATCCAGGATCAATTTCTTGGCATGATGAGGTATAGAAGAAGGGCAATAGTAAAAATACTGCTGACAATGAGGTTAGAAAAGCTGCAAAGTCACTTAAAAGACCTATATACTTGTAGATATAGATGTGGAAATATGTATGAATATATATATACATTTATGTATTACACAAGTATTATATACAATATGTATTATACATATATTGTATACATATGTGTATTACACACATGGATAATTATATCAATGCCCATGCATTATATACACATGTGTGTTGTATACATATGTGCATATTTACAGAGATACATAGGTGTGTATATATGTATATGCTGGAGAAGGAAATGGTAAGCCATTTCAATATCTTTGCCCCTAAAAAATCCCAAATAGGGTCAGGATAAGTCAGCCACAGTTGAAACAATTACAGAACAACACAAATATTTTCTCTATATGTAAATATATAATGTACATACATATAATATTTGATGCCTACATATTTAGAGATAGCTCATATATCTCTACAAGCTCTAACTGTAGAAAATTGATGAGTAATGAGGCATAAAGTGATTTGTGCACAGTCATACAACCCGAAAGATCAAATATTGGACTTGAAATCAGTTTTCTTGGTTTGAAGGTCCATTTTGTATTTCCTCCACCACACTCCCTATTATGCATGAAATATGTATAAAATAACTATAAGGTAATTCTTTTGGGGGGAAGTAGAGAACACTAAACCTGAAGCCTATAGATGCCTAGAATTCTTAATAAAAGTCATTACAGATTATTAACATATATGTTTACATTACCTTCATTTCCAAATATATCTATTTTTCATTTATAGAATTGAAAACAATTAAAGACTTATCTCCTTCCCCAAAGTGAAAGAATTTTTTTAAAATAAGAAATGAAGTTCTAGGATCATTGAAGAGGAAATGTGAATCCCCTCTGGGATAGTTTACACATACTATCTGTATGTCTAGCTTACTACACAACTGGATGACAAATTTAAAAGGAAACAACACATGCCATTCACAGCAATGCTTCTCCAGATTGTTGTTAAAATCAGTGGAGTTGAAGTGGTTACAAGTCTGTGAAAAAGCTTTCTCTGTTTAGGCCACCACTGGATCCTCACTATCCAGGGAAGTCTTTTCAGTCTTTCCCTTGGGTCTTGGGCCAGCACCAGCTAGAAGTGGAGGACTAGCTAGACTCCAAACCACATCTGACAGGAACAGAACCCCTCTTCTCAGGCTTGGAGGGGAATAATCCCAAAGTCTCAGAAATAAATATAGACTGAGAAACCCCATGATTACCCTACCAGGAGGTCTGCTGAAGGAGACCTTTGGGGAAAAAAAAGGAAACAAAAACTTTCTTGGATGTGCCAAACTAGATGGAATCAAAATTTCTTCTCAAACTCAGAGTTGAAGCGCTTTTGGTATTACCACTAGTTGGGAATTCTTGGATGTTTTTGTTGAGTCATTTTTCTCAGTCTGACCTCTTTACTGATCACAATCTGAAATAATTTTCAAATCTGGGCCCCAGGAGGGAGAAAATGATCTTTTTTGCCACCCAGGATATGTCCATGAAGACATGGCCTGGACTGTAGGCAGGGAATCCCTGGACTCCTTTCTCTGCATACGTTCAACTTCCTGTCAGGTACAAGGTCAAATCTATGACTTGACTGCATTTCGATAGGAAGTGATGAGTACGGTCACTGGCACCAACCTATGATAAGTTGCAAACAAGTCTTCAGGCGGGCTGTAGTTTGGGAGTTTTCTCTGGAGGAGAAACTGAAAAGTGAGGAAATAAAGAAATAAATTCACAGTAAGTAAATTAAGTGACTCACAGACTCCCTCTGAGCAATGCATTGCTGAAATCTGGAATGTAATATCTGTTTCAAGAGTCAATACATCTGTCTCCCATCTTGTGGGCTTTTGGGAACTACTCAAGTTGCCTGATAAGGAAGCACTGGAATTTCCAGGCTCTAGGAAGGTGGGATGTGTACTAAAATCTCTCTCTAGCAACCGTGCTTTCCCACTGGATATCAAATGATGCAGAGAAAATAAAAACAGCACCTTGAAAAGGAAAATAAAATTTAAAACCCTTGAACATGCTTGAGTAGAGTCTAATAAATGCTTGTTGACTGATGGTCACTTTTTCCACTCTTTCTGTTTTTTTCCCTTTTCCCTGACTATTGAGGAGGAGGGGTCTCCAGTTAGGATTCCAAGTGGGAGGATCTTCCTCTATAGGGTTTCAAATCAGAAAAATCCGACTCTCTGAATTTTGTGAAACTTGCTTTCCCTGTTTTCCTAAAATCTAGAGTACATGATAGGTTATGATCTCACATTCCCTAGATAACATAGCCATATCCTTTGAGAGTTCCCATCACAGCCACACAACCAGTTCCCCATGTATGGCAATGCAAATTCAGAGAGTCACTCACTGCCCTTATTGCTTCCCTCTATGTTCTGAGAATGAAATTATCAGGAATATAAGGCAAGAATTACCTTTGCTTTTAGCTGAATGATACTTCTAGAGTCTGCTTCCAAATTCAATCAACTTTAAAAGTATCCCTATTGATAATATGGCATTTGAATGTAACTCCTATACTAAAAAGCCCTCAGTGATTCCAAATGCCTGTGGAATTAAGTTCTCACTTTTTTCCCTGGCATTCAAAATCATCTACAATCTGGTACCTTTCTAGCCTTCTCCTAGTCCTCCCATCCATGAACCCCTCATGCCAGTGAAGCCAGGAGATCCTGCTGAAGTACTGCATTCTTGGTCTTCATATTTGCCCTATCACTCGAACATTCTTCTTTTCCCTGTTACTGAGTTATCTTTAATTCCAACATAAATACAGTATCATCCATAACCTTCCAAAAGAAACAATCTTTTCTTTTTGATGTCACAACTTTGTCTCCACATCTCTGATTTACTTGCCATTAAATATTAGGTATTATAGCTGGTATTCAAAATTCCCAGATCTATCCCGATTCTTTCTACTGAACTTCTGAAACTTAGTCCCATGTCACTATTCATTGGGCATCTTCAACCATCACTCAGACATTTCAAAACTCAAAACAGAATTCATTATGAGCCAGGTGGTGGCTAGAACATGGGCCCTTGAGTCAGGAGGACCTGAGTTCAAATTTGATCTTAGACACTTATTAGCTGTGTGATTGAGTCTGAGCAATTCACTTCATCTCTGTTTGACTCAGTTTCCTTATCTATAAAATGGAGATAATAAGAGTACCTACCTCCCAGACTTGTGAGGATGAAATAATTGTAAAACAGAGAAGCACATGGTGCATAGTAAGCACTAGAGAAATGTTGATTATTTTTATTAATACTAGAAAAATAATAGTAATAAATGAGAAAATTAGGAAAATCATAAAAATAGTTATCCTACCTTCAAGCCTGACAAATTTTTCCTATTTCTATAAGGGACACCACCATACTTCTAGTCACCTAAGTTCATGTCATCAGAATCATCCCTTCCCAAGCCTTCCCCTTGGTCACCCCAATCCCACAAGGATCCCTCCTTCCTAACTGTCATGGTTTTGGCAGTTTTTGGCCCTAGGGATGGGGCCAACATGGATGCTTAGATGACTTTGATGAATGGGAAATAAATCATTCTAATCCTTCCACTAAGAAGAACCATTGTGTCTTACTACTTGCGCTGATTGAACCATAAGAATAACCAAGCCTTTCCATCTCTCCTTCATTTGAACCCTCCCAATTAGAATGTGACCTCATTAAGAACGGGGACCATCTTACCTTCCTATTTCTCACCCCCAGCACGTGGCACAATGTTTGATGCATGGTAATGAAGTCCTTCATAAATGCTTTCTAAATTTTTCTTCTCTTCTTCATGCTCCCTCATATCCAACCAGTTGCTGTGTCTTATTGATTCCATCTCCACAGCACATCACATATCCATTCCCTTTTTCTACTTAAGCAGAGTCTACCTTAATCCAGTCCATCATCACCTTTTGCCTGGATTATTGCACCAGACTCCTAATTGATCTGATCCACGTTTTTTTTCCTACTTCTTCACTCTAACTTCTACTGAGTGTCAGATGGATATTACTAAAATCCAGATCTCTATGTTATCTCCTCACTCGAGAAGCTCCAATGACTCTATTTTGCCCCAAGAAGAAACTATCAACAGCTCAGTTTGGTTTTAGAAATCTTTCACAATCTAGCCCTAACCTAGCTTTTGAGACTTAATGTTTTCTTTTAATTCTCTTTTAATGTGCTCATTACTCCCTTTCACACACATTCTGACCCAATCAAACTTTGCAATTTGCTGTTGCTCATACACAATATTCCATTTCTTAATGCCTCTGTACAGCCTGTGTTATTTCCCAGAAAAAAAATGCCCTTTCCTCACTCTCACCCCTTAGAAACTTTCACTTCCTTCAAATGTTATCTCAGGTATCACCTCTTTCAAGTCTATTTTATCCCCATTTCACATTCTCCCAATTTCATAATCACTGGCTGTCACCTCTAAGAAATTACTTCACAGGTAGTATGTATTTAATTTTCTGTGCATATTCTTTTCCTTAATAGAATATAAGTTCCTTGAGGGCAGAGGCCTTTTCATTTTTTAATCATTGTAGCCATGTTCAATTTCAAGCACAGTACCCAGCACATAGTCATTGAATAAGCATTGGCCACTTGACTAGTTAATTGAATTTTGAATGAATGAATGATTATCCATGTTTGCTTCCTATCTTCTTATGAGATGATGACTTCCATGAAGGCATGATCTTAAACTTTGGCTCTACTTTCTTCCACCCCCATTAAGCACAAGTTTCTCTGCTCTGGATAGATATTTTAAAAAATGCTTGTTGTTACAACAATAACAAAAAATAAAAATAATTGATGCTTTGACATTTTCAGAACATTTTTCAAATATATTTCAATCTCTTATAAGCCCTGATAGGCAAGTGTCATTGTACAGATGAACAAGCTGAAACAGAGACTTAAGTGACCTTACAGCCTTACACAACTTAGCAAAATGGATTTGAACTTGGGTCTTCCTGATTCTAGGTCCAGTGCTCTGTTTACTGTGAAATGATTGAAGGAATAAGCATATAGTCTTCCTGTGTGCTGTATGTCATACTGCCTTCTAATCCAAACTGTTAAACTCAGGTGTTTTGAACTTCACAAATCATTTGGAAGATGACATTAGATCTCATCTTGGTTCTGGGGATTTTGCAATAACCTTGTTCCAAAAGCATTAAAATTATGATGTTGGAATGTTTTTCCAGAGTGAATAAAGTCTCTGTTTGCATATTTTATACAACTTAGAATACATGGTACATGCTTCATAAGAGTATCAAGCTGTCTTGGAAGCTATAGATGGTATTTTGGAACTGATGAGACAGTATAGATAAATGGGGAAAGTAGGAACAGGGCTGGCTAGAATAAGGGAGACCTGGAAGAGGGTCCACATGAAGACACTTAATAGTGTCTACATAGTGATACATTTTCTCAGTTTTCTTGATAAAATGGAGATAATCATAGGACCTATTTCACAGGGTTGTTTGGGAGATCAGATGAACTAATGTATATAATGCGTTCTATAAATGTAATTGATGGTTGTGATGAAGGACCACACTGCATGATCTTGAAGGGCCCCTCCAATACTAATATTCTGTCATTTCCCTTGATAAACTTGTATCCTGCACAGCCCGTTATAATTTTGCTATTCAATTTGAACTTTGAACCATATCACAATGATTAAAAATCAAAATCTTCTATCACAAAGAGAATTATAAGCCTAGTTGATTGACCACATAATTAAAGAGCTAGGACAGGAGGAATGCTGCAAAAATCCAGTTAAAATAGGAGAATCATGCAGCTGGATTTGGAAAGGAACTCAGAGAGTATTTTGTCCACCTCTTCAATTGAATGACTATGAAACTCAAGACTGGGATGATCAGATGACTTGTTCATAGTCAGGCAAGTTGGTCATTAGGGGTAGAGGTGGGATTTAAACTCTGGTCCTCTGGCAGTGGATAGAGCACTAGTCCAGGAGTTCAAGTCTAGACACTTACTAGCCAGGTGATCCCAGGCAAGCCACTTAACCCTGTTGGCCTCCTTTTTCTCAATTATAAAATGAGCTGAAGAAGACAATGGTATACCACTACAGTGTCTTCACCAAGAAAACCCCAAATTGGATCGAGGAGAGTTGGACATGACTGAAACAACCGAACACCTCTTATGCTAAAGTCATCACTCTTTGCTAAGGCTCCACAAATCTTGACTGTACTTTACAGCTTGCTGTCATGGAACTTAATGTGAATCCAGGGTCCATGTGTGCTTCAGGAAGAAAGCTGTTTTCTGCATAATGAGCCAGTGTGGGACACTGTGCCAAGAAAGTGCTTCATATATAAAGAGGTTGGAGTTTCCCAGTGTAGCTCTTTCCAACATTGTTTCCTTTATTTACTCTTTTCCCCAGGGTCCTTCCCCATGTTTAATGGCCTATTTAGGCCTTTGTGTATCTGGGTCTCTTTACCATTATCTTGGTCCTTAATCTTTTCATCTGAGTTATTTTGGTTCTAATTATGAAAAAAGATGAAAAAATGTTAAATTTAAAATGTGACAGGTAAATCAGATGTGAGATGCATAAGTATTGTCTGATAATTGGACTTTGAGGATTTTAATTACCTGGGTATAACATTAAGTAAACTTATGGGAAGAGCCTAATGAGACTCTTACTGTACAGATAGAGAGGCAGTCAATATTGTTCTCTTAAAAAGTCACTTAGTTACTCCATTAGTACATCAATAGTAGTTATTGTGACTATCAATAGTAACTATTACTTATATATCATTTTGAGACATGCAGATTTACATGCTTGCAAATATATCACTTTGTCCTTACAACTCTGATAGGCAGGTGCTGTTATCATCTCCATTTCATCTATGAGAAAACTAAGGCTGACAGAGATGAAGGGACTTGTTTAGGGTCACACAGCTAGAAGTTGTGTGGCACTTTTAACAGGACAATGGTACTTCCTAATATAAAACTCACTATTTTTAAGATGAGTATTCACCTGGTTATACTACATGGCTGCACCACAATCTCCAATGAGTCAAAATTATTAGTGACCCAAAAGACAATGAGAAAACACATAGTTAGGAAAATATATAAATAGGTAGGCCACTATATTGCCAATGATGGTGGTGGTGGTGATAAGGATGGTAGCTGACATTCTGAAGTACACTAAAATATGATTCAGTACTTTGATTTACCAATAGATATGTGGTCTTATAGATGTGGACCCTCCTCCAAAGGTACTTATTCCAACTCATCTGTGACTTGTTAACCTAAGTAACTTTTTTCCGTGTTCTCACATAAATCTTTGACAGGAGGTCCACCTAGAATTCTGGGTCTTTCCTTTGTCCCAGTACTCCAATGGGTTGTTGATTCCCATCAATTCAAGATTTCCTCTAATGTTACAGCCTGAAATCCATCCATTGTTGCCCATTTTAGGCAAATCTCATCCATATCCTCCCAAAAACATTTGCCATGGTGGTCCACCTATCTTCTTGGAGCCCTTCCTTGTTTTCTCCTACATCTCAAGGAAACCAATATAAGACTGACTCCCCACCTCTCATCCCTCTCTATTACCTTAGCTATCTCATCTGTTTTCTTTTTTAAAAATATGCTTTCATGGATGAAATTGTTTTGTACTTAAACATCATTTTCATCAGTATTTTCCTATCCATCCCAGGAAACTATGCAATATAATAAATAATATTTTAAATACTAAAGAAAAAAAGAGGAAAAAAATTAGCACGGTTGATCATTGCACAAAAAAGGCTGAAATACATTCAATGCAGAACAATCATGGACCTCCCACCTCTGTAAAAGGGTGGTATGTCTTTTCATGTCTCTTTCAAGCCATGATATTTTTTCTTAATAATTTTGTAACATTTCTTTTTTTGTGTGTTTTTCCTATTTGTATTATTTTACTAACTTTGTATATTGTTTCTTGGCCCTGCTTACTTCATTCTACACCAGCTTGTACATGCCTTTCCATGCTTCTCTGTAGTCATCACATTCATCATTTTTTATGGTACAATAATATTCCATTATATTCATCTATCACAATTTGTTTAGCAGTTCTCCAATTGATTGGGCATTTGTTTTGTTTCCAATTCTTTGCCACCACAAAAAGTGTTGCTATAAATAATTTGGTGCTGTATGGAAATTTTCTTCTTTTCACTGATCTTTTGGAGTTAAAAGCATCATACATCATAAAATCATCTCTGATCCACAGGTTATGGATATTCTAGTCATTTAGAAAAATAATAATTCCAAATTGTTTTGTAAAGTGGCTGTACCAATTCAAAGACACATCAACAATGAACTAGTGTGCCTTTCTTTCCACTACCCTTCCAACATTGGCTAGTCCCTTCTTCTATAATTTTACCAATTTTCAGGGGAAACTTTAGTGTTATTTTGATTTACCTTTCTCTTAATTTTAGTATTCTGGTTAATCCTTTCACATAATTGTGAATATTCTTTTGAAAAATTTTTGTTTACATTCTATGACCATTTTTCTACTGAGGAATAATTTTTGGTCCTATATATTCCATCCATTTTCTGTTGCATAATTCTTCCACTGCATCTCTAGAATATGTGTGATGGGAAAACAAGATGTTGGTCACATGATGCGAATGAGGACTAGCATATGGACAGATTGAAGTTTGCATTCGTTCCTAAGAGGTGTAAAATACCTGAAGTTGGGTAGGTGTTCTGGAGAATATTTATGGCAAAACAGACCAAAATGGAACAGGACAGGGAAGCATAGGTGATCTGTACCCTTGGATGGACGCCCATATTGATAAGATTGCAGATCCTTTGAAGGATTAAAATAATTAAGGGGGAAAGGCCAGGAAGACAATGAAACTAAAATATTCAAGAAGTAGGGCCAGGAATAGGACATACAGGGTGTAAAAGTTTCTTGGAAAAAATATGGGACCCCATATAGGCATGGAAAGACATCAAGGCAAGGAAGATCAGAGCTTCTTTCCCTTTCATCCTCTCTTAAATACTTTCCTTTCTTATCTTCATTAAGATCAATAAATTACTATAATTAGGAAGGGAAAGAGTTGTAAAACTCACTGATATTTCCTCACAGTTTCTGGATTTACTGGATCTACTGATTTGTCTACTGTATTCTCCTGGATAAGGAAAATGTGTTGCATTACACAAAGATTAAAATGCCAAAGCCAAAAGATGTCTTACAAAACATTTACTCAAACCATAACTTGAAAAGGAAAACTTCCCCAATAAGGCCTCATTTAGACAAGGATTAAATACCTGTAGCTAAATGGAATTCAATAGTTCCCAAAGAAGACATTTTTGAACAACTCAAATTGTTTTGTATTTTACATTTGTTTATTTATGAAATTTTTTTCATCACATTGCCTTTTTTTTGGTTTCCATGTCACACTGTGGACACAAATAGAATAAATTTACAGTATATTGAGGTCCCCAGATTCCTTTTACATGAACAATAGTCTACTGGCACACATACCCATGTCAGTTTATTATATACTCCCTTTTTTGTCTCTTCTCTGTCTGTTCCATATAATTGATATAAGTAAGAGATGCAACCTCTAAAGCTATTTTACTCTGACAAAAAGGAAGTGTGGTATTTGCAATATCCCCCATTCTGCTGCCTCTCCCCACCTCCCAACAGTATAGCATTCTGGGTCACCTAGCTTGTTTGCAAAAATGAGGTCAGTCATTAGAAGGCACAGTAGGGCCCTCTAGACACGGGGGAGAGACCAGGAAGGACTTGGTACCATCATTGGCAACACCAGTTGGTACTTAGCTGGATGCATGACATAGTGACATTTCTCTGCCAGTCTCTGGATCCATAAACAGATATTGACCACAGATTTGATTTAAAATTGACAGAGATGATGGTTTGGAAGAAACATCTGGGGCACTGTAAATGTTACCTGATCTCACTATGAAGAGTCAATCAAATATTTATTTATTAAGTACCCCTTATGTTCCAGACACAGTTTTAAGAGGTTAGAACAGACATTCCTGAAGTTATGTGACCTACTGCCCTCTTTAAAAAAATTACTCAGGACCCCTCCCCTCATGAAATCTACTTTCTGTGACCCTTTAACATTTTTTTGGGAAATTTGCATCATTTTAAAAAATATATAAAACATTTAAATTTTTTAAAAATGATGCATCTTAATTTGATAATTTATTGTAAATTTGTGTTTTTTCCTGCAATAAAATTTTGATGATGCAATATTGCATCATGTAATCATATAATATCATATTGTAAGCAAGTAATTACATACACATACTCCTGCCAATGCATGCTGGATTCCTGACAACGAGCTACATGTTCACCTGCCAATACTCGCCTGTTAATACTTGTTGGTGGACTTGACCGCTGATCAGGTATAGCTTGCATTTTGTGTGTTTATTTGGAAAATAATGTAATCAACTATGACTTAAGTTACACAACAGATGAAACATAACAGTTTTTCAAAATTTTTTATCTTCTTTCTTTATGCATCCACTGACCTCTAATTTTTATTCAATGTCCTCAATTACACCCAAGGCCACTACTGTCCCCCTGAATCATGCCAGGGGGTGGGATTGTTCACTTTGGGAATCTCTGGTTACTCTAAACTCATAAAAATTAAATAATTCCTTTTTGGAGTAAGCTTATATTCTATGGGTGAAACAAGAACATAGAAAATATACAGCATAAATATAAAATTAAATGCAAATATATGCAAAGCATGAAATAAAAGGTAATTTGGGAGGGAATGCATTCGAGTTGATGGTGGAAGGAAAAAGGGGAATAAGGAAAGGAAAGGAAATCGTATTAATGAATAGGATTGTGCCTAAGCTGCAATTTAGAGGAAGATGGAAGTTCTATGAGGCAGAGGTAATGAGTGAGTGGATTCCAGACATGGAGGATGGCTAGTGGAAAGGCACAGAGACTAGAGTTCTAGTGTTGAGAGTGAGGAAAAAAGCCAGCTTGACTGGATCACAGGAACTTCTTCCTATGAACACAATTCAGAGTTACTTTCCATTACACTCTAAGCATGAACAAAGCTTCAGTACTTTTGTGGATCCATCGTCTCATTCAATTAAATTTCATTCAAAACAGTTGTTCAATTAATTTTATGAATATTCCTTAGAATGTTAAAATCTATTTCTGATTCCTTATCCTGTATTATTCTTATTCATAACCCCCGAAAAACTATTCATAGAGGATCTACCCAATATGCTACATACCTTCTTCAGGGTCTTTGAATATTTTCTGGATATATCCTTCATTATTGCTGCATGACTAGCCTGAATCCATTTCTCTTTATGCATGCCTTCTATGAAGTTTATGCTATTTCCTGTGCACGTCATTATTGGCAACGTACTGCAACATCTTTACAGTTACCACAAATTTCATTTAAAAAAATTAATTTCTCAAACTACATGTAAAAACAACTTTTAATATTTGTGGCTATTTAAATTTAAATTCCAAATCCCCTCCTGCCCTTACACTCCCCTCCCTATGACAACAAACAATTTAATATAGGCTATACATTTACAGTCATACAAAACACATTTCTATATTAGTCATGTTGGGAAAGAGAAAGGGCCAAGTTTTCTGCTTTTTGATCTTAGCTGCTTTGGTTTTGTTCATTTTTTTAATCTGATGTTATCAAAATTATCAATTTTATATCTATTAATGCTCTCTATCTCTTCTTTGGTCATAAATACTTCCCTTGTGCATAGATCTGACAGGTAAACTATTCTAATTTACTTCTAAATCATATAACCATTTTTCTTTATCTTAGTATATGGTGTGGGATTTTAGTCTATATCTAGTTTCTGCCAAACTCTTTTCCAATTTTCCCAGCAATTTTCATCAGCTAATGGGTTTTTATCCCAAACTGGGGATCTTGATTTTATCAACCACTGTATTACTCTGGTCATTACCTACTATGTTTTGGGTATTTAATCTATACCACTGATCCACTGCTTTAATTCTTAGTCAATACCCCCCAAAAAAATGGAATACTGCATGAATTTGCATGTTCCTTGTGCAGGGATCATGCTATTCTCTATCATTCCAACTTTAGTATATGTGCTGCTGAAGGAAGTACTAACTGCCAAATTTCTTTGCTGCCTTTTCAATTATTTGCAATTGTGATTATTCTGAGGTCATGGTGTTCTATGATCTTCAGTCAGGTTAGCACAGCTGGAAGAATGTTGATAGGGAAAACATGAGTTTGGGTAGCAGGAAGGCACTTCAGCTCAATGAATACACCATAAATGTGAAATATCCCTTCTTCCAATCTGACTTTGGGCACAGATGTGTAGTGTCAATTCAAAAACAGATGTAATTTTGATAAGAAATAGCTATCCAACAACTTATCATCCTGTGAGTAAAAGGCATTTTTCATCTACTTTGTTTTTGTTTTTCCTGTGTGACTTACAAAATTGATCTCTTTTGAGTGACCGTGGATCTAATTATAAGAATAACTGCAAACTATAAATCGCCATTTGGAAAACATGCTGCATGTTACTAAAAGTAAGGGGAATAGAAGCTATAATTATTCTAAGGTTACACCTGACACTCTTAAAATTGGAAATGATAGCTAAAAAAATGGATATATTCTAGAAATCATACACCCCAATACCCTCCTACTACCCCAAAGGGAGAGAGAGAAATTGAAATGTTCTAATCTACTTCTTGCCTAAAATCCTGACAGATCTTTTCTTTCTTTTAATTGATTGATTAATTTATTTTTAGTTTTCAACATTCACTTCCATGAGATTTTGAGTTACAAATTTTTTCCCTATCTCTCGCAGCCACACATCCCAAGATAGTATGCATTCTGACTATGCCTTCCCCTAATCTGCCCTCCCTTCTGTCACCACCACCTTCTTTTATCTCCTTCCACTATATTTTCTTGTCAGGCAAGATAAATTTCTATACTCCATTGCCTGTATGTCTTATTTCCCAGTTGCGCATAAAAACAATTTTTAACATTAGCTTTATTTATTTAATTTTTTAACTTTGTTTTTCAATTTATAATTTATTTTTTTCAGTTTTCAACACTCACTTCCACAAGGATTTGAATTCAAAAATTTCTCCCCATCTCTCATCCTCTATTTCATTGAAATTCCATTTTTGCCCTTGAAATATTACACTTAGTTTTTCTGGGGAAGTGATTCTTGATTTTAATTCTATCTCCTTTGACCTCTGGAATATCAAATTCCAAGCCCTCTGATCCCTTAGTGTAGATTCTGATAAATATTGTGTTATCCTAATTGTACTTTCACAGTACTTGAATTGATTCTTTCTGACTGTTTGTAATGTTGGCCTGGGAACTCTGGAATTTGGTTACAATATTCCTAAGAGTTTTCCTTTTGGAATCTCTTTCAGGAAGCGATTGGTGGATTCTTTCCATTTCTACTAGACCTTCTGGTTCTAAAATATCAGGGCAATTAACCTTGATAATTTTTTTTTGAAAGATGATGTCTAGGCTCTTTTTTTGATCATGGGTTTCAGGTAGACCAATAATTTTAAAATTATCTCTCCTGGAACTATTTTCCAGGTCAGTTGCTTTTCTAATGAGATATTTCACATTGTCTTCTTTTTTTTTCATTCTTTGTGTTGTGTTTTATAATTTCTTGATTTCTCATAAAGCTTCCATCTGCCTCATCCTAATTTTTAAAGAATTATTTTCTTCAGTGAGCCTTTGCAGCCACTTTTTCATTTGACTAATTCTACTTTTTAAGACATTCTTCTCCTCGTTGGCTTTTTGAAACTCTTTTGCCATTTGGGCTAGTCTGTTTATAAAGGTGTTATTTTCTTCAGCATTTTTGGCTGAAGCAAGTTGTTGACTCATTTTTCATGATTTTCTTGCATCACTCTCTCTTTTATCTTTCCAATTTTTCCTCCACCTTTCCTACTTGATTTAAAAAATCATTTTTGAGGTCTTCCATGGCCTGGGACAATTGCATATTCTTTTTGGAAGCTTTGGATGTAGGAGCTTTGACTTTGCTGTTTTCATCCTGTTGTATGCTTCAGTCCTCTTCTCATTGCATGCTTTGCTGTTCTTTACCTGAAAGGATAAAAGAAAATATTTTTAGCTAGAAAGTAATCTCCTACAGGCTTATTTTCTCCCTTTTGGGGCATTTCCCCAGCAAATTACTTGACTTTTGTGTCCTTTGTCAAGTGGAAGGTATACTACCCCAGATCTCAGAGGTTTTGTACAGCTGTTCTCCAAGAAATGTCTAGAGACCTTTAAGTTTTCTGTTCCTCCAAAGTGGCATAGTCAACAGGAGGTGTTTACTCCTCTCCTGCCTGTGCTCTGGTCTGTGAGCAACAAAAAACATTGTTTTCTGCCTTGGAAATGCAAATAGGATTCCCTCTCCACAGCCACCACCAACTCTTCCATAGAAGCACTCCTCTTCACCCCAGGGCTATAACTAGAGACTAAGACCAGATCAGTAGCTCAATTCCCCCACTGCCTCTAGGCCAAAATCTCCAAAAGCAGTCTACTGGGGCAGTGGCTGCCACTGCCCTGGGGCCAGAGCTGGGGTCAGACTGTGCTCCCCTCTCATTCACGTGAAAGAGATTTCTCATTGACCTTTAAAGTTGTCCTTGGCATTTGTGAGTTGAAAAATCTGAAAACCCCAGCAGCTGCCCAAGATTCAGTGCCCTGAAGCCTGCTCCAATCCCATCTGTGCCCACATATCCCAAGCTGGGTTCCACTCTGCTCTTCCTTTCTCTCTCTCCATCCAACCCCATTAAGAAAGCAGTTGATTCCATATAGGTTATACATGTGTAGTCATACAAAACACTTCCATAAGTCACGTGAAAGACTAACTATATTTCTCTCCATTCTATCCTGCCTCCCATATTTTCTATTCTCTCTTTTGACCCTATCCCTCCTCAAAAGTGTTTACTTCTAATTGTCCCCTCCTCCCACTTACCCTTCTTTCTACTATCCCCCCCAAAACTTACTGCCTTCCCTCCTACTTTCCTGAAGTGTAAGATAGATTTTCACACCAAATTGAGCGTGCATGCTATTCCTTCCTTAATCCAAGTATGATGAGAGTAAGGTTCCCTTTATTCCATCTCACCTCCCCCCTCTTTCCCTCAGTTGAAAAAGTTTTCCCTTGCCTATTTTATGTGAGATATAATTACCCCATTCTATTTCTTCCTTTCTTCTTCTTCCAACATATTCATCTCTCACCTATTAATCTTATTTATTTCAGATATCATTTCTTCATATTCAACTCATTCTGTGCCATCTATCCTCATCTATCTATCTATCTGTCTATCTATCTATCTATCTATCTATCATCCCTCAAAAAATCCCAAAACTAAGAAAAGTCTCAAAAGTTACAAATATCATCTTTCTATGTGGGAATGTAAATAGTTCAACTTTAGTAAGTCCATTATGGTTTCTCTTTCCTGTTTACCTTTTCATGTTTCTCTTGATTCTTGTATTTGAAAGTCAAATTTTCTATTCAGCTCTAGTTTTTTTCATCAAGAATGCTTGAAAGTTCTCTATTTCATTGAATGACCATTCTTGCCCCCCAACTCCACCCCAGTAATATACTCAGTTTTGCTGGGTAGGTGATACTTGGTTTTAATCCCAGCTTCTTTGGCCTCTGGAATATCATATTTTAAGCCCTCTGAACCCTTAAGGTAGAAGCTGCTAGATCTTGTGTTATCCTGATTGAGTTTCCACAATACTTGAATTATTTCTTTCTAGCTGCTTACAATATTTTCTCCTTGACCTGGGAGGTCTGGAGTTTGGCTACAATATTCCTAGGAGTTTGCCTTTGAAGATCTCTTTCAGGAGCTGATTGGTGGTTTCTTTCAATAGCTATGTTACCTTCTGGTTCTACAATATTAGGGCAGTTTTCCTTGATAATTTCTTTTTAAAAATATAATTTATTTATTTTTCAGTTCTTAACATTCACTTCCACAAGAATTTGAATTCAAAATTTTCTCCCCATCTTTCCCCAACCCACCACCCTAGGAAAGAATGAACCCTATCTATCCTGCCTTCTAATCTGTCCTCCCTTCTATTACCACCCCCCCCAACTTCTTCCATTCCCCTTCCCTTCTAATTTCCTGTAGGGCAAAATTGATTTCTATTCCTCATTGCCTGTACATCTTATTTTACGATTGCATGCTAAAATCAATTTTTTACATTCATTATTAAAGCATTGAGTTCCATATTCTCTCCCCTCCTGCCTCTCCACCCTCCCTCTTGAGAAAAACAGCAATTCAGTACAGATCATACATGTGTAGCCATGCAAAACAATTTCATAATAGTTATCTTGTGAAAGACTAATCGCATTTCCCTCTGTCCTATCCTTCCCTCCATTTATTCCATTCTTTCCATTGACCTGTCCTTCCACAATTATGTTTGCTTCTGATTATCCCTTTCCCCAATTTGCTATCCTTTCCATTATCTTCCCTCTCCTATCCTCTTCCCCCTTAACTTCCTGTAGGGTGAAATAGATTTCCATATCCAGTTGAGTGTGTTATTCCCTCCTTAAGTCAAATCCCATTAGAGTAAAGCTCACTTATTTCCATTCATCATCCCCCTGTTCTCTTCCATTGTAAAAGCTCTTTCTTGCCTCTTTTATGTGAGATGATTTGCTACATTCTACCTCTCCCTTTCTCTAACTTCTAGAACATTCTACTTGACAGTAAATTTTGTTTTTTAGGTATTCTTCCTTCATATTCAGCTCATCCTGTGCCCTCTGTCTATGTGGATAGATAGGTAGATATTTTTCTAATTACCCTAATACTGAACAAGGTCTCATGAGTTAAAAATAACATCTTTCCATGTAGGAGTGATGTAAATAGTTCAACTTTAGTAAATCTTTTATGATTTTTCTTTCTTGTTTACCTTTTCATGTTTCTCTTGGTTCTTGTATCTGAAAGTCAAATTTTCTACTCATGTCTGGTCTTTTCAAAAGTAATGCTTGGAATCTCCTATTTCATTGAAATTCCATATTTTCCCCTGAAGTATTATACTCAGTTTTGCTGAGTAGATTATTCTTTGTTTTAATCCTATCTCCTTTGACTTCCGGAATAGCATATTCCAAGTGCTTTGATCCCTCAGAGTACAAGCTGACAAATCTTGTGTTATCCTTCCTGTATTTCCACAATACTTGAATTGTTTTTTCTGGCTACTTGTAATATTTTCTCCTTGACCTGGGAACTCTGAAATTTGGGTACAATATTCCTATTTTCCTTTTGGGGTCTCTTTAAGGAGATGTTTGTTGAATTCTCTCTATTTCAATTTTACTCTCTGGTTCTAGAATATCAGGGCAGATTCCCTTGATAATTTCTTGGAAGATGAAGTGTAGGCTCCTTTTTTGATCATGGCTTTCAAGTAGACTAATAATTTTTTAATTATCTCTGCTGGATCTATTTTCCAGGTCAGTCTTTTTTTCCAATGAGATATTTCACATTGTTTTCTACTTTTTCATTCTTTTGGTTTTGTTTTATAATTTCTTGGTTTCTCACAACATCATTAGCCTCAATCTGTTCCATTCTAATTTTCAAAGAACTTTTTTTCTGCAGTGAGCTTTTGAAATTCGTTTTCCATTTGACCAATTTTGCTTTTTAAAGCATTCTTCTCCTCATTGGCTTTTTGGACCTCTTTTGTCATTTAGGTTAGTCTATCTTTAAAGATTTTATTTTCCTCTGCATTTTTTGGGTCACCTTTAGCAAGCAGTTGACTCATTTTTCGTGATTTTCTTGTGTCACTTTCATTTAGCTTCCTAATTTTTGCTCTGCTTCTCTTACTTGATTTTCAAAATGCTTTTTGAGCTCTTCTATGGCCTGAGACCAATTCATATTTTTCTTGAAGGCTTTGGATGTAGGAGTTTTGACTTTGTTGTCTTATTCTGATTGTTTGTTTTGATCTTCTTTGTCACCAATAAGATTCTGTAGTCTGATTTTCTTTTCCTGTTTTGCTTATCTCCCTAGCCAATTACTTGACCCTTGAGCTCTTTTTCAAGGTAGTTCTCTGCTTCCAGTGGGGGTGGGGGTGTACTATCAGCCACTTGATCCCCCTACACTCTATGGGCCTAGAGCTCCAGAGACTGCTCCTGCCACTGCCACTGCTCCTTCTGCTGCTGCATCGGCTGTGGGCTCCTCTGCTCCCTCTACCACTCTGGGTCTGGGGCCTGACCACTCTACTTTCTCACACAGGTCCAGCAGATTTTTTTTTTCCACTGCCTTTCCAATTTTTCCTTGGAGTTTTGGGTCATGAAGTCTGGAAACTTCCACAGCTTCCAGTGATTCAGTCCCTCCAAGGCCTTCTCAAGTTCAGTCTGTGCAGTGCATACCACACTGGACTGTGCTCTACTTCCAACGTGGCACACTAGATGCTTTTGTCAACCTTCTCACCTGTCTTGGTCTGGAAATTTGCATTTCTTCATCATTCTGTAGATTCTACAGCTCCAGAATTTGTTTAGAGTCATTTTTTACAACTATTTGACTGAGTTTGTGGGGAGATCTCTAGCAAGGCCATGCTTTTGCTACACTGCCTTGGCTCCATCATCTTGATCAATCTTTTCTTGTTACCCTATCTCTCTCAAACCATAAAAGGGTCCCCAATGTCTATAGTGTTTCTTTAATGCTAGAATGATATTTCTCTGGAATATTAATTCACTTCAACCTAGTCTATTCGACTTTCCTACTTCATTTTTTTGTTCCTTATTTATCCTTTCAATATTGTTTTTAAAAAACTCAAGGTTTTGTAGACAGTATATAAGGGTTTTTTCCAAAAGTAATTTTAAAAAAGTGGAAACTCTTTTGCTCTGCACTCATGATTGTCTTGTTTTTGCCACATAAAGATATTCATTTCATTTCTTAGTCTTTCATATCTATGCAAATATATTTAGTTTCTTAGTTTTTGATTTGGTGTCATGTGGAATACTCTGCTCACCCCCTGTTCTTTTTGAAGAAATGACTAATTTTATTCTCTTTTGCTTAATATCCAGTTATTTTATTTGACTTTTATGCTAATTTTGCAGATATGTCATTTTGGAGAGTAAGTCAAAATTATATTCAATTTTTCCTTTGTTTCTATAAGTGAGAAACGGTCCTGTTTTATTTTATCAGTTTTCTTTCGACAATGATTATTTACTTATTTTAACTGAATGCCTTAAAAATATGTTTGCTGTTATAGTTATGAAGCTTGTCTATGGTGCTTCCCAAAAATGTAAACTTTAGACCGCTTTTAGTTGGTTGTCCGAACATTATTTTATTTGGTATTTTGCTGTATATTTCCAAAATTTGTGTGCAATTTTCCTCCATGAGTTTCAAAAGTAGAACACTATTTGAGTATTCTTTTCCATTTTAATATTGATAATTGATATTATGCTAGGAGATATAAATTAATCATAAAACAATAAGAGAAAATTCACCCCCAAGCAGATGAAATGAAAGCTGTTTCCTTTTGACAAATGATTGAACATGATGTTGGGAGTCAGAACAGACTGAATTATATAAGGATTATTCTACAAGAATATATGGATTCAGAAGCTATGAGGTAGGAGCATGTGAGATAGGGAGAACGAGATAGAATAAGCCTGAGTGTGATTTACACCATATATACACTTGTACTTATACCTCCTAGACCATAAGGCAGACAGTGTGAGACTAGTACAATAAAACTAAATTTAAAACAAAACACCTACAATATGTCAAATTCTTTATACTTATCAAGATAAAATTGTCTATATTTTTTAAACCACCAATTATTCAACACCAAACCTTATTTCCTTATTTATAAAATAATGGAATTGGAAGATGTTTCAGTCCTTAATCAATGATCTTATTGTTATAAACAATAAAATTTGAAATGACTAAGTCGAGAATACAATTTAGATAAAACTCTTTACTAAATTACATACTTGTAATTAAAGCAGTGTTCTTAAACTCTAGATTTCCTTGGAGGGCTATTAAAATATCTAAGAGATTATTATATATACTATTAGTGATATAATTTAATCAATTAATAACATAATCAATATATTAATATATAGTTATTTGTTATATTAATATGTTTATTATTAAGTACTATATTATTGTGATATTAAGGATTTTTATTGTACTATAATGTTCCTAGGCTGGAATTTTATTCACATTCTGGTGTTGCATTTGTTGACTTCTCAAAAGTAATGGTGGCAACCTCATGTTTTTGCTAATATCTTCTTTATTCAAGCTTTATTCAAGCCTCTTCCATGAACGGTAGTTTCTACTACATTTGATTCATCAATTACAGAAATTGAAATCTACTGGAAAACTTCTACTTCCTTAATTAGTTAAGAATTTGATGTTGATAAGGACAAAGCAACAACCTTAGCAAAAATGATGGAGAGAATGAAAAAAAAACATCTTTTGCATCATTCAAAGTGGGATAGACTAGTCATAGAACAAAAAAATATTTTTATAGTGTTTTCATTTATTCTTTGAATTTTCTCTAATTTTTTATTTATCTTTGCATTTTTTCCATTTTCTGTTTTCTCTTTTCAGGATCTCAGCTGCTTTTAAAAAAATGTCTTTTTATTGTGTTCTAAATCCTTTGCTTTCTTCTTAGATGTTTCATTTCTACCTCAAGAGCTATATCCTAATTTACTTGATACTTTCATTCAATTCTTTCATTACTTTTATAAAGCACTGTGATGATTTTAATTGGTATTCAATTGTCCTTTCAAGGATCCTTGAAAAATTTGTTGTTATGCTCATTTCCCCTTTCTTAGTGGATTTTTACTCAATTTCCTTCACTTGGAGTATTTATTAATGAGATGACTATCTTCTTTAACTGCTTTTTAAAAATTTTTCCTTCATAGACAAATTGTATTTATCTTTATCAATCACTTGTAATTTTGGTGTCCTTGCTATCAATATATTTATCATAGATTCTTTCCGTTACATATGCATAAATTCTTGTTCTCACATGCTCTTCATTCTCTCAATCCACTAAGGCTGATGAAGGCCTGTGACCCTCAAGGGGTGAGTATTATCTATTGATACATTGGTTGTGAGAGTCTGAGACACCACTCTAGTGAGGACTATCATCTATCTTTCCTATTTCAATTCTATTTTTCCATCTGTACCCAACTTTAGTCCTTTCTCTAATTCCAGTGAGTATCTTTTAAAAGCAGTTGGAGGATATTGTTAAAGATCAACTCTGACAAACATTTATAATTGTGGATCTTCCCCATCTCTCTTACACATTCTGATGAATGGCTATTTCTTTTTGTATTGCAGTAAATAGCTATCACCAGAAACACATTTTGGACTCTAAAATCTTCCGTGACCATCTCATTTCCTTCCTTTTAGTCCTCAGGGCTGGTCTAATTTATGGGCCTCAAACCACTCTCCAGGTGGTGTCCTCATTTGAACACTACTAAACAGTTCACTGCAAGTTTTGATGTCTAGAACTCAAACTACTTCAAAACTTGTGAGGACACACCAGAGATTGGGGGTGATAGGAGGAGCAGAGGAGACGTTCTAGAAGAAATAGACTCATGAGATGGGTTTTTATTTGATATTGCTGATTTTTTTTCTGTAAAAAAATATACTGTTGTACTGGTTTCTTTGCATTTTATCCTTCCTCTTATTTCTATTTTTGTTGTATTTGGAATGATTTCCCTGTTTGTTTATTGTTTTGAGAGGAAACTGTGACCTATATTTTCTCTCATCCTGCCATCTTCTCAGGGTTACAAAATGTTCTTTCCATAAAGATTGAAGCTATGCTATTATTGGAATAGTATCTACAAAGGTTAGTGTCCTTGTCACATGGAGTAGTTTATTTTTTCCCATTGAAACCAAATTTTTCTCAATAAGACTTTTTTTTTTAAAAACTTGGTCCAGAAGAATCAAACCATTGCTGTATCTTCCCAGGTGCATAACATATAAAAGCCCAACATATGATCAGGTAGTCAGTTGTCCTCAATCCTTGATGCATGAACCACTGCCTTTAAGTCGAAACAGCAATAGGATTGAACATATACCTCCATGGCAAAGTCAGAGATGGGAGGAATTGTACCCAACTGAAGCAATCCATTAGTAAACTTTGTTTTTGTCAAAGGTGGTATGTTCTTTCATTACAATTCAGAGGCTAATCCAGCTGAGTCAGGTTTGACCTAGAACACAAACTGTAATTGTACTTTATTCTAGGAAATGATGTGAATGTGAAAGCTCACAGCACATTAGACTGGAAGGCGTAGATCACTATTATTGCAGTCTGAGAACACAAACAAACAGAGTGAAACAAACAATGGCAACAAAATTTTTTATATCTAATTATCATTGCGCTAACCATTCCCTTCTTCTTCCATGATATGTCTTCTCTTTTTCTCTGTCTATCCACTGGAAACATATATGTCTGAAATTTTCTGTTAATGGAACCATTTTGACTTGAACTTCCTATCTTCAAAGCTAATTGATTCCTCCCTGATAGTGACTTTATGGTCCAGGAAACCAATTAAAAACTTGAGGAGAGTTCATTCCAGCGGAGGGCTGGTCAATGTTTGACAACCTCCTCTTTGGAAAACTGTAAATCTTTTACATTTAATTTTACTTATTATCATTTTATCCATCATTTTTGTAAGTCTGGACAATGGAATTATTTACAGCATTTCCTGATTTCTGAGCTGTGGCTATTCACACTGAGGATTTTACTATCAGCTCTTGTAAGTTGATTTAAACTGGTTCTAGCACACTCCTAGTTTTACCTCTCTGAAAAAACTACTGGTCCTTTTTATGTTTGCATTTAAAAATATTATTCTGAGAAGGTGTCCATAGACTTTGCCAGACTTTCCAAGGGTCAGTGACAACAACATCCAAAAGAAAGATGGTGACTGAAACTCCACCCTTCCTAAATCATAGAAATATACCTAAATGATCATTTCAGCCCAAACTCCTCATTTCAAAGGGGAGGAAACTAAAGTGTACAATTTGGTTGACTTCCCCAAGGTCACATAGCCAGTTAAAAACAGAACTAGGATGAGAACTCAAGTCTCTTAATTCTGTCACAAAACTGTTACTCGATAATGCAGGTCACATGACCTAGGACACCTAGAACTCAGGGGTTAGCATTACAGAATTCCTTGAATTGCTTCCCTGGATTCTATCCCATCCCTTCCACTACCTTCTCTCTCTTGCTCCCTTCAGAACAATGGAGGTAAGGTTTCATGATAACGTTAATGTTATTATGACCAAACTGTCATTTACTGTCTTTCAGGTTCAATAACCTAGATTATACTTCTCACAAAATGCTCACTATTCGTTTATTGCATGAGACTCATTCTGAGACATTGTTCTTCCTTCTTGGTATAGAAATTGTGTGCTTGTGTGTGTGTGTGTGTGTGTGTATGTGTGTGTGTGTGTGTGCGTATGTGTGATGGACCCCTTTGGCAGTCTAGCCTTTTTGCATCCTTTTTTAGAATGATGTTTTTAAATGAATAAATTAAATGCATAAAATTAATTATCTGTCTCCATGTTAGCCATGTTGCAAAAACAAAAAAAGAAAAGAAAAAAATTTTTAAAAATTATGCTTCAATCTGCCCTCAAATTTCATCAGTTCTTTCTCTGGAAGTGAATAATATTTTTTATTGTAACTCCTTTGGAATTGTTTTGGATCATTTTTTTGATCAGAGTAGCAAAGTCATTCACAGTTAATCATCATACAATATCATTGTTACTGTACAATATTCTCCTGGTTGTACACACTACACCTTGCATCAATTCATATCTTAAAATGTATTATTCTGAATCAATACTGCTTGTTATTTCTTACAGAACAATAGTATTCCATCACAATCAAATACCACAACTTGCTCAGTTGTTTCCAAATTGATAGGCATTCCCTCAATTTCCAAATCTTTGCTACCACCAAAAGAGTTGCTATATTTATTTTTGTACATATAGGCCCTTTTCCTTCTTTCTTTACTCTCTTTGGCATACAGACCCAGTCATTTGGGTATGCACAGCTTCATAGTCCTTTGAGTATAATTCTAAATTGCTTTCTAGAATAGTTGGATCAGTTCACAACTCTGCGAACACCAGTGTCCCAATTTTTACACATCTCCTCCAGCATTTGTCATTTTCTTTTTTTCATATTAACCAACTAATAGGTGTAAAGTGGTATTGCAAAATTGTTTTAATTTGCATTTATCTGATCAATAGTGAGTAAGAGCATTTTTATCATGTTATAAATAGCTTTTTTTTTCTTCCAAAAACTACTTGTTTATATACTTCGACCTTACACTTTATCAACTGGGGAATGACTCATATTGCTATAAATTTGAATCAGTTCTCTATATATTTGATAAATGAGGACATTATTAAATAAATGTGTGGTGTTTTTTCCTCCAGTTTCCAGCTTTCTTTCTAATCTTGTTTGTGCAAAACTTTTTTAATTTAATGCAATTGAGATGCTTTCTATTTCTTGTTTGGTTATCAATTATTCCCACATGCATAAATCTGACAGGTAAAATTTCCTATGCTCCTATAATTTACTTATGGTATCAATTTATATCTAAATCATCTGCACATTTGATTTTACCTTGGTTTACAGTATGACATGTTGGAATATGCTAGGTTTCTGCCAAACTGTTTTTCAGCTATCCCAGAAATTTTTACTAGATAGTGAGCTTTTGTTCCAAAATCTTGCATCATTGAGTTTATCAAATATTTGATTACTACGATCATTTACTACTGTGTATTGTATACTTAATCTGTTCCATTGATCCACCACTTCATTTCTTAATCAGTAAATACTAGATTGTTTCTATAATTACCACTTTGTAATGCAGTTTGAGATCTGACATATATGAACCACCTTCTTTCACATGTTTTTCATTCATTCCCTTGATATTATTGATCTTTTGCCTTTCTAGAAGAATTTTGTCATCATTTTTTGTAGCTCTATAAAATAATTCTTTGGTAGTTTGATTGGTATGGGACTGAATAAGTAAGTTAATTTAGGTTGAATTGACATTTTGATTATTTTGACTCAGCCCAACCATGAACAATTACTATTTTTCCAGTTTTTTAGATGTGTCTTTATTTGTATGTAAAGTATTTTGTAATTTTGTTTACAAAAGTCCCTGGATTTTTCTTGGTGCATAGACTCCTAAATATTTTATACTGTTTGCATTTATTTTAAATGGAATTTCTCTTTCTATCTCTTCCTACTGGATTTTGTTGGAAACATATAAAAATATTGATGATATATGTGGGATTATTTATTTGTTTCACATTCTACAATTTTGCTGGAATTATTAATTGTATCAATGAGTTTTTTAGTTGATTCTGTATGATTCTCTTAGTATACCATCATATTACCTGAAAAAGTATGATAGTCTTATTTCTTCATTGCCTATTTTAATTTCTCCAATTTCTTTTTTTCTCTCATTGCTATAGCTAGAATTTTTGCTGTAATTTTGAACAATAGCAGTGATAATGGGAATCCTCATTTCATCCTTGTTCTTATTGGCAAGGCTTCAAGTTTATCACTACTATAGATAATACTTGTTGATGGTTTAAGATGGATGCTACTTATAATTTAAAATATTCTATTTCCTCCTCTGTTCATCCAGAAAATTTATATATTTGTTTCTTATTCATCCATTTCAATTAGATTGTCAAATTTGTTGGCATATACTTTGTGAAAATAGCTCCTGATAATTTTAATATAATCTTCATCAGTGGTACATTCAAGCTTTTCATTTTTGATACTGCTAATTTGGTTTTCTTCTTTCTTTTTTAAAAATAAAATTAAACAATGAGATTTTTATTATTTTCCCCCTAAAACCAGCTTTTAGTTTTGTTTATAAATTTGATGGTTATCTTACCTTCATTTTAGTTAATCTCTCCTTTTATTTCCAGGATTTATAATTTTCCACATAATTAGCAACTGTTAATTTGTTCTTTTTTCAAATTTTTAAAAATGCATCAATTCATTGATATGCTGTCTATTTTATTGATATAAGCATTTAGAGACATAATTTTCCCCTAAATATTGCTTTGTCTAATCCCATAAATTTTGATATATGTCTCAATATTATCATTCTCTTTAATAAATTTGTTTCTATCATTTGTTCTTTTACTCACTCATTCTTTAAGATTAAATTAGTTTCTAATTAATTTCGATTTATGTTTTCAAAGCCCTTTATTGGATGTAATTTTATTGCATTATGGTCTGAAAAGGATGCAATTAACATTTCTACTTCTTTGTATTTGTTGGTGAGGTTTTGATGCCCTAATACATGACTAATATCTACGAAGGTTCTAGGTGTAACTTAGAAAAAGGTATACTCTGACAGGCCTGTGGAGCACATAAAGCACAAGCTGCACCAGCAGAGACATTATAGTGGAGCCGAGCAGGAACCACAGGGCAGACTGAATCAGAAGCACCAGTGTGGATTCTCAGACATATCAACCTAGGATAGGAGTCCATCAGAACTTAGTGAGAGAGAAGCATAGGAAGCCAGTAACAGAAGCAGCCACTCCTAAGAATATAAGCCCTCTGATTAAATGTCTGTAAGTTATCTACTTGAAATTCCAGGAGCCAAGATGGCAAAGTGATCTGTAAGTGCTCTCTCCCTCCCCTTGTTGACCTTGAAAAACCCAGAGAATTTTTCCCCATTAAATATCCCAGAGTAGTGGGACCAGCCAAAGGAGTAAACAATCTCTTAGCTCGAGAGGTCAGAAGAATCGTTAAGGAGAGACCCTCTTGCTGTGGCTGGAGGGGACAAGTGCAGGCCCAGTACTGTCCCAGACAAGCATACCTTGGGGAACCAGGAAGAGCTCCTGAGCCCCAGAGGGATGGAGCCTGTAAGTACCAACACCAGGACCCCAGACGTGCTTTATCACAGTTAGGGGAATCAGGAAGACACTAGCACAGATTGGGGTTTACCAGCTGTTGAGCCTATCTGTGTTCTAGCTCAGGAGAGGAGACTTCCTGCTGCCAGACATCCTCTCTCCCTCATCTCATGCAGTGAGTTCCAGGGTAACCCTGGGGAAACTCAGAAAGACTTCACCTGGCCCCTGCCTTGGCACACTATACAGTTCAGCACCAAGTGCAGAATTCTAGCTGCTAGTTGAAAGAACCAGAGGCCTCAACATACAAAATCTCAAGTTCTCATCACAAGAACCATGGAGTGGAGCCACCTGTACCCTAGGAGCAGAGTTCCACTTTAAAAGCCAGGAGAAAGGCAATCACCATGAGCAAGAAGCAAAGCAGAAATGAAAAGACCATAGAATCTTACTATGGGGGAAAAGATGAAAATATGAATACAGAAGAGGTCAACATTCATACTGTATTCCCATCTGAAAGCTCAGAATGGAATATGAACTGGTTTCAAGTCCAAAGAGCATTCTTGGAAGAGCTCAAGAAGGATTTTAAAAGCTAAATTAGAGAGGTAGAAGAAAAACTGGCCAATGATTTTTAAAATATGAAAAGAGAATTCACTGAAGAGAACTGCTCCTTATAAAAGAAAATTGGACAAATGGAAAAGGAAGCACAAAACCCAACTGGGAAAACTGGACAAATGGAAAAGGAAGTACAAAACTTACCTGGAGAAATAACTCATTAAAAGGAATAATTACACAAATGGAAAAAGTGTTGCAAAAGTTAACTAAAGAAAACAATCTATTCAAAATTAGAATTGGTCAAGTAGAAGCAAATGACTCTATGAGACATCAGGAATCAGTCAAAAGAATCTAAAGCATAAAAAAATAGAAGAAAATGTAAAATATCACATTGGTAAAACAAATGACCTGGAAAACAGATTCAGAAGAGAAAAATCTAAGAATTATTTTTCTACTGGAAAGCCATAGTGGGCAAAAAGCCTGGACAAAATCTTCCAAGAAATCATCAAGAAAAACTACCCTGAGCTCCTAGAACCAAAGGGTAAAATACTCATAAAAAAAATCCACTGGTCACCTCCTGAAAGAGATTCCAAACTGAAACTACCAAGGAATATTGGTGGCCAAATTCTAGAACTATCAAGCTAAGGAGAAAATACTGCAAGAAGCCAGAAAGAAACAGTATAAATATTCAGGACCTACAGTCAGGATCACACAGAACCTTGCAGCTTCTACAATAAAAGATCGCAGGAGTTGTAATATGATATTCTGTAAGGCAAAGGAGCTGGGACTACAACAATGATCAATTACCCAGCAAGAGTGAATATAATATTTCAGTCAAGGAGATGGACATTCAATGAAATAAGGAATTTCCCGATCATCCTGATGAAAAGGTCAGAAGTCAATAAAATATTTGATCTTCAAATAGAAGTCTCAGGAGAGGTATAAAAAGATAAACAGGAAAATCTTGTTATTCAACATGGGCAAACTGTTTACATCTCTATAAGGGAAGATGATACTTGTTAATCTTGAGCATTGTATATTTATTGAGATATGTGAAAGGAATATACATATTTAGAAGAAGTGGGTAAAAATTAATTGATGTGATGACAAAAATTTAGGGGTATGAGGGATTTTGATGGGAGATGTGAAAAGGATGAGGCAGAGAAAGGTAAATTACATCACAGGAAGAGGCATAAAAATGTACTATAGGAGAAGGAAAGAGGAGAAAGAGTTGAGCAAGGTTTGAGATTTACTCTCAACTGATTTGGTTCAAGGAGGGAACAAGAAACTCAGTTAAGTATAGATATCTAAATTACCCAATAGGCAGTAGGAAGGGAAAGGAGAAAGAAAAGGGAGGGGATGTTGAAAGGGAGGAAAGAAGTAGTAGAGGAAAGGGGAATAAAAGGGATGGGGGCTAATAGAAGGGAGGGAAGACTAAGGGAGGTGGTGCTCAAAAATTAAAACTCTATTTTGGAGGGGAATTGAGAAGGGAGAACTAAAAGCATAAATGGGAGGGGGAATAGGATTGAGAGAAAGACACAGAGACTGTGTAATCATAACTGTGAATGTGAATGTGAATGGGATGAACTCTCCCATTAAACTGAGTCAAATAGCAGAATGCATTAAAAACCACAATCCAACCATATGTTGTTTACAAGAAACCCATTTGAAACAGCGAGGTACACACAGGGGAAAGGAGAAAGGTTGGAGCAGAATATATTATGCTTCAACTGATGTAAAGAAAAGATGGAGTAGCAGTCCTAATCTCAGACAAAGCAGAAAAAGAAAGAGACCTAATCAAAAGAGATAAGAAAAGTATATCCTGGGAAAATGCACCATAGACAATGAAGCAATATCATTAGTAAACATATATACACTAAGTTGTATGGTATCCAAATTCATAGCAGAGAAGTTTAGGGAGTTATAGGAAGAAAAATACAGCAAAACTATACTAGTGGAGGACCTCAAATTCCCCCTCTCTGAACTTGATAAATCTAACCACAAAATAAACAAGAAAAAAGTTAAGGATGTGAATAGAATTCTAGATAAGGTCTAGAGAGATATGATAGATCTCTGGAGAAAACTGGAGAATGGGGATAGAAAGTGATCCACTGCACATATATAAAAACGGATCATGTATTAGGACATAAAACCTCACAATCCATTGCAGAAATGTAAAGTTAATGCATCCTTCCCAGAACATAATGTAATAAAAATTATATGTAGTAAAAGGCCATGAAAATATAGACTAAAAATTAATTGGAAACTAAATAATCTAATCCTAAAAAACCAATTGGTTAAACAACAAATCATAAAAATAATCAATACCTTTTATCAAGAGAATGAAAATAATGAGAAAACCTATTAAAACTTATGGGATGCTGCAAAAGCAATTCTTATGGGAAGTTTTATATCATTGAATGTCTACATGAATAAAATAGAGAAAGAGATCAATGAATTGGGAATGCAACTGAGAAAGCTGGAAAAAGAACAAATTGAAAATCCCCAAGTAAATACCAAATTAGAAATACTGAAAACCAAAGAAGAGATTAGCAGAATTTAAATTAAAAAAATTATTGAAGTAATAAATAAAACTAAGGGTTGGTTTTATGAAAAAAAAACAATAAAATTGATAAATCTTTAGTCTAATTAACTTTAAAAAAAGAAAGAATAAAAACAAATTACTAATATCAAAAATGAAAAAGGTGAACTTACCTCCCATGAGGAAGAAATTAAAACAAAAATTATTGGAAATTACTTTGCCCAATTGTATGCCCATACGTTTGACAAGCTAAGTGAGATGGATGAATATTTTTTAAAAAAATATAAATTGTGCAGATTAACAGAAGAGGAAATTGAATACTTAAATAACCCCATCTTAGAGAAGGAAATTGAACAACCCATCAATGACCTCCCCAAGAAAAAATCTCCAGGGACTATCAAACATTTAAAGGAAAGTTAATTCGAATACTATCTGGGAAAACTGGTGAAAAAGAAGTTCTATCAAATTCTTTTTATGATTCAAATATTGTTTTGATACCTAAACCAGGAAAAGGCAAAACAGAGAAAGACAATTATAGACCAATCTCTCTAATGACTATAGATGCAAAAATTTTAAATAAGATACAAGTAAAAAGAATACAGCAACTTATCACAAGAATAATGCATTATGGTTAGGTAAGATTTATACTAGGAATATAGGACTGGCTCAATATTAGAAAAACTGTCAGCATTAATGATTATATCAACAATACAACTGATAGAAACCATATGATTATCTCAATAGATGCAGAAAAAGCTTTTGACAAATACAACACCCATTTCTATTGCAAACACTGGAGAGTATAGGAATAAATGGAGCCTTCCTTAAAACAATAAGCAGTATCTACCTAACCATCAGCAAGCATCACATACAATGAGGAGAAGCAAGAGGCACTTCCAACAAGATCAAGGGTGAAACAAGGATGTCTATTATGACCATTATTATTCAATATGCTACTAGAAATGTTGGCTTTTAGCAAGAAGAAAAAGAAATTGAAGGAATTAATATCATCTTTGCAGATGATAATGATTATATGCTTAGAGAATCCTAGGGAATCAAGTAAAAAACTACTTGAAATAATCAACAACTTTGGCAAAGTTGCAGATTACAAAATAATCCCAGTTAAATCATCTGCATTTCTATACGTTACTAATGAAGCTCAACAGCAAGAGATAGAAAGAGAAATCTCATTTAAAGCTATGGTAGATACTATAAAATTTCAGGGAGTCTACCTGCCAAAACAAACCCAGGGACAATATAAATACAATTGCAAAACACTTTTCATGCAAAATAAGATCTAAGTGATTGGAAAAACATCAGTTGTTCATGGAAAGGCCAAGCTAATATAATAAAAATGACAATTCTATCTAAATTAATTTACTTATTCAGTGCCACACCAATCAAACTACCAGAAAATTATTTTCTAGAGCTAGAAGAAATAATAACAAAATTCATCTTAAAGAACAGAAGGTGTAGAATATCAAGGGAATTAATGGAAAGAAATGCTAGAGAAGGTGGCCAAGCCCTACCAGATCTCAAATTGTATTATAAAGCACTAATCATCAAAACCACTTTGTACTGGCTAAGAAATAGATGGGTAGATCAGTGGATGAGGTTAGGTACTCAAGACACAGTAGTCAATGAATATAGCAGTCTACTCTTTAATAAACTCAAGAGCCCAAGCTTCTGGGATTAGAACTCACTATTTGACAAAAATTGCTAGGAAAATTGGATAACAGTTGGCAGAAACTGGGCACAGACCAATGTCTGATACCATCCATAAGAATAAAATCCAAATGGATACATGATCTAGGTATAAAGGCTGATGCTATAAAAAAATTAGGGGAGCAAGGAATACTGTACTTGTCAGATTTATGGACAATGGAGCATTTTATGATCAAAGAAGAAATAGAGAATGTTATGAAATGCAAAGTGGATAATTTTGATTACATTAAATTTAAAAGTTGTTGCACAACCAAAGTCAATGTAGCCAAGATTAGGAGGGAAGCAGAAAACTGGGAAAGAATGTTTGTAATTAGTGTCTGTGATAAAGACCTCATTTTTCACAGGTATAGAGAATGGAGTCAAATTTGCAAGGATACAAATCATTCCCCTATTGATAAATGGTCAAAGGATATGAACAGGCCATTTTCAGAGGAAGAAATTAAAACTGTCTATAATGATATGAAAAACTGCTCTAAATCACTATTGATTAGAGAGATTCAAATCAAAACAACTCTGAGGTACCACATTATAGCTATCAGATTGACTAACATGACAAAACAGGACGATGATAAACGTTGGAGAAGATGTGGGAGAGTTGGATCACTAATTCATTGTTGGTTGAACTGTGAGTTAATCCAACCATTCTAGAGAGCAATTTGGAACTATGCCTAAATTGCTACAAAAATGTGCATACCCTTTGATCCCCAATATTTCTTCTAGTACTTCATCCCAATGTGATTTAAAAAAAGGGAAAGGGGACCACACGTACAAAAATAGTCATAGCAGCTCTCTTGGTGATGACCAAGAACAGGATATCAAGGGGATGCCCATCAATTAGGGAATAGCTGAACAAGTTGTGGTATATGAATGTAATGGAATACTATTGTGCTATAAGAAATGATGAACAGGAAGACTTCAGAGAGGCTTGGAAGGACTTGTATGAGCAGATGCTAAGTGAAATGAGCAGAACCAGGAGAACACGAGGAATTTTTCTGGTAGACTTAGCCCTTCACAGAAATGCAAGAACCTAAAATATTCCCAAAGGACTCTTGAGGCAAAATGTCATCCACATTCAGAGAAAGAACTACGGAATTGGAACACATAACGAAGCAGAATATTTTCTTTTGTGTTATGTTTTGATTTGTCTTTTCTCATGGTTTTCACCATTCATTTTAATTTATCCATGCAACATGAGTAATGTGAAAATGTGCTTAATAAGCATGTATGTATAGAAACCATATATGATAGCATGTCATCTCAGGG
The DNA here is from genome assembly GCA_028658325.1 of Potorous gilbertii. NCBI lineage: Eukaryota > Metazoa > Chordata > Mammalia > Diprotodontia > Potoroidae > Potorous > Potorous gilbertii. The sequence goes on from CM053769.1 coordinate 151,211,930, forward strand.
AGGGAAGTGTAAGGGAGGGGGAGAAAATCTAAGACTTTCAAAAGTGATTGTAGAAAACTGATAACAAATAAATTATTTAAAAAATACTCTTTGAATGATGTATGGTGTATGATCAATATCATCTTGGAAGATATTTTGTATAAGTTTTGTTTAAATACAAAAATTAGTTTTCAACATATTTCATAATAAAATATTATTATTGATTCAAAGAGAGACAAAAGTTATATTCCTTCCTATTATATTATATTTAAATTTTCTAAAATTCTATTCATCTCCTTAACTTTTCTCCTTATTTATTTTTATGGTTAAATTTATCTTGTTTTGAGAGGGAAAAGTTCAAATTTCCCATTACGATAGGTTTGCTCTCTATTTCCTCTTGTAACTCATTTTACTTTTCATTTAGGAATTTGGATGCTCTGTCATTTGGTGCATATACATTTAGTATTGATATTACTTCATTGTCTATTGTGCCTTTTGGCAAAATATAGTTTCCATGATTATCTCTTTTAATTAGATCTATTTTTGATTTTGCTTTGTATGAAATCATGATTGCTACTCTATTTTTCTACATAGACTGAAACATAATAGATACTGCTCCAGAATTTTTGCTCAGTGTGTGTCTCTCTGTTTCAAATGTGTTTCTTGTAAACAATATATTGTTGAATGCTAGTTTCTAATCCATTCTGTTATTTGCTTCTATGTAATGGGTGAGTTCATCACATTCACATTCATGATATGATAGTATAGTTTGATAGTATGATAGTTATGTAGTAAGTGTGTATTTCATCCATCTTATTTCTTCTTCTTTTTTCTTCTTTTTGTGCGTCTTCTTCTCTCTGTGTCTCTGTGTGTCTGTCTCTCACCTGTTTCTTCTCAAAATTCTGTTTTACTTATGGTCATTACTTCCCTTAATCTGCCCTTCCTTCTATCAACTCCCCTTCTCTTACCTCATTCTCTTCCTACTTCCCTTTTTGGTGAAATAGACATATAACCAATTGAATATATATGTTATTCCCTCTTTGAACCAATTCCAATGAAAGTGAAGCTCAATAGTCTCATCTCCCACTTTTTTCCTTTCTATTGTAAAAATTTCTACTTTGCATACCTCTTTTATGTGAGATAATTTTTCCATTATTTTTCTCCCTTCTCCTTCTCCCAGTGCAACTCTATTTCTCACTCATGACTTTTCTTGAAATCATGTATCATAATCAACTCACACACATTCCCTCTGTCTATGTATTCTAGCTCCTTTGCCTGATTATAAAATCACAAGGGTTGGAATATGATAGTCGATGTGGTAGCTGCTTAATCTTGTGTCATCCTGACTGTGAATCCATGATATTTTATTTTTTTCAGACTACTTACCAGAATATCTTCTCCCTGACCTGGGAGCTCTGAAATTTTGACTATAATATTCCTGGAAATTTTTATTTGGGGATTTATTACAGAGGGTGATAAGTGGATTCCTTCAATTTTTACTTTACTCTTTGGTTCTAAGATATTAGGGCATTTTTCCTTGATAATATATCTAGGATGGAAACACAAATATAATGTCTGGGCTATTTTTTTCATGACTTTCAGATTGTCCAATATTATTAAAATTATCTCTCTTCAATCTATATTCCAGACCAGTTGCTTTTTTTCAATGAGGCATTACATATTTTCTTCTATGTTTTCATTCTTTTGTTTTTATTGTTTCTTGGTGTCTCATGTAGCCATTAGTTTCCACTTGACCATTTTTTAAGGAATTATTTTCTTTTAGAGGGTTTCTCTACTTCCTTGTCTATTTGACCAATAGAAAATTTCTATTTCTTTTGTTTTCTTTCTTTTTATTTTTAAAATTAATTAATTTATTTTTAGTTTTCAACAGCCACTTCCACAAGGTTTTGAGTTTCATATTTTCTCCCCATCTCTCCCCTCCACCCACCTCAAGAGAGTGTGCATTCTGATTATCACTTCCCCCATCTGTCCTCCCTTCTATCACACCCATCACTTCTATTAGCCCCATCCCCTCTATTTTCTTGTAGATAGATTTTTTGCAACCCATTGCCTGAATATCTTATTTGCCAATTGCATATAAAAACAATTTTTAGCATTCGTTTTTAAAACTTTGAATTCCAACTCTCCCTTTCTCCCTCCCCACCCATCCCCACTGAGAAGGCAAGCAATTCAATATAGATTATTCATATGTAGTTATGTAAAACACATCTGTAACAGTCAAATTGTGAAAGATTAATTATATTTCCCTCCATCCTATCCTGTCCACCCCATTTATTCTTTTCTCTCTTTTGTCCCTATTCCTCCTCATCTGCTTCATTCTAATCTTTAAGGAATTATTTTTTTCAGTGAGTTTTTGAACCTCCTTTTCCATTTGGCCAATTATGATTTGTAGGGTATTCTTCTCATTGGCTTTTTGGATCTCGTTTGCCATTTGGGTTAGTGTACTTTTTAAAAATCTGTTTTCTTCAGCGTATTTTTGGCTTTCCTTTAGCAAGTGGCTGACTCATTTTTCATTATTTTTCTTGCATCACTCTCATTTCTCTTTCCAATTTTTGCTCTACTTCTCTTACTTGATTTTCAAAATACTTTTTGAGCTCTTCCATAGTCTAAGATCAATTCATATTTTTCTTGGAGGCTTTGGATGTAGGACCTTTGACTTTGTTGTCTTCTGTTTGTATACTTTGGTCTTCCTTCTCACCAAAGTAAGATTCTATAGTCTAATTCCTTTTATGGCTTTTGCTCATTTCCTCAGCCATTTACTTGACTTCTGAGCTCTTTGTCAAGGTAGTTTTCTGCTTTCAGGAGGGGTTTAGAGGTGCACGGTCAGCCACTTGATGCCTCCACAATATGTGGGTTTACAGTCTCAGAAACATTCTCTGTAGCTGCCATTGCCCCTGCTGCTCCTGATGTGTATTATGTGTGTGTGTGCCCAAAAATCTGCCTAAAAGACATAATTGTGTAAATATAGGATCAGAAAATGAAGACCAGTTGTTATAAACTACTGAGAGATAACTGATAGACCATTTGAATGGTATCTTCAAAATATAAAAGAAAATATGCATTTTTGTTGAATACTCCATGACAGGATCTCTTAGCCTCCTTTGTATTATGTTCTTCTTTGAAAATCTGGCAATATCTATATTCCCCTTTCTCAGAGTAACAGCTATTACCTATATTCAAAAGAAGGAAATGCTAAACTTCAGTTAGAGGTTAGTAAAAATAAATCAAGCATTTTTTTCCATTACAAGTTCACAGACCTCCTGAAATCTGTACCCCAGGTTAAGAAACCCTGCTCTATATAAATATATTTTAATGATAGTATTACATAGAATTAGAAAAATGTGGATAGGTTGTGATCTGAACTGATAAAGTACCCTCCATTATCAATGAAATAACAAATCTATTAAAATAATAATCATTCATTTATTTGTTCTAGATCTGTGATTTTGTCTATCTAATAAAATTGTTTTATGGAACCTCTATCTACCAATAGTGATCAGCAATTTGTAACTTAAGCATCATGGGAGTTGTTGAGGGTTAAGTGGCTTGTCCTTTGATAGACGTCGGATGTATCAAGGCAGGACTGACTGTACCCACTAGCCATATTACCTCTCTATAGGGTCAAAAGCACCATCCCCCAACATTACTATGAAGCAAGTTGTGAGTATTAATATTTTGATTTTACTAAAGATTAATATGAATCTTCAAGGGATTTAATGACTTGCCTCACACCCCACATAATTTTTAGACTTATAAGAGAGGGAAGGGAAGAGAGAAAGCATTTAATAAGTTTCTACGGTTGGTCAGGCACTGTGTTAAGAACTTTTTACAAATATTTTTTCATTTTGATCTTCACAACAACCTTATGAGATAGGTGGTAGTATTATTCCCATTTTATAATTGAGGAAACTGAAGCAAACCGAGTTTAAATGATTTGTCCAGGTTAATATACATAATAAGTGTCTGAGACGAGATTTGAACTCATGTTTTCCTGATCCCAGTCCCAGTCTCTATCCTCAGCCAGCTACCTCTAATTATGTGCTTGGTATTGTGCTATGCAATGAGGACTTTGTTTTTAAGCAAAAAGAGTCCCTGCCCGCAAAGCTCTTTAATGGCATTAGCCATCAAGGTAAGTAGTATACCCCTCATTGTTTCATTCTATTGATCTAAAATCTGACTTTTATGGGAGGGATGTGACTTTCCAATGATCAAGGCAAAATATGTACTGCAGAGGCACAGGTAAAATGATTCTTAAACTATATAAAAGTGCTGAAAAAATTTCCAAGGAATGCTAAATGTTAATCTCTAAAGTTCCATATTTGCCCCCCAAACATGTTATATGTGTGTATGAGTATTTATACTATGTAAATATATATATATATATATATATATATATGCATACACACACCCTCATAGACATATATCTATATCTATATCTATCTATCTATATATATATATATATATATATATATATATATATAGAGAGAGAGAGAGAGAGAGAGAGACAGAGAGAGAGAGAGAGAGAGACAGAGAGAGAGAGAGAGAGAGACAGAGACAGAGAGACAGAGAGAGATTTGAGAAATTATTTGTGAAGGCAACTCCATATAGACAAACTAAAATGATTTCTCCAGTTCATTTCTCCATGATGATTTTCTCCAGGACCAGCTTGGAGATGGTGGGCACATAGAGTGATGAGTTTCTTTCAAATTTGACTTTAGAAAATGATCTAGTCAAACTTTACCAATATCCCATATGTTACTGACAGTACAGAGCCTTCCCATCTGATCATTTAAAACACCAAGCTGACTTTTTCAGAATTATTCCAAACTGGAGCTCAATTCAGAAGACTTTGGAAATGAGTCACCTGTGGTGTCCCCCCAGAATCTTGGATAACTGCTTGCCTGGATTGTTACACAAAGAATTCCTTTTTAGGTCTGGGTATAACTAGATAACTTCTGAGGTCCTTTCACCTCTGACATTCTGTGATGCTATAGGTTTCTAATCATTTCTTAGTGCTTTCAGTGGCACCTGAGCTCAGGCTGAGTATTCTGTTAGCTATCCATTGACAGGGTCATGCGTACAAACAATCCATAGTGCGACCATTCTGTCTTATCTGGTATTTGTCCCAGCTTTGTGCTGACTCAAAATGCTGATTCCAAAGTTCTCTTTCAATAATCCTCACACTACTGTCCAAAGGGCTTCACCCATCATTCCTCTAAATATTCAGTCACACACTGTTTTTGTGAGAACTCGGTAAAGCTCAAAAATACAGGGGAGGGGACTCACTTCAATTCTCTTAAATAGGGGCAGGCACAAATGAAATTTGCACTGCAATTTCTAGAAACCCATAAAGTGTTATAGAAGGTTCAATATGCTTGGGAGGACCCCAAACTTTGTATCCTATCTGATTCATCTTTTCATTCCCTTTATACTACGTTGCTTGGTGTTGGCAGTAAAAACAATGAAAACAACAGTATTAGAATTTATATAGTGCCTACTATGTGTCAGTCACTAGGATAAGTACTTTATAAAAATGACAGATGGTAGATGTTATCACCATTTTACAGTTGAAGAAACTGAGGCAAAGAGAGGGTAAATAACTTGCCCAACATCACACAATTATTAAGTGTCTGAGATCATATTTGAACTAACATCTTCTTGACTTCAGGTTCAACCCTCCACACTACTGACTATGACACTGTATAGTGTCATAGAAGGTCTAAAAATTGACTGATTATGATCAAATTTTCTCTCTTTTTTGAGATAGTTCTAGTACATGGAATAGTGGAGACCTTTCCATTCAACCAGAAGAACATCATATACTGACTTTACACCTCTAAAATACTACTACTATTAAAAGCAGTTGGTAGATAGAGTGCTAGATCTGGAGTCAAGAAGACCTGAGTTCAAATGCCACCTCAGATTCTTAATAGCTGGGCAAATCACTTAATCTCTATCTGCATCAGATTCCTCACCCAGAAAATGTTTTATTTTCCACATGTTCTCTCTCTTCTAATCCAACTGTAATACTCCCCCCCTTCCCCATGGGCAAATATATCATATGGAATGCATATGGAGATATGAGAAACCTAGAGGTCTTAGGCAACCTAACCTCTTAGGGCTTAATCTTCTTGCATATTAAATTGAGGGAAGAGGAATTTGGACTGTAGGAGGTTTGACTCTCAGGAGCTCATTACATTGGTGAAAGACAGTGCATACATCCAATTGGTTTTAGCCCTTCTGTAACTCAAACCTTCCAAACTCGGGATCTATTAGCTTCAGCCTTCTTTAGTAGTCGAGATTATAAAAGATGTTAACTCCTGAAGGGCAGGGATAGTTTTTGCTTTTTCTTTGTATCCTAGTACTTAGCACAATGTCTGGTCCATGAAAGGTATGTAACAAATAATAGCTGATTGATTACTTGAAATGTGGGAGTGCAGGTAAATGCAAAAGAAATGAAATGGAAGACAATCTGCTTCTCATGGAGAAAACAGGAAAATACCAAGGTATTCTTCCATCAACAAGCTCACACAGGCCTAATTTCTGACCTGCAGGTTAAAATCTGGCTCACTATTACTTTATCATAGTTGTATTAGCACCTCCCACTACCCTGAATTACTCCTGTTAAAACATCTTCCATGTTTTCCTTACATAATGTTCTAAATAAAAATAAATTGTGGCATTAGGTTACTACATTGCATCACATGAATTTTAAGACCAAAGCTTGAGGGAAATAAGGCTTTATGAGGAATACTTTGTAAATCTAAATCACACATGACAGCAGGTAGTTATGGAATGTGTTGGTTTTTGGAGTTATTGAAAGAAAATGGATCTCTTTGAGTTCTCTAAATTCTGTTTTGAACTCTCCAAATGGAGCCCCAACTTACCTTTCCAGTCCTCATTATGTGACTATTTCTCTGCTCCCCCAAACAAAGGCATTATTTTCCCACCTTAATATATTTTCTCATGTTTTTCCCCCACCTGTCAAATTCTGACCCATCATTCAAGACCCAACTAGAGTCACCCCACCTTCATGAAGCTTTTTTTCGATTTCCCTGAGTCAGTAGGTTTCATATTTCTTATTCTTTTCCTTGAACTATAATTATTTATATATGTGAATCTTATCTTCCCCACTGGGCTAGAAGTTTCTGGAAGGTAGAGACTGTAGATTATCTACTTTTGAAATCATCACACTCCTAGTACTTTGTACATAGTAAGTAATTGATAAATTGAATTAAATTAAATCCAATTTTATTCTAGTTTCTAGTACTGTCAATCCACTGACTGTTTTCAGAACAACACAGTGGTAGTATTATATAACATAAAAAGAAATGTCCTGTGAATTGAGAGATCTCAATTAATATCCCTTATCACTTATTTGCTATATGACCTTGAGCAAGTCCCTTCCCCTAACTATCTCCTGTATAAATAAGGATAAAAGAACTGGGATTTTTATATCATGAGGTTGAGAGCAGAAGTACCAAGTGGTAGAAAAATGAGTTTTAATTTTAATAATATAGATTATGTATGCTTCATCTTAAGTTCAGTAAGGAGTTTAATATTTTAAATTTTTAACATTTTATTAAGACTCATTTCTGGATATACCAATATTACCACCCACACACTCATTTATCTAGTGAGCCTTCCCTTTCAATAAAGAAAACAAAAACAATTCAAGAAAATCCAGGTACAAAGAGATCTCAAATGACCACATATGTAATATTCTATACCCATAATCCCCAGCATCTCTACTAAAACTAAGGAAGTATAATTACTCATCTCTTCTCTGAGACCAAGATTGATCATCACAGTTGTATAGAGTTTGACTTTATTTTAGTGATCTTTCCATTTATATTATTCCTATCACTGTGTTGTCTCAATCTGCTTAAATATTTTATTTTAGTTCTTACAACTACTTCTCATGTTTCTTTGAGTTCCACAATATGCCATTTCTCTCCACACAAAAATATTTCTTTACATTCATATAATATGATTTTCCAGCCTTCCCTTATCACTGGGCACTGACTTAATTGGAGGTGAGTGTCAACAAAGTCAAGGTAAATATATAGGAATCAAACATAGGAAACAGAGAGGGTCCTAGAAAAAAAGACATCATACCTTGAGAGTATGATATTGTGAATTTTTAAATCTATTTTGTTAACATCTCACTTAACTATTCAGGAATGACTGGATTTCTGAGTATTAGACCCTAGAAAACAACATATGGGCAAGAAAACTGACAATGGATAAAAAAAGTCTGATGTTTTAAAATTTTCTGCATAAGGTTTCAGACATCATCCTCAAATGCCAGTTATTTGGTATATATTCAAGGATAAACCACCTTCTGCTTTCTTCTTCTTGCCTTTGGTTCTTCCTACCTCAAGTCTCTCCTTAACTCCACCTTCCTCTCTGCTATAAAAATGATCTTCCTAAAGCAGTGGCCCCTCATTGCTTCCAGGATCAAATATAAAATCCTCTATTTGACTTTCAAAGTCCTTCATGACTTGACCCCTTCCTGCCTTTCCAGTCTTCTTACACCTTACTTTTCCTTCCATATAATCTCCAATACAGACACTAATCTCTTCTTCACACTAGATTCTCCATCTTCCACCTCCGTCCCTCACTGACTATCCCCCATGCTTGGAATTCTCTCTTTTATTATCTCTTCCTGACCTTTCATCTCTCCTTGTCTTCCTTTACCAAACCCTAACTTTGTCTGCATCATGATTTCCAATATTTTATTCCCTCCATTCTCTCCTAGGTCTTTGCCTTTGCATCAGTCACTCCTTCCTCTTTTCCTTTTCTTGACTCCTTATTGAACAAATTCAATGACATATTTTCGTCCTCTCTAAGACCTACATACCTTATCATTTTGTCAGTTGCACCTTTCTATGCCTTCAATATTTCAAGGATACCAGCCTTGCATTACTCTCACTATGCACTATTACTTGTATACACTTGCTGCTGAATGAAGGGAGAAAAATGATGCAACCATTCCAACCAGGGCCACTACAAATTTATTCTATCCAACCTCACCTGAGTCCTCATTGCTGCTAGGCTGTCCTACTATACCTTTCCACAGTGTCTCTTCCAGACCCTTTCATCCCTTTTCAAATCACCCATGGAGTTTTCTCTTCCTGCCTTCTCAATTGAGAAAGTTGCTTAATATTTTATTTTAAAAATTGAAGCCATTTCCCTTGAACTCCCTCTTCCTCTTCTTCATCTCACAGCACTCATATGCTTCTGCCACAATCTTTCAACCCTGATTTATATAAGGAGGTGGCTTTACTGTTTACCAATGCCAAACCTTCTACCCGCTTAAGGAATCCCATTCCATCCTATGTCCAACAGTGTCTCCTCTGTCATCGCCAGTCAGACTTATTTTCAATTTTTCCCTGTCTATCTGCTCCTTCCTACTGCCTATAAACATGTCCATGTTTGCCTTATCCTGAAAAATATCCTCACTTGATTCTCCATCTCCTAAACGATCATTCTACGTTTTGTCTTCCCTTTGTAACTAAACTCCTTGAAAAGGCCATATACAAAAGGTGCATCCACTTTCCCTCTTCTCACTCTCTTCTAAAACACCTTATATCCTGGCTTCAGACTGATCATTCCACTGAAACACTTGCCAAATCCAATGACATTTTTTCAAGTCCCATTCTCTTCTAACCATTCTCCTTTGTCTCTCTGTAGCCTTTGACATTGTTAATCACCCTCTCATTCTTGATATTTTCTTCTCTCCAGGTTTTTAGGATACTGCTCTCTTCTGATTTGACCCTTCTTTCTCCATCTGCTTTGATGGAAACTCATTCAGATCATCTCCTCTAACTGTAGATAGCCTGGAGGATTGTCTTAGACCCTCTTCTCTTTTCCTTCTATACCACTTTACTTGCAGATCTCATCAACTCCTATGAATTTAGTTAACATTTCTTTACTGACAGTTCTTATATTTACCAATATTACTGCATCTCTATTAACCATCTGCAACATCAAGGAACCTGCCATGCACAGGAGGGACTGCTGAACAGGTTCTTATATTTGACTTTTTAAAAGGAAAACAACTTTTGAAGGGTCAACAACCACTTTAATCAAGCACATATATCATTCAGTTAATTCAGAGGAAAAAGTCAGCACCCTGAACTTCAGAGAAAATACAAACAGAGAAATAAAGACCAACAGACAGGGATTCCAACTGTCTGACCATGCATACATAGTCACCAGAGAGAGAAGCACTAACACCTCTATTTTCAAAACCTAGGGGCTCCTTAGCAGCTGCCCAAAGTCTTGTCTGGCCAAACAAACTTCCAATGAGTAAGCCCCAAAGTGAAACCTCACCTTAGAGTATCTATGCACTTTTCAGAGCCAGAGGGCATCACAACACTTGAGAACAAGTGCCTCATCAGAAATTAATAAAAGGTGTGAGCCTTCCAACAAGAACAACAACCACTCTCTCTTAATCAAGCTTTTCTTAATGGTCAGGCCTATCAATAAGTGGGGAAGATCTTTAACTCTCATTAGTATTACACCATCAATTTCACATCTCCAACTTCCTTTCATATATCTCCTGCTGGATGTTCCAGAGATATTTTAAACTCAACATGTCCAAAATGGAATTCATTATCTTTCCCAGTAAATCTTTCCCTCTCCAGTTCTTTTCTTACTGTCAAGAGCAACACCATGCTTTCAGTCCCTTTAGCTCTCAACCCAAGAATCAATCCTGGAATCCTCATTGACTCACAACCACACCCTCCCATGCTCCATAACAACTCTGTTGCCAAAGCCTTTGCAGCATCTCTTGAGTATACCCCTTTCTGTTTTCTGACATTGCCAGCTCTCTGGTGAAAGTCTTTATCATCTCATGACTGGATTATTGCAACAGCCTGCTGGTGGGCCTGCCTGCTTCAAGTCTTTCCCCATTCCAATCGATCCTCGATTCAATCACCACAATGATTTGACTTGTCACTCCCCTCCTCAGCAAACTCCACTGGTTCCCCATTGCCATCAGAATCAAGTATAAAATCCTCTTTTTGTTATTCAAAACACTTTATAATCTCCCACCTTTCCAGTATTTTTCCATCTTAATCACTGCACCATAACCTTTGATTTAATGATACTGATCTCTTGGCTTCTTCTCACATACAACACGCTTTCATTTGACTGGGCATTTTTTCTGTCTGTCTCCTTCTCAATTCTGCCCACTGCCTTCCCTGACTAAAATCCCAACTTCTACAGGAAGCTTTTTGCAACCCTCTTTCTTAATTATTTCCTGTTTACTCTGTGTTTAGTTCCTTGATATTTATTCATTTGCTTCTTGTCTCCTACATTAGATTGTAAGCTCCTTCAGGGCAGTGACTGTCTTTGGACACTTTTTCTGTTCCCAGCACTTAGTCCTCACTTAACTAAAGGTTATTGACCAAGACATTTTATTGAAAGATTTTTCTGGCTTCTTTGAAGTCCATGCTAAAATCCTACCTTCTATGAAACAAACAAAAACTTTCTTAATCCAAATTAATGCTAGTACTTTCCATCAATTGTTTTTCTCTGACACACACATATATGTATATCCATATATATTTATATGGATATGCCTATATATATATATTTATAATTGTTTTTGTTGACCACTCTGGACACCTAGCAAGAAGAAGTTTGCTTCTACATTATTCTCAAGACCATGGAAATCTATCCTGGGGGAAAATTCTCACCTAGGATTCAGGAATATCTTGGCCAAAATTTCACTTCTGAAATTCGCACACTGGGTGGGGCTGAGTCTATCACATTACTTCTCTGAGCCTCATTTTCTTCATGTACAAAATAGGCATAATCTGTAATAAACCTGTAATATCTACTTCACAGGTTTGTTGTCAGACTCAAATGAGATAATGTGAGTCAAGTGCTTTGTAAGCCTTAACTATACAGGGTACAGTTTCAAATTGCACCATATAAATTTCATCTATGAATATAATTATCATAAGCATTTCATCTGGAAGAGATCAAGTCCAATACCTTTATTTTACTGATGAGAAAGCTCAGTTTCAGGAAGACTGAGTAAGTCTACTTGAGGTAGGTTTTTACTAGGCAAAAAAAATTATATATATATTTATGTATATATTTTATAAACATACTGTATATACATAACATTATATATACATATGTAATATATAATACACGTATATTATATATTATATTATATACATACATTATATATATGCAATTACATTGTGAATGTATTCATATATATTATTAGACATATTGTTGCACGGAGTAGTTTTCTCATTCAAAAAGGAGAGTTCAGTCTAAAGGGGATGGTAGGAAATAATTGGGGCATAAAAGCAAAATGCATTAATAAAAAAAAGAAGAAAATAATAAAATGACATCTTCTATGGTTATACCCAACTGCCTATATAAACTGATGGTCTATATATCAACTATCATTCAAGAGATGGAATCTCAAATGGCCAATCTTATTTTTCCACAGTTTCCTTTTCATTAGATTCCCAATGTAGTAGTGACAAAAACAGATCAATCTATCAATTTCCATTGCTGAAATCATTAAGACACTTTCCAAGACTGAAAAAAAAGAATTGAAAGTATATGAGTGTGAAACAAACCACCTGAAATGGAGACATTAGACAGCACTGGTTAACATTTGTCCAGAAGTGAGATGCTTATTTCTGATGTTAACATATTTCTTTATCCTACTGTTTACCTATTAGAATTCTGATTAATATGGAAGGCATTTAGCAAGACAGGTTAGCACATGAAGATCATAGTCTTTGGAGATAAAAGTAACCCTTAAAGACTAACAAGGTCAATGATTTAATTTCACTGGGGAGAAAATTGAGGATCAGAGAGGACATTTGAGTTACTCAACACTACTCAGGAAGTCCATAGTAGAGCTATGATTCACCCTTAATTATTTTGATTCTGAATTCATGGCTTCCCTAACAACTCATCCTTCCCTCTTAAATTGCAATAGAAATAAAATATGATGTGTAAGAGAGGATGGTACAGTGAGAACTCAGTCCTCAAAGCATGCACAGTATGCTCTGCTGCCAATCAATGTGGGGAAGCTTAGTGACTCAGTTTGATAGCATATAATGGAGGGTTTCTGCCCCCAATGCACATTTCTGTCACTATTTTCTATATTTTTGCTTCATGGTAAAGAAAAACCTTTTAGACTAGAAATGAGAATGTGTACAAAAGGCTCTAATGGAGAAATTGAAGACACACGGTTGGGGAAAGGGAAATTTGGATGCTACTTTATCCTTACACTTGCTGAAATACATAATAACTCTTCACTGCTTTTGTGTGAATGTGTGTTTTTCCCTCTTCTTAGGTATATGAGCATAAAGATGAAATGGATCATGCCATAAACTTGTAAAAAAAGGCATAGAATCCACCAGAGTTTAAGAAGATAAGTCCTGAGGAGTGATCTGCTTGATCCAGCCCAGCAGTAGACCAACCTAGAAACTCATATTCCATGACCTTTCAGAGATGGAATTACTCATTCATCAGTGGCTCACCCAGAAGTGAACTAAGTGATGGAAAGGTTTGAAGCAGTAATTTTAAGTTAGAGCCCACTATCCCCAAGAACTGAGGTAGCAGAGGTAAGAATATGCCCCAGTGCCAGGGAATATGGTTTTATACTTTAAGGCTTATTATATATTCTTAGTAAATACCCCATTATTGAAGCTAATTGTGACTTATTACTTGTCAATGATATTTAGGGGATACCAGTTAGTCAAATGATGCCATAGAGGTACTGTCACTGGCAAATGACTGGAGATTGGTAGTGGAAGGTAAGCAAGCCTGAATGATATATTGGGACAAAAGCTTTTACCCTCAACCCCTTGGTATTGCCTGTAGGACTCTTAGTGGGGAGGTAGCTAGCTGAGTTCTCAGGATGTAAACTGTTCAAGTGTGTGTTGGGAGAGTAAGTCCAGATCTTGTTATAAAATGTCATTGTTAAAATCATCGTCATCATCATCATCATGAGAGCATTAGAAAATACAGATGAAAGAGTCAGTAAAACCCATAGAAGGTCCATGCTGTTTTCTTGGAGAACCTTCTTTGAGGGAATGTTTGTGGATGGGTGGCTAAGACAATGTAAAAGTCAGGTAACACTAGGTTTCATCCAGCTGAAAAAATAAAGGGAATTTTAAATCCTACTGCCTAACCCACTTGTTAGAGATGCTGAAATTCCAACACTCAAGGTGAAGAGTTCCCTTGGATCATATAGTCCTGCAAATATCTCAAGAGTCAAAAGTAAAAAAAAATAATTTGAATAGTAATAGCTTATTTTGACCAGTTGTCAATGAGCAGCATGAATCAATTCACCAGCATCATGAAAATCTTGTTACTCTTGCTTTAGAAGGCTCAAAGGAGGGAAGTGAGCGGTCAGCTAATAAGAACCAATTTGTTATGCTAAATCTACTTTTCTTCCATCCTCCTTTTCCCTCTCCATACACTCCTTTTTCTATCCTAGAATTCTTTAGAATGGACAAGAGGCAGTGTGGACTAGATTTGGAGTCACAAGTGTTGGGTTTCATATTTGATTAACCCCTTTGACCTTCAGTTTCTACATCTATAACATCAGGCTTCTGGACTCCCTAAAATGCTACAATTCCACAATTCATGACTCTTCCTGGGCATCCTTGGCTAAGGATTATGTCTTGGACCAAGTATGCATGACAGATACTATTTGTCATCTATTAGCATCAATGTGTCCTCATAGTATTTATTATTGCCTTGCTGGCATGGCTATATGTGCATTAGCATGAAGGAAAAGAGTTAAAAAAATAACTTTGTAAGCACAGGATGCAGTATGAATGATGAGGCAACAATTTATGTGTAAAAGGACAGAGGGTTTGGGGAGCTGATGAGCTCCCAAATATAAGCCAACAGTATGACTGTTCCTAAAAGAACATAACCTGTGACTGCTCTGCAGAAAGTCAAAATGCATAGAGAGAAGAGACATTCTAGGGGTGTGCTGATGAGTGTGTAGTGATCAGTTCTTGGGAGGGAGGGGAAGCATATGCAACATGTTTCATTACTCATATTTCTCCTTTCTTAAGTCTAGTCAATTAACAAAACAGTAAACCAATCCCTGATTTGTACTGTTTGCCATTTCTGAAGTGTAAATTCTCACACTGAAAATTAGTTAATTGGTTCCAGCACAGTACCGACACATTCCCACTGTCCTCTGCCATGTAGGTGTATCAAGTTCACTTATTGGAGCATGTATTGGGAAGAAAATTGACAAGTTAGAGTAGACTCAGAGTAGAGTGTCAGAATGGTAATGCCTGAAGACCATTGCATGTGAACATTAACTGAAAGGATGGGAGATCGTTAAGTCTACAGAAGATACAGAGTGGGACGTGTGCATCATCTGTCTTTAAATGTTTGAAAGACTCTCATGAGAAATAGGAATCGCACTTGTCTTACTTGTCCTCAGATGGCAAGAATCAGAGCAATGGGATAGAATTCGCCTTGATGTAAGGAAAACAAGCAAAATCTTTACTAAATGTCGATATTTAGATATGGTCAAGAGAAAAACGTGCAACATAGAAAGATATCATGTTCTTCCTCACTACAGGTACATTAGGTGTTTGTTTGATGATTACTGTCTTTCTGAGGGGATGGAAGGTCATATTTTTAAAAAAAATTTTATTGATCTTTTGTTTTTACTTCACAATATATTTTCCTCCTCACAAGAGCCATGACTTAGAACATTTTTAAAATTCAGTTAATAAAATACCAAGATTGACCAGTTCTATTTGTATGAATGGGCAGCAAGGTGGTACAATGGATTAGAGAGCCAGACCTGGAACCAGGAAAATATGAGTTCATGTCCAACTTCAGACACTTAATATCTATTTGACCTTGAGTAATTCACTTAACTGTTTACCTCAGTTTTCCCATCTTTAAAATGAACTCGAGGAAAAAAATTGGCAAACCACTCCAGTATCTTTGCCAAGAAAACCCCAAATGGGCTTACAAAAAGTTGAAAAGAAATGGAACAACTGAAGAACAGTAATTAGTATGAATTCATGTAAATCTTCCTGCTGAATAGTTCTTTGTTGGGATATGGTGATGGGAAATTTATCTTTGAATATGGGTATGAATTGATAACCTCTGAAATTCCTTCCAACTCTGAGATTTGGGACTATTATGAGACCTCTCTGGAATACTAAGAATGCATAACTGATTGTCTGCTCATGTTTCTGTTTGAGTAAAGTGTCTTGAAGGGGGCTGCCAATGGGCCTCTAGTATTCTCAGTGCAAAGCCTAATCAAGGACAAGGGAGTGCCATCTTTCTAGCTAAAAGAATCATAGACTGGGAAGATTTAGTCCAGAATGTCTTTTGACACAATGAATATGTTCCTGGCCTTACATTCCTTAAAGAAATTGTATTTAGATAATAGAGAACAGAGAAGCAGTCAATAACCAGCTCACTGACACTAAGTATGAGAGTGGGGTGTCACTCAGTACTGATGAGCACTTTCAATATCCAGATTGCAATTTCCTGCTTGACATTTTTGCAGACAGTTCTATGAGAAAGAGGCTTTGTGATTTAGACAAAACAGTAATACCTTTTGCATGGCAGATGGAAGGGATCCCCTGACTCTGAAGGAACGTCAAGGGGAGAAGAATATTTTAGGAAGAACTCTGATATGCTCTCTTTCCCCTCTTTGGTGATCTTCTCAAGTCCCATGAGTTCCATTATCTTGATGCAGATGAATCTTAATCTATTTATCCAGCCATCATTTTTTTTTCCTGAACTCCTGCCACCTATATCACCAAGTATCTGGTGGATGTCTACTATGGAATGCCTCCTAGGCATCTCAATTTCAACTTAGAAAATGGTACTCATTATTCCTCTCCTCATCCTTACCCACCCATTCTTCCTTAAAACTTCCCTCTTTCTGTTGAAGATCGCATCATCTTTCAGATTACTCAGATCACTCCCTCAGAGTCAGCTTCAACTCTTTCCTTTGTCTCTCACCTTCCATATTTAATCAGTTACCCAATCTTTTCAATTCCACCTCCACAGTGCTTCTCCTTTCTGTCCCCTTCTCTATATTTGCACATTTACTACTCTAATTTAGGGTCTCATTTCTTCTCTACTAAGAGAAGCTTAGCTGTTCTCATTGCTTCCAAACTCTTACATAGCTGATCCATCTTGCACATGACTCCCAAAATAATCTTCCCATCTCAGGTCTGAACATTTCACCTCACACCGAAGCTCAAGAAGCTTCTAGGGGACACAATGACTAGAGTACAGGGTCTGGAATGAGGAAGCTCTGAGTTCAAATTCAACTTCAGAGCTTTACTAGCTGGGTGACCCTGAGCAGGCCATTTAACCTCTCTTTGTGTCAGTTTCTTCATCTTTAGAGAGTGGATATTAATAGTATTGACCTCCCATCGTTGGCGTGAAGACCAAATATATGACTAAAGTGCTTAGTAAAGTGTCTGATACGTAGAAGGCACAACATAAATGTGAGCAATTAGCTATTACTATCAGTATTACTCCTAATATAAAATGTAAATTCCTTAGCTTGTGATTTAAAGCCCTTTATGGCTTGACTCCAGCCTATCTCTTTCCAGACTTATTTAATATAAATCCCCTTCGTGAACTTTGTGTTCCAGATAAAGTATCCTATTTATCGCCTCTTGAAATCACCTTTTCATTTCCTTCCTGCGTACCTTTGCCCAAGTAGTGCCCACATCTGGAAGGCACTCCCTTCCTCTGTTTCCTAGAATCCCTGGCTTCTTTGGAGGTTCATCTCAGAAGCCTTTCCTGAGTCTCTTTAGTTGTTAATGTTCTCTCCTTACTCCTATTATTCATCATTTCCTTGTTTGTTTGAATAAGAAATAGCCTTTATAGAGTACTTTACATGTTGATGAGCACTTTACAAATCATCTCATTTTCATACTCATAACAGCCCCTGTAGGTAGGTGCTATGATTATTTCTATTTTTCAGGTAAGAGAAAAGAAGTTGATAGAGGTTACAAGATCACACAATAAGTATCTGAACCAGAATTCAGTTCATCTTTGGAACTCCACATCCAGAGATATGTCTACTATACCAACCTGTCTCTAAGAAGGATCCACATATGAGCTGTAATAAAGGGACACTGTGGTGATAAAATGACCTCAAGTGACAGGACTTTAACTGTTATCTATTCTTTATTGTGTGGATAAACATCTTTCCATAACCCACATCTAGGAAGACTCTTCTATCTTGGACCACCGGAAGACACACACACATCCTTACTGGGTCACGTACGAGTAGAAGACAACTTTATGTGTTCATGCTCAGATGTGGAAAATGGGTGCGCAAGGTCCATGTGGTTTGTCTAGAAATGACTCCTTTCCATTCAGATCATTTCATACCAACATTTACATGACAACAATCATGACAACATTTACAAATACTGTTTTTTTTTATTTCTCTGTGCTTTGGAAGTAAACAAACTGTGTTTGTATCTTCTTCCATGGCAATGAGATATTCCATAAGAGACACAAATTCTTTTCCTTGTTTGTGAAAGGAACTCAAGTCACATTTAACCAGGCAGTGTTAGATATGGAGCAAGTGTCTATACCACAGAAGCCTGCAGGCAGCATTCACCTAAGTAGAGATGCCAGTAGGAGTCAACAGTGACCTGATGCCCCAAAAGATGAAAGATCTATCTTGTCAATTACCTCTTCAAACAGAACTTTGATTATTTTACATAACTCAAAGAAGCATACAACCATACATCAGCCTTTATTCACTATGGGGATGAATATTCTTTGAAATTACACATCAATTGCAGCTATGACTCTTACCTCTCACTGTCTATTCCCACTCCACCCTCTGACCCATAATCTGAACCACTCCATCACCAGTCAGCTTTGGACCTTCATTATTTCTCACCTGAACCACTGTAATACTTTCCTAATTGGTCTGCCTGACTCCAATCTCTTCTCTTTCTAATCCAGCACTCACATTCCAAGAATACTCTCTTCCTAATGCCATTTTCCACTGCCTACATGAGAAAAATATTCTTAAGATATGCATTCAATATTCTGAACAGCATGGTCCCAACTTGCCCCATCCAGCTTTATTTTACTCACTTTTGTGCCTCCTGTGAGTTGACTAAACCAACTTTTTCCCCAGCCTTTAAACAATCCTTGTGATTTCCCTCTTTCATGTCCTTTCTCACAATAATCTTCTTTCTCCCTAGAATTCTCTTCCCCACCATCCCTGCTTGTTGAAATTCTATCCCTCCTTTAAACCTTAGGTCAAATGTAGCCTCCTCAAGTGAGTCTTCTATGATTCTCCAGTTCTTTTTACTTCCTCATGTCTGCATTCTTGTAGCCCTTTATACTTCTCTGCTGACATTTTTCTCATTCCCTGTTTTGTTATAGTTATAAATGAGTAGATACCAAGACCACGAAATAAAACCAAGGAAATTCTAGTATATCTGTTTTTCCATTCTTCAGTAGTCAAATGTAATATTGTTCAATTTAAAAGAATCCTAGACTGGGAGTCAAGAAATTCATTCATTTATCTATTTATTTATCTATCCATTCATTCTTTCTGTAAACATTTGTTAAGTACTAATACTTTCTGGTTGCTGTGCTAAGTGCTCCTGAGGACATATAAACAAAAATGAACATTCTCAGGGTGGTTATAACCCCCAGGATAAACCACATATGACAATATAAGTACTAGTAAAATATACCTTAATAGTATTTATTAGAGATTAGGAGAGAGGTGGACCCACAGATTTATTAATTCAGAACACTTAGTGTTCAATAGTTTACAGTTTAGTATTCAGTATAAAAAATAAGTTTAAGTAAGCATTATAATAGATATAAAAAGAAATTTGAAAGGGGCTAACAAGTGAGGGGATCAGGCTAGGATTCCTACAGGATGTGGTCCATAAGTAGAACTTTGAAGAAATCTAATTCTAAGAGGTAGAGGTGAAAAGGAAGAACAGTCTAGGCCTATCTTCTGGGATAAGACCCAGGACCTGGAGATGAAATGTCTTGTATGGGAATAATACATAAGTCAGTTTGTCTGGAACATAGAGTATATGAAGAATAGGAAGGTGTAACAAGCCTAGAAAGGTTTACTAGGATCTAAAGATAAATGAAAAGGGCTAGATTTTAGCCTAAAGTCAATAGGGAGGCATTGAAAAGTTTTGAGTATGGTAATGACATGGTCAGATCCAGACTTTAGGGTCATCAATTTGGAAGTCATGTAGACAATGATTTGGAAATCTAAAAGACCAACTAGGAGGTGATTCAAATAGTTCAGGTCAGACATGATGAGGCCTGAACTAAGGGGGTGCTTGTGTGAGTGGAGAGAGAAGGAGATGGGCATGAGAGATGTTGCTAAGATAAAACAGATAACCAGTGACAATTGAATCCACGAGTGATAATACAAAGTGAGAATGATTGAGCTTAAGAACCTGGGTGACTGGAAGGACAGTGTTACTCCTCCCCACCCCCTCCCAACCCCCAATGAGAAATAGGAAGCTTAGAGAGAAAGTTTGGTTTTAAGGACACACAAGTTCTATACGTGATGAGTTTGGGATACAGGATATTGAGTTGAAGATATTTAATAGTGATGTGGGAGTGGAGCTTGAGAAGTAGACTACAAGTAGGCACATAGATCTGAGATGATGGATGCACCCAGAAAAGCTGTTGAGATCACTAGAAGAGTAGATGAGCAAAGAGAAGATTTATAACAGAGCCTTGTGTGACACCTTTTGTGGCATATCAATAATAACTGAGTAAAAGAAACCAAGAAGGGATGGTCATATAAGTAGTAGTATAATCTAGAATAGTCTCATAAAAACAGAGATGAGAGAGTAGCTAGGTAGAGAGAGCAGACAACAAAAGATGAGGAGTTGGAATAAACTCTCTGATTTGCCAGTGGAGAGATAAGGGGTAACTTTAGACAGGTAATATTGAAAAGCATATTACATGATGTTCAGTAGTGGAGGGCAGAGCAAATGGATGGAAATGAAATCTTGGTTCTAGTTTCAATTCAGTTGTTAATTAGTGGCATGACTTTGGGCAGGTCACTGTTATCCTTCTGGGCCTCAGTTTTCATCTGAAGAATTTAGTCCAAGGAATCTCTAAGTTCCCTTTCATCTTTTAATCCAATGTGTATGTGAACATATGCAGGTATATGGTGTGTGTGTGTGTATGTGTGTGTGCATTTCTGGACTTTCTGATGTCCTTTTGAAGGATCTATCAGCTTTCTGTATATGTAAAGTTTTGATAAAGAATATTTTTTTCTCTCTAAAGTATGCTTTATTTTGAATTTCTAGTGAACATAGGAATGTACTGACATTGCTGCCTAAAGTGTGGTTACTTGATTGAAGATTGGTTAACTTTTGGATTTCTAAAAATATCCAATGTACAGCAAACTGAGAAATCACCAGGGAGCAGCTGAGAGACTGGCAACATAAGGAGCTTAATGTCGAGGTGATTCCAGAAAAAAACATTGCCTGGACACCCATGTAAAATCTGTTTACACTCTAAACTTGAGTCGAATGTTATCATTTCATGAGATTCTGAAGCAATGCTGTTAACAGGCCCAACCTCCCTTTTGGCCCCTGAACATTCCTGATCCTGTTCAGAGTGTATAATTCTTTCCTGGGGGTTGCTCCATTGTTCAGAGCAGATTAACAACACAGACACCAACTTGTAAAACCGTAAAATATTTGCAGTTCTTTTGAAAACACCAGCCAGAAAGTGTGTAGCCTGCTGGGTTGGGCCTTACTGTGTGTGTGTGTGTGTGTGTGTGTGTGTGTGTGTATGTGTGTATGTATGTGTGTGCATGCACAAAATCTAAAGTAAAGTATGTAGTGGGCCCCAGCTACCCTGTTGGAGATGAGAAGGAATGTGACCTCTTGGAGCAGAGTTGTTTGAGACTTTTGGGAAGCCTAGAAACAGTTACAAAGGCCAAGGTGAAAAAATACCCCTCACCCTTTTAAGGAACAAACAACTTTAGCAGAGCCAAGAGAACCCAGGGATATCTGGCCCTGTTCTTTATCCCTGTGAGTAGCCCTATACAAACTTAAGATGAATTCTGGTCCAACTTAGGATGCTCACAAGATGAGCTTTCAAGGGACCCGTCCATAAAGCTCACATATCTTCCTAAATATTAGGAAGGCATGGTCAGACAGGTGGTATCAGGAAAGAGAGAGAGAGAGAGAGAGAGAGAGAGAGAGAGAGAGAGAGAGAGAGAGAGAGAGAAAGGACAGGAGAGGAGAGGAAGGGAGGGAGAGGGTGAGACAAAGAGAGAGTAGTCTCGTAATAACACTGAGATGAGAGAGCATCCATATGGGGAGTTGTGATCGGAAGAAACAAACATTTCAATAAGATCATGAAGGATGAGAACTCAGAAAAAAAAACTATCCAATTTGTCAATTAAGAGATAGCTTTAGAGACACTTTCAGTTGAGTGATGAGTTTGGAAGTCATATTCTATAGTATTGCCTTGGGAAACAAAGGATTCCTCCTAATTAGAATGCTCAAGTAAGTGGTCTCAAACTCTTGTGTCAGGAATGTAATATTATCAGTAAAAATAACCATCTGCATAATATTTTAAGGTTTACAAAATACTTTCCATATATTATCTCCTATGTAGAGAAGATTCATCTGTTAGGCACTAGGCAGGAGTTAGACTATGTACGTCTGCATTGGTTTAGTTAATGAATCCCTTAGAATGGTCATAATATTCAAATTCTTACTGCATATTTCCATTGGTTTGGAGCCAATTGTCATATTTTACTTAATTATAACTTAGAATACTGTTAGTTTGAATACATGTGGTCACTTCATGGGAATCATTAGTAGTTCTGGGGATTTAGCTGTAGTTAGATAAATAGTGTGCCGTAGTCAGTAGAGATCTCTCTTCATAATCAAGACTTTGATTCAGGACTCTCCTAATGTTGCCTGGGTAAGTCACTTAATCTTTGAGTGTCTCATGCAACTCTAAAACCATAAGTTGAAAAACAATTGTAGATATGCCTTATTAGACTTAATTTCCTTTTCACAATTTCTCTATGCCCATAAAAGCATGAGTCTAGGCAAAAAAAAAGGAAGAAAAACAAGTATATCATCAAATTATTTTGAGCCTAAAACGTGAAAATGTGTGTAAAATGTTTTGTAAATATTGTGATATTTAAATGAAAGTTAGCATTATTTCTATGTTTTTATTACAATCTTCCCAAGTGCCAGGCCTGAAGTCAGGGAGATTCATCTTTCTGAGTTCAGATTTAGTTTCAGATACTTACTAGGTGTATGTCCCTGGGCAAGTCATTTAAGGCTGTTGGCCTCAGTTACTTATCTGTAAAATCAACTGGAGAAGGAAATGGCAAACTACTCTAGTATCTTTTCCAAGAAAACACTCAATGGGGTCACAAAGACTCAACAACTGAACAATAAACAACAACGAAAAAGAGGAGGCCAGAATTCAACACAATTCTCTAAATGTGGTTTGGCTAGTGCAGAGTACTATTGGGATATTACATCCCTTGTTTTGGACACCATGACTCCAAGGGGAATTACAAAATCCTAGCTTTGGGAAGTGACCTCCAAGGGTATCTAGAGAAAGACATGGGACAGTACAAAGTCTAAACAATTTAGATTCAGGACTCCTATGTTCATCTCTTGGCTCTGCTTCTAAGTGTATGACCCTGGGCAAGCCATTTAGGCTTTGTGAGGCTGTTTCTTCAAGTAAAATAGAGATAGTAACAAACTCAATATGTAACTCACAGATGCATTATGGAGAGGAAAAACAAATTGTTAATCTTAAAGTATTACAGATTGGTGAATTAACACCACCATCATCACTACTACTACTACCACTACTACCATTACTACTACTACTACTACCAGTACTACTACTACTACTACTACTACTGCTGCTGCTGCTACTGCTACATAAGAGTCACACCTCTTGTCTTGAGTGAAGGAATGTCTAAGATCCATTCTAATGCTTTGACTCCTTTGTGGGATTACTTACTATGCTCTGGACACATGGAAATTATTTTTGGTCATTCCAAAATGGCGCATAGGCCCATTTCTTTAGATTTCCTCATGTCTCCAGAAAGCTTTCTTTCACCAGATTGCCTTAATTTAGCTTGATTTGGTTCCCTAGATTCGTTCTGTATTCTCCCCCATCTCTTATGATAAATCTCATTCAATTTCCTGAGGAGGGGAGGGTGGCAAGCTTTATTGCTTAACAAACATTTCATCTGCTCGGCCATAATTTATATCTGAATGGGTTTATTGTAGACATTGCATTTCATTCATTGTGCAGTTAATTCTATAACGTGCTGCCCGTTTTCTGTGTGGCTGCTCTGCCATTATGTGCTTCTAGTACAATTGAATCTTCCCCTCGCCGTTTCACCGAATGGTTTATGAATATGTAATACAAACTGTGTTAACAAGGCAAATATACTTCATTTCTTTTATGACTATTTCCAGTCTGGGGCAGGAAAAACCAGAGTAAGAGTACATCTCACTTAGGCCATGCAGCCTTCCCAAAGAAATGATCTCTTCCATACAAGTTCTCTTCTTCCAGGACCCAGGGTTGTCTCTTAGAGAGCTGTGTAATATCACATGGTGCTATGGGAAATGAGCCCTCAGGCGACCTCCTATGGATTCAATTATCATTTATACACAGCTGACACACCGTTCAGCTTGTCTACCCCCGAGCTGACTGTCCTGGTTCAGCCCTGCATAGCATGCTGCCTACAAAATAGGTTGGATCGGATGTCCTGCCAACAACTTGAGATAAACACAGAAATGAAGAAAGGATGTCTCTTTTCCATTCAAAATGTGTTCTCTCTGTCTCTTTCCCTTCACTGCTTTCATCTCAGAGGTCAGTGACATCATCTTGTTCATACAACAGGCCTTCTATGCTGGATCTTAGTCTGCAACAAAATGGGTAGGTGAGGAGATGCCTCAATTTAAGCAAGACATTTGACAAAATCTCTAATGATATACTTAAGGACTTGATAATGAAAGATCATAGAGTTAGAGCTGAACTGGATCTTGTAAGACTTCTGATCCAGATGCCTCATTTTACAGATGAGGAGACTGAGACTCAGAGATTTTAAGTGATGTGGCCAAGATGGAGAAATGAGACCCAGGTGAAAAATATAGTTGTATTTGGAAATCATTGAATGACTAGAATCAAAAAGAGATGACCAAAAAGTCATAGAATCTGAGTTGGAAGGGACCCAGCATTCATTTAGTCAAATTCATATACCAAAGGAATCCCCACATCATATATGCTGTGTAAGTCATTGCCCAAATTTGCTTGAAGGCATGAGATTGATGACTGAGTCAAGGTTACTGGGGACCCATCCTTGGTTTTATAATTTTCAACATTCTTTGTTAAGGATTTAGATAAAGGTAAAAATGCTAAGCTTTTCACTTTTGCAGATGACACAATAGTAGGGGAGAAAGGTGATGTCTAAAAAATTACTCAAGATCCCAAAAGATCCTGATCTGCTAGAGAAATAAATTAAATTCCATAAGATGAAATTAAATGAAGCACTTTTAAATTCTGCGTTTGACTTCTAATAATCAGTTGTACTATTGCAGGATGGTCCAGCCAATGGTTATACAACAGTTTATAAAAAGAAAACCTGGAGATGGATGGTGGAGGTAGGAAATGGAGGAGGTAGTGTTAGTGAACTATAAACTCAACATGAGTCAACAGTTTGCCATGACAATCCAAATATAAATGCCATCATAAGCATCATTAAGAGACACCTTTCATGAGAGAGGTGACTTTCTCATTATACTGTGTCCTAGTCAGATCACTAGAGAATTGTGTTCAAGAGTGGACTCCCACATTTAAGGAAGGACTTCAACAAATTATTGCTTATCCATAGATGGAGGAATGACCAAAGACACAGCCATCTGAGGGTCCACTGAAGGAAATGTGGGTATTTAGGTAGGAAAATACTGGGTGGAGAAAGAATAGGGTAATTGTTTTCAAGCATTTAAAGAACTGCCCCAAGAAAATTTATACTTGTTTTGAAACTAAGAGTAATGTAGAGAGAGTGGGAAAATTCCATTCTTTTTTAAGACCCAGACCAAGTATCAGAACAGATCAATGTATTCTAAAGGGTATTGAGGGTATGGAACAGAATGTCAATTAATACAGTGACTGGTACCAGAGTACCATATTGCCTGCCAGAGAAATAAAATGTAACCCTAAACTGACACTGTGTTAACTCAGAATTCTGCCTAGGGACTCAAGGAACATTAGGGTCAAAGGATCATAGATTTAGAGTTGAAAGGGACCTTTATAGGTCACCTAATGTAACTCCTTTTAGAAATGAAGAAATCAGGCCTCAAAGTCACAGAAGAAGCTAAGAGCTGAGGCAGGGTTTGAAATCAGACCTTCATCCTTCTCCAAAGTATCTGCTTTTCACAAAGTACCATGTTGCATTTCAGAGGTCCTGACATTGGAACCAGTGAACTTCCCTTGGCTCTTCTCTGCTGGGATTATACTTACCTAATTGGAAAGCAAATATAGAGTGCATGATGTAGATCTTTCTGGTCTGTGGATCGTTAGGACATTCCTCTGAAGACAATTTTCCTGTGACTTTCTCTCCGGGTGCCGTGGATGGAAGGGATGTTAGATTTTAAATAATAGTCCAGGTAATGTGCACAGAGGGAATGCTGGCTCAAATGAGCTTTTCTATTTTTATGTAGAATGTAATCACTTTGTTTCATGATGATGGAGGTTCCATTACTGTTATTAAAGCATTTATTATTCTAAGGGGGATACTACTCTTTGGTGGTACGTGCTCACAAACCAGCGATGGTGTCAGCGGAATTCTTGTCCTCACAGAAGCAGCTCTGAAAGATATTGGAAGATACTCACAGATGTTTGGCATTGGGGTGGTCGTGGTGTGTTCAGTCAAGAGTACCTGCTAAAAGCAGCAGGGACCTAAGGAAAATCAGAGAACAGAAAGAACTTTTCAAAGGGCAACCAGGAAGTATGAGTATGGATGGACTCATGTAAAAAGGCATGTCCTCGATTGGGATTTCTCATGGACTTTTCATCAGAGCAAGGGACAGACCTGGGCAGGAACATTTTATTAGGAAAAAGTATGTAACTCCAAGCACTCTGGACCATATTTGCTTCGGACAGTCAATTCAACACATCAATAGCCCTTCATGAATGCTTATTAATAATCATAATTAAATGTTTACTTCTCAGGTATTCTGCCCTGGAGATACAAATACAAGCAAAATGAAATGTAGCCCCCTGCCCTCAAGGAGTTTCCATGCTGATAGAGAAGGCAACAATAAAGAGGCTGAAAAGGGGATAGGGTGGCATAGTGGTGAAGTCTCTCAGAATACAGCTCACTTGGCCACCCTCCTTCTGGGAGGAGCCATCCAATCAGGGGGAGAATTCCCAAGGACAGGGGTGGGGATGGCAGGCCCATTGCTCCAACTCTGAAGACTGGTTTTCAGTGGGTTAGACTACACTTGATGCCAAGTCCCATCACAGTTTTACTCAGTGAATACATCAAAGGACCGTATAAGATCTAAGATGCTGCTGCATATATAGGCAGCCTTAAAGAATGAAAATGGCACTGCAATTTCTAGAATTATAGTAGAATCAATAAGCCAGAGTGATGCTAGGTAGGTGATACTGGCGAAGAGACTTGACCTTTCTGTATGATAATGATCTCTTCTCTCTACTGAGGAATCCTATTATGGACCTAGAATTAGAGAGGTCCTCAGGAGCCATCTACACTAACTCCTTATTTTACAGAAGAAGAAACTGATTCCCAGGGAGTTTGAGTGATTTGTCCAAAGTATATGAATTTAGGGGCAGAGCCAAGATGGCGGAGGAGAAAGACTCACATTTGCTAGCTCCGAACCCACAGCCCATAGATTTCCTGTAAAAAGAACTCCTGACAAATTCTGGAACAGCGGAAGCCACGCAGAAACACAGTGAAGGAGATTTCTATTGCAGAGAGCCCTGAAAAACAACCGCAAAGGTATCCCGGACGAGAGCGGAGTCCTGCCCTGCCGAGCGCTCCCCTCCCCCGCCCCAGCCACGCGGCACTGAGAGGAGCAAGCAAGCGTCAGGGACCAGAATCTCCGGCGGCCGCAAAGGTCCCTCCACCCACAGACGCACAGGTCAGTGAGAGAGACGGGCTGAGAGAGGAGCGGGGTATCTCCAGGACTCGGACCCCCTTGGGAGGCCGTGGCGGCAGAGGCAGCTCAGCCAGAGGGTCCTAGGGCAAGCAGAAGCTCAGCAGCAGCTCTATTACAAAAGATCTCTGCATAAACCCCCTGAGGGAACTGAGCCTGGGAGGCAGCCCTGCCTCCACCTGAGCACCAGCAGATAAGCTCCCATTGAAGAGCAGTCAGGCCTGCCGCCAAAAGCCCTGAGGCTGGGGAGCAGCATTTGAATCTCAGACCCCAAGCACTAGCTGGGAGGACCTAGGCTGGGGTGGAGAGGACTCTCAGAAGTCAAGTAACTGTCTGGGAGCATT
>CM053769.1:151240981-151266396 GCA_028658325.1 Potorous gilbertii
GAGGGATGATAGAAGAGAGGGCAGATTGGTGATATGGGTAATTAGAATATGCAGTGTATTGGGGAGGGGACAAATGGGGAGAAAATTTTGGAACCCAAAATCTTGTGAAAATGAATGTAAAAAGTTAAGTAAATTTATTTAAAAAAAAAACAAAGTATATGAATTTAAGCTAAAAGCCTCAAGGAATGTTGTAAAGAAAGTACTTTATAAAGCTTATCGCACCATAGACACTGGAGTTATTTTCATCTAGTTGAAGCATTCCATTTGATAGAGGAGGTGGGTGTTGTTGTTGATGATGATCTTTCATTCTCTAAGAGAATCAATGACATCAGGAAGATTGTGTCTTGACTTGCAAGTGAATTGAGTGATTTAAGTGAAGCAGAGCTGTGCAAAGTCATCAGCCTCACTATCTCCTCCAGAGTCACTCTCTCTCTAGAGTCAAGACAGAAGTCAAGATGATGGGAAATGGCTAGATAGAAGAGGAAATCACAAGCAAGAAATAAAAAACAATGATTAGGCCTGGCCTAGGCCACACAAAGAATCAGTAGAATTGTGTCTAGAACTTGAGTCTGAATCAAAGTCTAGTCCTCTCCATATTGCCTGATGGAGATCTGCTTAGGAACTGAAAATGATATTGCTGGTGACTTCCTCAAATTGCTCTACTGGTGACCTGGAGTTGTAGAATTGTAGGATCTCACAGCTGGAAGGTACCTCAGAAGGCATTTAGCTAGTCTAGCAAGCATAGAAATACTTCCTACAATCTCCTTCCAACCCCTACTTGAACACCTGCATGGATAGAAAACTCATCACCATGGAAAACAGTAAGTTTTATGGATGGCTTAATTTGTTGGCCTTTTCTCATAGGAAAAGTTATCCTTTACCAAAGTCTAATTGAGAATCCTGTAGCTCCCTAACTTTGTAGTACCCACAGTGGCGGTGAGGCATGTGAAAAGTATGGTAATAAAAGAGAAGGCTTTTAGAAACTTGCCAGTGAAAAGGAAAAGCAAACAGGTCAGTGAGGTGGAGAAGATCCCAAAGAAGAGTGTGAATATATGAGATAATATTTATAAAATGGTTAGAAGAGTATCTAATGCATTGTAAAAAAAAACATATAAATGTTAGTTATTATCTTTTTGTCTGTGTTTGACATATGATACATCAGGGAATCTCCTAGAGATGTCAGCTCACCGACTAGATGAGTAGGAAAGGCATTGAATCAATCAATCAATACACATTAGCTACATGCCTACTATGAGCCAGACAGTATGCTAAAGTCAGAACTCAAAAAGAGACAAAGACAGTCCCTACCCTCAAGGAACTTACAGCTTGTGGATTCACAGAAGTAACTGGAACACATTCCTAGACTATTCTGGTCACCCAGTCACCAAGGAGTAATTGGATACCTGAGATGTACAGATTCATCCCCTAGATTTCAAGGATTCTGCAGAGTCATAATTAGGTCAAATAGACCAGGACTTTATCTGGGGAATTTAGAGAAGAGAGGGAGAAGAATTTTTCTATCTCTTTGTGGCTTAGTCATTTCAGTTGTCTGACTCTTTATGGCCCTGTTTAGTGTTTTGTTGGTGAATACCCTGTATTAGTTTACCATTTCCTTCTTCAACTCATTTTACAGATGAAGAAACTGAGGCAAACAATAGTAAGTGACTTAACCAGGATCACACCCCTAGTAATTGTTAGAGGATGAATTTGAATGAAAAGTCTTACTGACTGTATCCACTGGACCACCTAGCTGGCTCAGGCTATTGTTTAGCCATCCCCAGTGGATGTGATTAATGAGATCTCAGGATCAAAGGATGCAGTATCCATAGTTTAGTGACTTTTATTTTTAAACCTTATTTACAAATTTTTTTCCCAGAATATTTGGACCAATTCATAGTTCTAACAACAGGGCATCATGGTGCCTGCCCTCCCATAGTCCATCGAGTAATAGCCATTTTCCTGTTCTGCCATCCATGTCATCTCATCAGTGTAAAATGGAATCTCAAGTGATGGACTAAAGCTGCCAAATTACACATATATTTTCCAGTGTGGTCAGTGCATCAATGGGTTTTGTCTGAATCTACTTATTTGTTACAAGGAAGGGCTTCTAACATAGGGCAGGAAGAGAAGATGAGTAGTTGGTTAGTGACTGGGAAGTGAAAGAAGAAGAAAAAAGAGCATCTCTTAATATTAAATAATTCCCAGAAGTGAACAGAAGGAAGTTAGGAAGAGGACACAGACAAGCAAGAAAGTGTGACTACATTTTAAAACTGACATTTACTTTAAAATCTGTATATAACAGTCAAGTTTCATGTATTATCTACTTTTTTGTCTTTTGTGGTATATTGAAATGTTTTATATACCAGTGTTTAAGTTCATAATCAACAAGAAAATCAGTTTTAAAAAATTTTTACCATTCCAATCCATGGGGGCCATACTTCTTTCTAAATCCTTTGTGTAGGAAATGGGAGAATGGAGAGGGAACTAATCATTCCATATCAGAGGAGAAGCCACATCATAGTTATAGTTATAACATCATAGCCCTATTATGACCCATAAGCTCTTGATCTCAGTAGAGGGGAGAATATATTTCTATAACCTACTTACATTTCCAAACTTCATGATCTGTGATTTCATCAGGGCTCAATCCTCCATCCACCAAGATTGTAATTCCTCTACAATGTCATAACAGTAACCACCAAAACTGTTCTGGCTTCAGTCATTGTCTGGGGTCAAATTCTGGACTACCAACAAATTTTCTCTGCATCTTTGGCCAAGCCAGTTAATTTCCACTTTACTCAATCAACTCACCTCAGTTTCTTTAACAGAAAAAGGAAAGGTTGGATTAGACCAACTCTAAATAACACTCCTAGGATCCATACACCTATGGTACCTCTGTTGGGTGGTGTGGTGAATAGAGGTCTAAATTTGTAGTCAGGAAGAGCTGAGTTTGAATCCTGCCTCAAATGCTTGCTAGATGGATTCTCCTGATAATCTTTCCTCATTTTACTCATCTAAAAATCAGAAACAATATTAACACCTCAAAGGGTTATGGTAAGAACTAAATGAGATAATTTATGTAAAGCTTTCAATAAACCTTGATTTGGTTAATAAATCTCAGTTATTAGCCATTCTACAATCACACCATTTTGGGGTGTTTCCCCTTCTCCTTCTGAGTACATACTCGATCGGGAGCCAGAACCAGGACCAAGGGTGACTGTAATAATGACAGATGCTTTTCCTTAGATGTGAGAGCTTCTTCTACACCAAAGAGCAGGACCAAGAAATGCATCATGTAGCCAATGTTGATTTAATATACGAAGTCAAATAAGAAATAGAGAGTGAATCTGTGGTTTGACTTGTATGGGGAAATCCTAAATGTATAAACTCTCTTTTCCAAGCAGGTTAGCTTCTTCACCTTTAAGGAAATGGACCTTGAAGGAAAAAAATGAGCTGATATAGGAAAAGAAATTCTAGGTATACAGGTTTATCACTTAGAACCTTAACTCTGAACTCATCTGGACCTAGTTTATAATGCAATATATTAATACAATAAACTTTTATGAAATATCTACTACATTCTAGTCACTATGCAAAATGCTGAGGGTACAGATAAGAAAAAGCAAGACAGAATTTACAACCTACTGAGGGAAGATAACACAGAAAAAGAATATAAAAAGCAAATGGTGAGGGAAGTCGAGAGTACATGTCATGCGGGCATGACTCCATCATAATGGAAGAGTCAAGACCAAGTAGAGTGACGGGTAGGAAATGAAGAGTTGGCTATGCTTCTGAGAATTCTTTACATGAAGACTTTCAGAGAAGTTTTGGCTTGGCCTTCTGTTCCTAATGAGAGGATTATTTAAATCTTTAAGGGTATCTCATTAATACCAAGCAATATAGCCCAACCTGATCTTGGGTCAACCTAGCATAGCTCATGTCTTCCACAGACAATGGACTTTTGATCATTGTTTTCTGAAGCAGCCTTTCCACCTTTTGTATAAATCTATAGTCTGTTTCTGTTTCTGTCTCTGTCTCTGTCTCTCTCTCTCTCTCCCCCTCTTTCTCTCTCTCCTCCTCTCCTTGTTTCTTTATCTCTCTCTTTTCCTCTCCTCTTTCTGTCTAAATCAAGAATTTAATTTAGATGTGGCACTCAGTGACGCAAAACTCTACCTAGGGGCCACAAGTTTTCAAGTATATTAGTGTCAGAATATTCCATTCTCCTGCTGCAGAGAACATCAAAATGAGTTCTCCTGGGGCACTCCAGTAACAGTCTACTTTCCTCTGCATCCAGCTCCTGGCAAGCTTGCATCAGCTAGATGATATAATAAGGGAATGAAAACTTCTTCTATGTAAGCATATGCCATTACTCCCACCTTTACTCCACCATAATAATGAAAATTTCCACCGTGGTTCCCCTCTGTTGGCATAAGATCTCAGATTGAAAAGGAGTTTGAACTCTTCTCCCCATGATCTTTTTATGATTTACATAAACTAGCTTTCCTTTTCTATAGGAAGTTTCATTTTGTTTATCAATTCCTTTTTTAATTCATTGTTTTCAGTTTTCAACAATCACTTCCATAAATTTTAAATTTTCTCATGCTCCATCACCCCTCCCTCCTAAAAATGGCATGCAATCTTATATGAATTTTACACATGCATTCTTATGAAACACATTTTTCACATTAGTTATGTTGTATAGAGAAATTAAAGTGAATGGGAGAAACCATGAGAAAAATAAAAACAAAACAAAACAGAACAAAAGAGAAAATAATTTGCTTCATTCTGCTTTCAGACTCTATAGTTCTTTCTCTGAATGTGGATGGCATTTTGTATTGAGTCCATTGGAAGTGTTTTAGGCCCTTGCACTGCTGAGAAGGGCTAAATCTATTAGAAACAGTCCTTGCACATAGCAGCTGTTACTATGTGTAATATTCTCCTGGTTCTGCTCATTTTGCTCTGCATCAGTTCATATAAGTTCTATCATTCTAGGTGTTTCTAAAACCTGCCTATTCTTCATTTCTTATAGCATAATAGTATTCCACTATATTCATATACCACAACTTCAACCATTTCCCAATTGATTTCCAGTTCTTGGCCACCACAAAAAGAACTGCCATAAATATTTTTGTTCATGTGGGACCTTTTCTCTTTTTTATGATTTCTTTGGAATACAGTCCCAGAAGAAACATTGATGATTCAAAGGATATGTACATTTTTGTAGCCCTTTGGTCATAGTTCCAAATTGCTCTCCAGAATAGCTGGATCAGTTCACAGCTCCATCAACAATGAATTAGTGTTCCAACTCTCCCGCATCTTCTCCAACATTTATCATCATCCTTTTTTGTCAGGTTAGCCAATCTGATAGGTGTGATGTGGTACTTCAGAGTTATTTTGATTTGCGTCTCTATAATCAATAGTGATTTAGAGCATTTTTTTTCATAAGACTATAGATAGCTTTAATTTCTTCCTCTGACAACTACCTGTTCATATTTTTTCATTATTTATCAATTGGGGAATAACTTATATTATTGTAATGATGCTAGTTCTCACAGACACTAATTGTAAAAATTCATTCCCAGTTTTTTTTTCTGCTTCCTTATTAATCTTGGTCCCATTGGCTTTGTTTGTGCAAAAACTTTTCAATTGAATGTAATCAAAATTATCCATTTTTCATTTCATAATGTTCTCTATCTCTTGTTTGGTCATAAATTTCCCATTCTCCATAAATCCAACAAATAAACTATTCCTTGCTCCCTTAACTTGTTTATAATAGCAGTCTTTATACCCATTTGGACTTTATTCTGGTATAGATTGTCAGGTATGGGTCTATGCACAGGTTCTGTCAAACTATTTTCCAGTTTTCCCAGCAATGAATTCCTGTCCCAGAAAGTGGGGTTTAGATTGCTATAATCATAGATTACTGTGTCTTCTGTACTTAAGGTATTCCATTGACGTACCCCTCTATTTCCTAGCCAGTACCAAGTGGTTTAGATGATTGCTGCTTGATAATATAATTTGAGATCTGGTATGGCTAGGGTATCTTCCCTAGCATTTCTTTTCATTAATTCCCTTGATATTCTGGACCATTTGTTCTTCCATATGAATTTTGATATTATTTTTGAGCTCTAGAAAATAATTTTTTGATAGTTTGATTGGTATGACACTGAATAAGTATATTAATTTAAGTAGAATTGTGATTTTTACTATATTAGCTTGGCTTACTCATGAGCATGATGTTTTTCCAATTATTTAGATCTGACTTTATTGGTATGAAGTGTTTTGTAATTGTGTTCATATAGTCCCTGGGTTTTTTTGGCAGGTAGACCCCAAATATTTGATACTGTCTACCATAAATTTAAGTGTAATTTCTCTTTCTATATCTTGCTGTTGTACTTTGTTAGTAACATAAAGAAATGCAGGTGATTTATGTGGGTTTGTTTTGAAACCTGAAACTTTCCCAAAAATGTTTATTATTTCAAGTAGATTTTTTACTTGGTTCTCTAGGATTCTCAAAGTATATATCATATCATCTGCAAAGAGTGATAACTTAGTTTCTTCTTTACATCTTCTAATACCTTCAATTTTTCTCTCTTATTTTAAAGCTAACATTTCTAGTACCATATTGAATAACAGTAGTGATAATGGACATCCTTGTTTCACACCTGATCTTAATGGAAATGCATCTAGTTTATCCACATTACATGTAATGATTACTGATGATTTTAGGTAGATGTTACTTAATATTTTAAGGAATTCTCCATTTATTCCTGTGCTCGCCAGTGTTTTCAATAAGATTGGGTGTTGTATTTTGTCAAAACTTTTTCTGCATCTGTTGAGATAATCATATGTTAGTTTTGTTGCTGATATGAACAATAAAACTGATAGTTTTCCTAATATTGAACCAGCCCTGCATTTTTGGTATAAATGCTACCTGATCCTAGTGTATTATTTTGTGATAAGTTGCTGTAATCCTTTTGCTAATATCTTATTTAAAATTTTTGCATCTGTATTCATTAGGGAAATTGTTATATAATTTTCTTTCTCTCTTTTGGCCCCTCCCAGTTTAGATATCAGAACCATATTTGTATAATAAAAAGAATTTTGTAGTAGTGCTCCTTCACCAATTTTTCCCAAATAACCTTCACAGTATTGAAATTAACTGTTTTTAAAATGTTTGATAGAATTTGCTTGTAAATACATCTGCCCCTGAAGATTTTTTCCTAGGGAGTTCATTCATGGCTTATTCAATTTCTTTTTCTGAGATGCAGTTATTTAAGTGTTTTACTTCCTCTTCTGTTTATCTGGACATTTACACTTTTGTAAATATTCATCCATTTCACTTAGATTGTCAAATTTGTGGGCAAACAGTTGGGCTAAGTAATTTCTAATTATTGTTTCAATTTCTTCTTCATTGGAGGTGAGTTCACCCTTTTCATTTTTGGTACTTGTAATTTGGTTTTCTTCTTTCTTTTTTTAACCAAATTGATTGAACAAAGGTTTATTGATTCTGGTTTTTTTCCATAAAACCAGCTCTTAGTTTCATTTCTTAGTTCGATAGTTTTCTTCATTTCAAGTTTATTGATCTCTCCTTTCATTTTCAGTGTTTCTAATTTGGTATTTAATTGGGGATTTTCAATTTGTTCTTTTTCTAGTTTTTGCGGTTGAATTCCCAATTCGTTGATTCCTCTTTCTCTGTTTTATTCATGTAAGCATTCAAAGATATGAAACTTCCCCTAAGAATTGCTTTTTTCTGCATCCCATAAGTTTTGGTATGTTGTCTCATTACTTTCATTCCCTCGAATGAAATTATTGATTTTTTCTATGATTTATTGTTTGACCCACTCATTCTTTAGGATTAGATTATTTAATTTCCAATTAATTTTTGTCTATCTATCCATGGCCCTTTATTAATGTTTATTGCATTATGGTCTGTAAATGATACATTGGATGTCTGTCTTTCTGCTCTGAATTGTGAGGATTTTATGCCCTAGTACATTGTCAATTTTTGTGTATGTTCCATGCACCGCTGAGAAAAAGGATCGTTATTTCTAATAATATATTTCTTTCTATCTCTATTCAATTTTCTCCAGAGATCTGTCATATCTACCTTATCCAGAATTCTTTTCACCTTCTTTACTTCTTTCTTGTTTATTTTGATGTTGATTTATCAAGTTCAGAGAGTGGGAGGTTGAGGTCCCTCACTAGAACAGTTTTACTCTCTATTTCTTCTTAACTTATCTATTTCTCCCTTAACTTCTTCTCTAAGAATTTGGATGCTGTACCACTTGATGCATATATGTTTAGTAATGACATTGCTTCGTTGTCTATTGTGTTTTTAGCAGGATATAATTTTCTTCCTTATCTCTTTTGTATAGATCTTTTTTTGCTTTTGTTTTGTCGGAGATGTTGCCCATGTTGATAAACACTTTTTCCCCCCTGTTTACATTTTTATCCCTCTATTGAGTCTTGTATATGAAGAGCAAATTTTCTATTGACCTCTGGCCTTTTCATCAGGAAGGTCTGGAAACCCCTTATATCATTGAGTATCCATCTCCTTGACTGAAAGATTATGCTCAATTTTACTGGGTAATTGATGCTTGGTTGTAGTCCAAGTTCCTTTGCCTTATAAAACAATCATATTCCAATCCCTCTGAATGTACAAACTGCAAGGTCCTCTGTAATTCTGACTGTAGTTTCTTGATATTTGAGTTGTTTCTTTCTAGTTGCTTGTAGTATTTTCTTCTTGACCTGATAGTTCTGGAATTTGGCAACAATATTCCTTGGAGTTTTCAGTTTGGAATATCTTTCAGGAGGTGATTGGTGAATTTTTTTGATGACTATTTTATGCTCTGGATCTAGAACCCCAGGGCAGTTTTCCTTGATGATTTCTTGGAAGATATTGTTCAGGCTCTTTTTTTCATCATGGCTTTTCAGTAGACCAATTACTCTTAGATTTTCTCTCTTGGGTCTATTTTCCAGGTTAGTTGTTTTTCCAATGAAATATTTTATTTTCTTCTATTTTTTTCACTCTTTAGATTTTGTTTGACTGAATCTTGATATCTCATAGAGTCATTAGCTTCCATTTGCTCAATTCTAATTTTTAACAAATTGCTTTCTTCAGTTAGCTTTTGTGCCTCCTTTTCCATTTGTCCAATTTTCCCAATTAAGTTTTGTGTTTTCTCAACTATTTGACCTATTTTATATTTTTAGGGAGCTGTTCTCCTCAGTGAATTCTTTTTTCATTTTGTCAATTGTACTTTTAAATCATTGGTCAATTTTTTTTCTACCTCTCTAATTTGTCTTTTAAAATCCTTCTTGATGTTTTACAAGAATGGTTTTTGGGCCTGAGGCCACTTCATATTCCATTTTGAGGTTTCAGATGCAGGTATATTGTCAATGCTGTGCTCTTCTGAATTTGTATTTTGATCTTCCTTTTCCCCATAGAAAGATTCTATTGTCTTTGTTGTTTTTTATTTGCTTCTTGCTCATGACGATTTCCTTTTTCTTGGCTTTTAAAGTGAATCTCTGTTTCTCAAGCACAGGGGAGTCTTTCCCATGTTTGTAGTCCTAGCAGACTGAGGCCTATTTACTGGCTTTTTGTGTTGTGGCCTCTGGTTCTTTAAGCTAGAAACTATATAACATTGCATTTATTTACTGAATAGTAACTGTTTCTGTTTTATCCAGGATCTCTGAAGATCTTCCCCTCCAAGTTCAATTTCTTTTTTTTAAAGGAATCATCCCTTGATTTACTACTTAAAGAAGCCTATTCATGGAATGAGTGTATCTCACTCAAAGTGAGAATGTGAAAAGACCTCAGCCTAAAATGTCAAGGGTTTCACATTGCATCCTGGAAAACCTCCAATTGTCCTGATAAATATCAGGCCACTGGATCCAGATAGCTCAAGAGAAGCAAGTGAGGTTGGTGACCTTGCACAGCCCTTACTCAAATCAAAGTCATTTGCATGATGTCAACATCTCAATGTCATGATCCTCTTCTAGAGCAAAGGACAAACACAACAACAACAAGAATACAATATAATGCTGCAGTTCACCTGGTTCTGAGCTAACTGGTGTATGCCAATGCAAAGACCAGGTGAAATCTTTCTGAATTTCCTGTGTAGGGGAGGGATGATCTGGCTGCAGAAGTTCTCCTGCTCTCCTATGGATGAGATAGAGAACAAGCAGACTCAGCCACTGATGAATTTCCCTCTGTGCTGGTGTGTGCCCAATTCCCATGGCTTGGTAAGGTACACCTGGGAGACTGATGTTGGCCCTTAAAGGCTGTTCTCTGTAGGGCTCAGTAGCTCCTCCTGGTCTACTGAGTTGAGGCTTGCTGAGATGCCTCTGGTCTTGCACTGGTCCCCTTTAGCCTCAGCAAAAGGTACTGTGCTGGGCAATCTCTCTAACCTCCCAGGTGAGAGATTGCCGTGCTCCTTCTGATGAGCCCAGTACTCCACAATTTTTCCTGGGGCAATATTCTCTGGGTTTCTCAAGGTCCACAATGGGAGGGTGAGAGCACTTGTAGTTTACTCCACCATCTTGGCTCCTGGAAGTTCAAGGAGGTGACTTTCAAACATTTAATCTGTGGGCTGATAGTCTCAGGAGTGACTGCTGCTGTTAACAGGGGCCTTTTGCTTCTCTCTCACTCTCTTCCATTTGCAGTTTTGCATTGAGAGGTTGAGAATATACACTACTACTTCTCATTCAGTCCACCTTGCATCTTTCCCTCTCTGTTATGGCTGAGTCTGTGCTGGTGCAGTCTATACTCTCTGTGAGTCCCAGCCCCTTGTAAGAGATCCTTTTTGTCAACTTTCCAGGCTGTTCTGGGCTGGAAATCTGCCACGCTGTTTCCTACTGAATTCTGCCACTCTAAAAGTTGTTCAGATTCACTTTTTAGAGGCATCTGAAGAAGTTTGTGAAAGAACTCAGCTTTGTCCCTGCTTTCACCCTGCCATCTTGGCTCTACTCCCTTAGCAATTCTTTGTTAGGGAAATATTCAACCCTCACTAAAGTTACTACTGGCGATAGCTTATCCATGACATTCACTTGTCTCATGATCATGGCATAAATCTTTGTTTGGATAGCTTGTAGATACCTTTTAAAAGCAAAAGGAGGAACCTCAAGGTACTGATGGAGTAAACTGGAAACAAAGGTAACTCTATGGCAGGAGTTATTAAGTTTTTTATGTTATTGATCCCTTGAGCAGTCAGGTAAAGAATATGACTCCTCAGAATAACTT
This sequence comes from Potorous gilbertii, assembly GCA_028658325.1. Taxonomy (NCBI): domain Eukaryota; kingdom Metazoa; phylum Chordata; class Mammalia; order Diprotodontia; family Potoroidae; genus Potorous; species Potorous gilbertii. The sequence continues at coordinate 151,252,224 of CM053769.1, forward strand.
TCACTGCTATTTTCATAATGGAAGGAATTGCTAATTTCAGTTAGGAACGAAATCTCCTGAAATCTATCCATAAATAGATTCCATGGATCACAGTTTAAGAATCCCTGTTCTTAGATAAGGTATCTGGTATTTTTTTTATCATTGTTAGATCAATCTATTTTAGAATTATATTGAGAGATCCCACATGCATGTAAAAACTTTCCATCTTTTTAAATGATTGCATCTCTAAGAGGTGGAGCGTATGAGAATGGAATGTTGATATATTTCAGAATCAGTCAATTTATTCATTAGTCTGATTTTTTTTCTCTTTTTATTATTGGTTATAAGCAATGAGGGCTCTTTAGGGAAGAAAGGAGAGAGCTTTTGAAATGAAAATGATAAACAGGTAATTTATTTTCCCCAAAAGAACCAGAAGTGGTCTTAGAACATTAAATGTTGTATCTGGCAAAGACCTTAGAGTACAGAATGGAGAAGTCATAATATAGACTTTCATATCTGATGTGACACAACATAGGTTGTAGAATGTCAACCAGAAGAGATTTCAAAACACAAAACAATAAAATAATAAAGTTGGAAGGAATCTTAGAAACTATCTAGTCTAAACTAACAGTCTTGAGTCTGAGAGAGAGAGAGAGAGGAAATGACTTTCCTCAGGTAACCAAGAGAATTCTACTTTTAGGAATTATAATCAAACCTCCTGGTTTCCTGTTTACAACTACAAAACTGTTTTGTTAGACTAAATTTCCCTGTTCAAATTCACATTGTATACCTTCTTTACTTAAATTTCTCTACATAATTGCAAAATTGTTCAAACTCACAATGTGTATTCAACTACAAGTTGTTCTATTTATACATTTCCCCCTCAACATTTTATGGTATTCATCCTTAGGATCCTTACACTAGTTTGAGGAGGTGTTGGAGATCACCTAATCCAACTACCCACTCAGTATAGACATTTTCTTTATAATGTACCTAATAGCTACTAATCTAGGACTCTACTTGAACATTTCCTATAATTAGTAACTGACTTCTTCATGAGGTAATCATTTAACCATTGGATACTTATAAACCATTTTTCTTTATAATAAAATCTTATTTTCCTAGACATGAAGACACCTTGGATTTGACCAAGGCCAAAGATGTCAAAAACAACCTACAACCCTGCCAAATATAGCTCAAACCAGATAAAACTGTAATTAGGAAAGCTATGTCAAAATAAATGGAAATATAATAAAACATAGGTGATAGATAATATTATAGATATTAGGCAATATTACAATAGGTAAATAACTTTATAATAGATAAATTCAAAACTAAGTCAATATGTCCATCAGAGGAATCTTTTTGAGCTCTTCCATGGCCTGAGCCCATTGGATATCTAGTTCAGTTGTTTGAGATACAGAGGCCTTGACTCCTATGTCTTTACCTGATGGTAAGCACTGGTCTTCCTTGTCAGAGGGGAATGGTGGAAACATCTGTTCCCCAAGAAAGTAACCTTCTATGGTCTTATATTTTTTCCCTTTTCTGGGCATTTTCCCAGCCAATTACTTGACTTCTGAGAGTCCTGTCCACCCTCTCCTAGATCTGCCCAGCTAGTGTTTGGGGTCTGAGATTAAAATGCTGCTCCCCAGCCTCAGGGCTTTCGGTGGCAGACCTGGCTGCTATTCAATGGGAGCTTAAGTTCTGGTGCTCAGGTGGAGGCAGGGCTGCCTCCCAGGCTCAGTTCCCTCAGGGGGTTTATGCAGAGACCTTTTGTAATGGAGCTCCTGCCTGCTCTGGGAGCTTCTGGCCGCCTGCTGCCTCTGCTGCTGCCTCCCAAGGGGGCCCGAGTCTTGGAGACACCCTGTTCCCCTCTCAGCCCATCCAGACACCTCTCTCACTGACCTGTGTGTCTGTGAGTGGAGGGACCTTCGGGTCCGCTGTAGATTCTATCCCTGAAGCTTGCTCGGATCTACTCGCTCTTCTCAGTGCCGTGCGGCCAGGGCAGGGCAGGGCTCTGCTCTTGTCCAGTGCGCAATGGACCTTTGGGCTTGGTTTTTCAGGGCTCTCTGGAATGGAAATCTCCTTCACCCCATTGCTGCGTGGCTTCTACTGTTCCAGAATTTGTTGGGAGTTCTTTTTATAGATAATTATGGGCTGTGGGTTTGAAGCTAGCATATATGAGTCTTTCTATTCCGCCATCTTGGCTCTGCCCCCCCAGAGGAATCTTTATGTACAGATTAGTGGCCCCATTTCCATTTGACTTTGACACTATATATTTTTTTATTGTTGAACATTTTTTCTTTTTTTATTATTGAAACTTAAATGCACAAGAAAAGAAAAAAAGAAATATAAACTTAAATATCAAATCTTAAATACAAAATAAGAAAATAAAAAAAAGTATGTTGTGTACACAGCAGAATATGAGAGGATTCAAAACATATAGTAATCAATTTCCATTTCAAAAAAGCCTGTATAATAAATGCTATGCATTGTGTTGAGAGCTGTCCACTTTTCTTGGCTTCCTAGTTAGCTTTCTTTTGATCTCTGCTGTGCATTTTTACTATGTTCTTTCCCCACCCCAAAAGTTACAATTAAGGACAGATTTATTTATATATAGAATGAGATATATAGATATACATGTACATATATACATAAATATACATAGACATATGCTTTTCCTAGCAAATTCTACTTCCAATCTTTGCTTTTATATCTGTACATATCTCTTATTTTCTGTCCATCTTAACTCTACTACTTTACTTCAACCCACTGCCTTGCTGTCCTATCCCCCCTCCAAGGATCCCTCCCTTATCCTCCAGTTCCCGTAGATCTGAACACCCTTCTATACCCCACTTTGACCTATTCTCTCATATGCCTCTAAAGATTCCCTCCCTTATCCTCCCAAGGATCCCTCTCCTGCCCTCCCACTTCCATTAATTTAAAAACCCTTCTATATCTCCCATTTAATCTATCCCTCACCCTCCCCTCTAGAGATCCTCTCTTATCTTCTCCCTTCTCCCTATCTCCTTAGCATTTTATTTCTTTCTGAATTAAGAAGAGTTTTATAGTTATATATGTATAGATTTAATACTAATGAACTAGCCCAGATCCCTGACTTATGGGAGAATCCTTTTTATAATATTCATTCATTTATTCAGTCAACAAGCATTCATTAAGTGTGTGCCAATGGAATATGCACAGTAAGTCTAACCCTTTTTCTACATGAAAGAGCCTTAAATACTTCAAGATTGTCCTCAGGCCTTGCCTTTGTCTTCTCTGTCCCACATTGACCATTGCCACCCATTATTTCATCTAGTCAATAGAGGAATAAACCTTTATTAAGCACCTGCTATGTGCCATGGACTGTGCTAACAGCTTGGGACACAAAAAAGGGCAAAAGATAACCCCTGATCTCAAGGATTCTACAATCTAATGAATAGTCTGAAAACCCTTCCCTACCTTGTTTGGCCACCTCTTGACACAGTGCTGTCTCCTAAAATATGGTACTGAAAACAAGCTCAACACTGCAGTTATCATCTGATCTAGGCAGATAGCAAAGAATGATCTGTCAGTTTCCTTGTTCTGAACCTATGCCTCCTAAAGCAGCCTAAGTTATCATTGATTTTATTTGGGGGTGGAGGGGTTGTTGGTTCATGTTACTCTTGCAGTCACTTGACACCCCTAGATATTTTTCACATAAACTATTGCTCAGTCATGCCTCCCTTCCCTGTACTTATGTATTATTATTTTAGTCTAAATGCAAGGGTCTGCCTTTATCTCACACACAATTTCATCTTGTTGGTTTCTTCTGAGCATATTGAATTATGATCAGAAGAAAAAAAAAGATAAGCCACATTTACAACATGGGAAAATTTCCATAAAGTTCAAAGGAAAAGGAGTGGACGGGGGGGGTCACAAACCTCACAAGATAAAATGAACTCCAATTTAAAAAGCACATGGCTTGATCAGCCAAGAGACTGGGCAACGGTGTACTGTGGCTGCCTTAGCTGGAGGTTTCGGTCTGTGGCGTATGTAGGTAAATACACTGAATGCTAATGGCTTTATAATAGTCTTATTAATTCACACACATAGTTAATGTTTAAGATAAACTCCACGTCTTTAGAGTAATTTATGCATTCCACTTTTATAGAATTCCAATTGAATGAATATGAACATAATCATTTTCCACAAATGTTCTCTAAGGAGTGTGCAGGCATGCCTGAGCCCGGGCTGAGGCGCCCCACAGCTTTATTCATAATGGCTGAGCCGATTCATTCCTTATTAATTTAATGGAGTACCAGGACGGCAGCCACACGGCAGCCCGAGCTTAGCAGTGTTTCACAAATGGGGCTTTTTGCCTGTAATCGCTTAATCCTACCAGCTAGGCCTCAGAAATTGAATGAAAGAGTGAACTAGGTTTTAATTAAGTCCAAAGAATGAGGCTGTCTGAAAGACACCATAGTCTCTTAGAAATGTGATGGCAAAACATGTTGGATTAATACCCTGGTGCTCCTGGCACCCCCAACCAGGCCATGGCTGGCCTGCAACTTCCAGGAAGACATCTGTTGGCAACCCTCTTTCTCTTCTGTTTAGCTACTCCAGAAAGCCAGCAGCAGAGCTGGCTGCCTTAACCTCAGATCAAATTCTTTAGCTAGATCTGGACTTTGGGCTCAAGTTGTCTTTGTTATTCACAGACGTCATAACTCCCATTTAGAGAACATTTATATAACACTTTATGATTTGCAAAATCCTCTATTTGTTGTATCATTTGATCTTTACAATAACTCTGTGAGAGAGGCACTCTAATTATCCCCAATTTATGGAAAACAGTTTCTACAGTCCTTTGAGGTTTACAAAGCACTTTGTTCACAGCCAGTCTGAGAGGACAAGAGTGTGCACTATCATTCTCATATTAAAGATAAGGAAACTGAGACCTGAGGGTCAAAAATCCTACTTTCTGTGGGATATCTTCTTGGACCCCAATAACGCTCAGTCACTCTCTTTAGCATTTATGTGGGACATTTAATAATACTTGACTATTAAATGGACTTTGAGATTCACAAAATGCTTTCCCTTCATTCTTGCATTTCATCCAAATAACAATTCTGTGACCCTGGCATCATAAGCCCCATTTTACAGATAAGGCAACTAAAGCTCTGAGAACTTGTCCATTGGTGTAGAGCCAGAAAACGTTTGAGTCAAGAATTCAACCCAGATCCACACTGTCTCCATTTATATGGTGTTTACTTGCTCTTATTAGTACTGAGGTGGGGTAAACCCACTATATCCATCTACTCTATCACAGTTAGAATGTGATAAAGATGCTGAAATGAGAAGAACTGAGCTCCCTTGCAAGTTCTATCACTTACTAGCCAGGAGACCTTGGAAAAGTTATTTCTCATCCCCTCTGTTCATTATTTTATTTATCAGTAAGTTGAAGATAGCAATGATTCTACTACCTACCTCAGAATGTCATTGGGAAAGTTAGATGAAGTGATGAATATAAAGAATTTTGAAACGGAAAAGGATATAAATATATTAATGGCATTTACTGTTAACCTCATAGGGTTATATGTTCTCTTCTCCTAAAAGTATACTAATAATTGATATTTATAAAACACTTTGAAGTTTGAGAGGCTATTATACTTATTATGTTCTTTGAGACTCATAATAGCCTTTAGATGTAGGTATTATGTGTATTGCCATTTTGAAGATATGGTGAGAGTTTATATGAGTTGGCCATAGTCAAATGACTGTCAAGTGCATAAGGCAGAATTTGAACTCAAGTTTGCTTGGTTTAAATAGAAACCTCTATCCAATTCAATAGTGATATTTAATTTAAAAAGGGTGCAACTCTGGTGAGCTGTCCACATTGTTTGAATGTCAAACATACAATTGCCTATAAAACTATTTTATGGAGAATTCACAAAGGGCAAGGGCTCACATGGTGTTAGAAGAAGGGATACATGGATCCTTTCAATGCCTCTCTTAAGAACTTTAGAATTGATTATGTGATGTGGAAGGCACTGGCACAGGACCCCCTAGCATGGTGTGCCCTTATCAGAGAAGGTGCTGTGCTCTATGAGTAAAGAAGAATTAAAGTAGCTCAAAAGAAATGCAAGACACACAAAATTTAGAGAATCCATCCCCAATGTCCACATGGATTATTTGTGCCTGAGTATTCCAACCTCATATTGATCTGATCAGTCATGGTCAGATATATTCTAACTTGACTCTAACATAGTGATGGCATTTTGGTTCTCTGAGAACCAAGGACAACAAACTCCAATGAAAATGGGGTCACTAAACTGTATGGAATTATCCTTGGGGGTTGTATATTGATTTCAAAAACCACACATTACCATTGTCTATGTCCTATTGTATTCTAATTTATTTTTAAAAATATTTCCTACTTGCATTTTTATCTGGTTCACATACTTGACATCTGCACTACAACATTCAGTGACAGGGAATTGAGCTTCTTTTGTTTCTATGCTGTCCTCTATGATACTCAGGATAAGGGCCTAAGTGTGGTAAACACTCAATCAGATTAAGTGAATACAACAGAGTGAGGTTTCAGGCTTGATAACATATTCTCCATCTTGCATTTGAAAGATCCTAGATGCAGGTATATTCTGCACTTGCATTGCTTTTCTGGAGCTTAGTCCAGACTGTTGCAAACAAAAATTGCTCAGTAAATGCTTCTTGACTGAAGTAGTGGTAGCATTGCCTACAAAGGAATGCTTGGTCTCAAGCTACACTGGTCATCGTATAGTTCTACCTGGAGTCTCAAAGTCATAGATGCTATGAGCAAAGTGTTCGCTTCAAGCCTCAATCAGTCAGCCAACCAATGAATCACTAATCTTTTATTAAATATCTACTATGTGACTGACACTGAGTTATATTATGAAAAATAACCTTGAGGTTTATATTTTGTGATTGAGAATATGACTTCAGTGGCAGATAGCCATGATCATTCCATAGTAGAACCCAATGTTTGTGAGATTATCTAAGGAACTCCTCTTCCAAGTACTCCTCACAATGTCCATAGTCAGGATAAATGACAAAACGTATATCTATCAATCTTTACATGTTTACCATGAGTCAAATAGGCCCAGTTCAACCATGTTTGCTACAACTAGAACTCAGGACTTCTGGTGGGTCTATAATCTATGCAGAATTGGACCTTTGTTTAGTGAACAGAATATAAATAACCTTAAAGAAATAAATACCAGAAATGTACTTAACATGTAATTAAAATATGGGCTTAACATACTCCTCTGATTGTCTAATTGCTGCTTTCTTAATAAAGTTTGTTTAATGCCTCTAAGTAATTCAAGTAGAAATTGGGAAATGGGCTCACCCTTTGTGGATATACAGGCCTAGGAATTTAGGTATCAGTATATTTTAAACTGGCATTCAATACCTTAATATGGAAAAAACCTATGCCCCTTAACCCTATCCTTCAAATGCTATTGAACATTACAGCCATTGCAGTTTCTGCATCTTGGAACTCCATCACAGTGACATTGTTTTGAAATTCTCATTGCTTTCACAATGTCACTATTGTTGGATCCCCATTGGAGTACCCTGTTGGGAAAAAATAGCAAAAGAAAACAAAACAAAATAATCAGCACCGACATGTTAGCATACAGAACATTCCTGGGTATGTAAACTCATCTTTTTTGACCAAAAAGGAAATTCCACAAAAGGGCATGTTTCTCTTGGGTCTCTATGCTAGTGTAATATTATTGGAATTACTTGAGACCTAGACACAGCTATATTTCCATACTTGTTTCCAGAGCCATACCTAGGAATTTTCCACCTTAAGCAAGTAACCCATAAGTGTGTCTGAACTTGAGTGGGAAGAAAGGGGAAGAAAGATCAATAGGACTTGGAGGAGCTCATCCAAACTCCTATCTCATAGCTTTCTGTTTCAGTTAATTATTCTTGTTAGCAATTTTCTATGCTCTTTGTGAATTCGGTGCTTCTCCTGTAATTAGCTCACTTTTGCCTGCATAGAGGACAGAGACTTCAAAAATGAGTATTTTAGAAGAACCAAAAACTGTTTCACCAGGATGGGTTGAAAGAACTGGGGATATTTTAGTCTAGAAAAAAAGGAGATGGGGGGAAGGGACAGTTGAAAAAACATGGTGGTTGTCTTGTGGTGCTTGAAAGGTAGTCATGTAGATGAGTTATTAGGTTTCTTCCTCTCAGTTCCAGAGCACAGATTAGAATTGAATGAAAAGTTTAAAAAATCCAAAAACATGGTAGACTTCTTCCTGTGGAAGTGAATTTCTTAACCTTTGAGGTCTTCAGACAAAGGGGATTGTTGCCTGTTTGAGATATGATAGAGAGAAATCTCACATCTAGGTTGGACCAGAAGGCATCTAAGGTTCTTTCCAACTCTTAATATATCAGTATAATATTAATAATAAATAATAATAAAGTAGGAAAGGAGCTTAAGCATAGAATACAGACTGTAAGACCCGGGAGTAACCTTCATGGTTTTCTAGTTTGGGGTCCACAACCACAACCAGAAACTCGATGCTTGGTGCTTTCTTAGACAAACTCAAGGTAAAAGCCTGATGATATGTATCTTCATGTAGACATTTCCTTAACCAGAGAGTGTTTTCCGTGCTAAGGAAAATGAATTGCCTATCAGCATTAAAACTGAAGAGCTCAAAACAAGAATTCTTCAACCTGCCATCTAACACCTTGCACTGTCCTTAGTCCAGAACCCTCAAAAGAGTGAGCACTGGACAGCTCTCCTGAGGTGATTCTCCCATTCAAGATGCACCTGGATCCATATCCTAACTTTACCATTTACCATCTTTGCAAACTTGACCCATCTTCTTAAACTCTTTGGTTCTGTTTTCATATCTATAAAATAGTTATGTTGGAGCAGATGATCTTTAAGCTTATTTAGAGCTTTCGGTCCATAACACTCTGATTTTCTCACACACACACACACACACACACCCTGAGATGGGCTATTTATGCATTCAAAAATGATAATTGCATAGTTTGATGGATTCCTTATACCAGGGTACTTATAAGAAAAATCTGCAGAAGTCTTTCAGAGCCCTTCCTCCATTTTCTTGGCCACAACTAGGATGCAGAATGAGGACTATCTTGAGACAAAGAGTAATTATTCTGCCTTTCTGTTATATTGTATTTTGATATCTCAAGCACTGGAACAATAACAACTCATGACATAGAGGGGACATTTTTGTAGACTCTCATAACAATTCAGTGTCTCTGTGATGTAAATCATAATTATGTTATCTTTTAAAAAGTATATCCTATGAATATTAACAAAAATAAGCAGAAGAGTCTCTTCGTTGAATTCCTTCCAAAGAAAAATGAAGCTACAAATTGGATGAAGGTGTTCTGCCCGGAGCAGAAGACAGTAGGGCTATCATTTTCTTCTTTCTGGATAGTATTGCTAATATAGCTAAAAATGTCAATCACCAACTCTAACTCATAAATGAGTTTGCTAATGAAGCATTCAGTTATATTTCACAGGAACTGATATCTAGCCATGGTTCCCTATCCTATGCTTGTGTAATTTATTTTTAGGGCCCAAGAGAAAAAAATTCACATTAAGTTTAATTGGTGAGTGATTTAATCTCATCAGTCTGTGTGCTCTCTTCATCTGAAAAGATCTTTGTCCATTGATGTCTTCTTGTTTTGGGTCATCTTTGTTATTGTCCATGGCCATATCTATTTCCTTTCATTTAATTCTATTGAGCAAACATTTATTAAGTTTCTACTATGCACAAAATAACTTACTAGATACAAGAGATATAAAAAGAAAAGTGAAAAATTCCTAGCCCTTTAGAGAGCAAAGAATTTTTTTAATCCTATAAGATGACCCTTCTCTCAAGGATCTTACATTTTAATGATGATGACAACATGTAATAAATTGACATATACAAGAGAAATAAAGAGTTGGAAACAAGAGAGAGATCAGATTAAGTACTCTAGGATGATTTGAGGTAGAAAAGAATGTTAACAATTTGGGCAAAGAGACTAGGGAAGTCTTAAAAATGGTGTCTCCTGAGATCTCTATTGTCTTTATGAGAAAAATCAAACCAAACCAAAATCTCCTCAGTTTGGCATACCTTTACAATTTGACCCCAAAACATTTTTCTAGGCTTATTGAACATTAGTCTCCTTCATTCTCTCCACATTACAGTCAAGTTCATCCACTTGCTCTTCCCTAAATGAATTCTATTTTATGCCTCCATTTTTTGGCATAGGCTTTTATCCATGTCTAGAATCCACTTCACCATTGCCACTTATGGATCCCTTCAAACCTGATCTCACATGCCAATTCCTAGGGAAACAATCTAATCATATAGATAGGATGTTTTCTCCCTTCTCATGTTGTCATGTATATGCTTATCTATTAACATGTTGTTTTAATTCCTCTCACAGATAATTGAATCTCCTCAAGAGCAGGACTGTTTCAGTTTGGTTTGTTGGCTTTCCCACACTTACTGCAGAAAGAAAGAAAAAAAAAGAGGAAAGAAACCATTAAGAAAAAAAATGTCCTCAATACATGGCTACATAGTCTGGCAAATCAAATTCATATATTAGCCATGCCTGCCATTTTTAATACTAGGCTAAATCATAATTAGTGATACATGACTTCCTTGCTTTAGCCCTGATCTTATTTGAAAAGTTTCTAACTTCCTCCATTAGTATGTTATATGGTATTTTAGATAAATATTATTTACAATATTAAAAATTCTATTTGAGGTATGACCTAATCATTCAGTTGAAAATAATCAGTTGAAAAATAGCTGAAGGATATGAACAAGCAGTTCTCCAACGAAGAAGTCAAAATAATTTATAGTCATATAAAAATGCTCTAAGTCATCATTGACTAGAGAAATGCTAATTAAAAAAAAAAACCTTGATATGGTCATTTTATACCTGTCAGATAGTTTAAAATGACTAAAGGAGAAATCAACAAATGTTGGAGGGGATATAGAAAAATTGGGACACTAATTCATTTTTGGTGGAAATAGAAATTTATCATTTTGGAAAACAATTTGGAATTATGCACAAAGAATTATTAAACTACCCATATCCTTTGAACCAACAATACTACTACAAGTTCTATTTCCAAAGATGATTAGGAAAAAAGGAAAAGAAGCTATATATTCTAAAATGTTTATAGCAGCTCTCTTTGTGGTGGCAAAGAACTGGAAATTACAGGGGTGCAATCATCAATTGAGAAATGACTGAAGAAATTGTAGTATATTCTTGTGATGGAATATTACTATACTATAAAAAATTATGAGTTCAATGATCTTAGAAGAAAATTATACATAAAGGACATATGAAGAAAGAAGCTATGTGCATCCACAGAAAGAACTAGTAAATATCTATGGAACAATCTTACATAGGTGTGTGCATGTGTGTGTTTATACATACGTACATGCATACACACCTATTTGTGATTAATGGTAACCCTATGTAGGAAAGAGAGGGCAAGGAAAGGAAAAAAAGAGGGTGGAAAGAAATTTACATTAAACTTCATCATATATTTAAAAGGAATAGCAAGCTGTACATAATAGATTTGCAGTTTCTTGTGCAATCATCTTTTTATTATACTATGTTATGGAAATGTTTTATTCCATAAATTTAAAAGGATAAGAGTCTATTTACTTCTTGATTTCTAGATGTTTTGGGGAAAACAGGTGCTTGAATTTATCAAAAAATCTGTTCAGCATCTCTTGATATAATTGTATGATTTTAATTATATCATTAAAATGGCTTCTTATGTTTGTAATCACCCTTATTTTGAATGAGCCCTGAATTCTTAGTATAAATTCAGTCTAGTCATGGTGTACAATCTTTCTAATATGTTGTATATTACTGGCTAATATTTGCTTATTATTTTGTGCAAATGTTCATTAAGTATAATCCTCTGTGGTTATTTTTTCTTTTTCCCTGAATTGTCTCTTTCTGATTTACCTATCAAGACAATATTTTCATCATAGAAATAGTTTAGAAGTGTGCCTTCCTTATCCAATTTGTTTTCCTGTTGTTAATATATTTAAATACTCTATTTTTCTTATTAATCTATGTCTCTTATATTTTTATAAGGCTTTATTTCTTCTAAGTTACCATAGTTAGGCAAGATACTTTCTGATACTTTCTTTTCTTTTATCTTAAGTCTTGTGCATTCTTCTGTTTCATTTTTGAAAGAACAAAAATTTTTAAAAAATTTAAAATTTAAAAAAATTAAGGCACTTTGTTCTATTAGTTTTATAGAAAAGCAAAGAGCTATCAGTTTTATTTATCAATTCAACAGTATTTTTGTTTTAAATTTTATTATTTTTTTCTTTTAAGAATAGCTTCTTTAGGGAGGAGCCAAGATGGCGGAGTAGAAAGACATACATACGCTAGCTCTCGAACCCACAGCCTATAAGATACCTGTAAGGAGGAACTCCCAACAAGTTCTGGAGCAGAGGAATCCCCGGAGAGACCAGAAAAACTGACACCAGGGGTCCATCATGCACCGGACCCAGAGTGGAGCCCAGCCCTGCCCTGGCCATGTGGTCCTAGGAGGAACAAATCCAGGCAGGCCTCTGGGACAGAATCTCAGCAGCCATGCAGTTCCCTCCACCCACGTGCGCAAAGGTCAGTGAGAGGACCTGTTTGGTTGGCCGAGAGGGGAGCAGGGTGTCTCCATAACTCAGGCCCCCTTGGGAGGCAGCAGTGAACCAGGGCTCCCAAAGCAGACAGGAGCCCAGATCCATTGTTGAAGGTCTCCACATAAACCCCCTGAGAGAACTGAGCCCTGTGCTGTGGCCCTGCCCCCACCTGAGCACCTGAATTTAATCTCACATTGAATAGCAGCCCTGCCCCCGCTGAAAGCCCTGAGGCTGGGAAGCAGCATTTGAATCTCAGACCCCAAGCACTAGCTGGGCAGATCTGGAGGTGAGGTGGGTATGGAAAGGAATCTCAGAAGTCAAGTAAGTGGCTGGGAAAATGCCCAGAAAAGGGGAAAAATGTAAGACCATAGAAGGTTATTTTCTTGGGGAACAGATGTTAGCCTCTTTCCTTTCTGAGGAGGAGGAACAATGCTTACCATAAGGGAAAGACATAGAAGTCAAGGCTTCTGTATCCCAAACATCCAAAATAAATACTCAATGGGCTCAGGACATGGAAGAGCTCAAAAAGGATTTTGAAAATCAAGTTACACAGGTGGAAGAAAAACTGGGAAGAGAAATGAGAGACATGCAAGAAAAGCATGAAAAACAGGTCAATACCTTCATAAAGGAGAGCCAAAAAAAATGCTGAAGAAAATAACACCTTGAAAATTAGGCTCACTCAATTGGCAAAAGAGGTTCAAAAAGCCAGTGAGGAGAAGAACACTTTCAAAAGCAGAATTAGCCAAATGGAAAAGGAGGTTCAAAAGCTCATTGAAGAAAATAGTTCTCTCAAAATTAGAGTGGAACAGATGGAGACTAATGACTTTCTGAGAAACCAAGAAATCACAAAACAAAACCAAAAGAATGACAAAATGGAAGAGAATGTGAAATATCTCATTGGAAAAACAACTGACCTGGAAAATAGATCCAGGAGAGACAATTTAAAAATTATGGGACTACCTGAAAGCCATGATCAAAAAAAGAGCCTAGACATCATCCTTCCTGAAATTATCAAGGAAAACTGCCCTGATATTCTAGAACCAGAGGGCAAAATAAGTATTCAAGGAATCCACTGATCACCACCTGAAAGTGGATCTGAAAGAGATCCAAAGAGAGAAACACCTAGGAACATTGTGGCCAAATTCCAGAATTCCCAGGTCAAGGATAAAAATATTGCAATCAGCTAGAAAGAAACAATTCCAATATTGTGGAAATGCAATCAGGATAACACAGGATATAGCAGCTTTTACATTAAGGGTTATCAGGGCGTGGAACATGATATTCCAGAAGTCAAAGGAACTAGGTCTAAAACCAAGAATCACCTACCCAGCAAAACTGAGTATAATACTTCAGGGGACAAAAATGGTCTTTCAATGAAATTAGAGGACTTTCAAGCATTCTTGATGAAAGGACCAGAGCTGAAAAGAAAATTTGACTTTCAAACATAAGAATGAAGAGAAGAAGCATGAAAAGGCAAACAGCAAAGAGAAGTCATAAGGGACTTACTAAAGTTGAAC
>CM053769.1:151266896-151335135 GCA_028658325.1 Potorous gilbertii
CACCCCCCTGGCCTAGATTCGCCCTAGTGCTTGGGGTCTGGGATTCAAATGCTGCTCCCCAGCCTCAGGGCTTTTGACGGCAGGCTTGACTGCTCTTCAATGGGGGCTTATCTGCTGGTTCTCAGGTGGGGGCAGGGCCACCTCTCAGCCTCAGTTCCCTCAGGGGGTTTATGCCGAGAACTTTTGTAATGGAGTAGCGGTGGAGCTCCAGCCTGCTCTGCCTGTAGCTGCTTCTGCCCTGGCCGCAGCCTCCCAGGGGGTCCGAGTCCCGGAGATACCCCTCTCCCCTCTCCCCTCTCAGCCCGTCTCTCTCACTGACCTGTGCGTCTGTGGGTGGAGGGACCTTCACGGCCGCCCGGAGATCCAGGTCCCTGCCGCCCGCTGGGCTCTGCTTGCTCCTCTCAGTGCCGCCTGGCCGGGGCAGGGGAGGGGAGCGCTCGGTGGGGCAGGGCTCCGCTCCCGTCAGGGTACCTTTGCGGTCGGTTCTTCAGGGCTCTCTGCAACGCAAATCTCCTTCACTGTGTTGCTGCGCGGCCTCCACTGCTCCAGAATTTGTCAGGAGTTCTTTTTACAGGAAATCTATGGGCTGTGGGTTCGGACCTAGCATAGGTGAGTCTTTCTACTCCGCCATCTTGGCTCCGCCCCCTTTCAGAAATATTTTAGGTCTTTGCATTGCTATAAAGGGCTAAGTCTATCAGAAACAATCCTCGCACACTGTGGCTGTTACTGTGTATAATGTTCTCCTGGTTCTGCTTCCTTCATTCAGAATCAGTTCATAAAAGTCTATTCAAGTATTTCTGAAGTCTTCCTGTTCATCATTCTTATAGCACAATAGTATTCCATTACATTGACATAGACAATATGTTCAGCCATTCCCCAATTAGTGGACATTCCCTTGATTTTCAATTCTTGGTCACCCCTAAAAGAGGTACTATAAATATTTTTGTTCATATAGGTCCTTTTCCCATTTTTATGATATATTTGGGGTATAGCCCTAGAAACAATATTGCCGGGTGAAAAGGTATGCATATTTTTGTATCCCTTTGGGCATAGTTCCAATTGCTCTCCAGAGTGGTTGGATCAGCTCACAGTTCCACCAGCAATGAATTAGTACTACAACTCTCCCACATCTTCTCCATCATTTATCATTTTCCTATTTTGTCATGTTAGTCAATCTGATACGCATGATGTGGTACCTCAGAGTTGTTTTGACTTGCATCTCTCTAACCAATAGTGATTTAGAGCATTTGTTTTTATTTGACTATAGATACCTTTAATTTCTTCCTTTGACAACAGCCTGTTTATATCCTTTGACCATTTATCAATTGGGGAATGACTTGTATTCTTATAAATTTGACTCAGTTCTCTGAATATCTTAGAAATGAGACCTTTATCAGAGATATTGGTTGTAAAATTCCTTTCCCAGTTTTCTTCTTCCCTCCTAATCTTGGTTGCCTTGGTTTTCTTTGTGCAAAAATTTTCAATTTAGTGTAATTAAAATTATCATCCATTTTGTATTTCATTATGTTCTCTATCTCTTGTTTGGTTATAAATTCCTCCATTCCTCATAAATCTGACAAATAAGTTATTCGTTGCTCCACTAATTTGCTAATAGTAACAGTCTTTATACCTAGATTGTGTACCCATTGGACGTTATTCTGTTATACATTGTCAGATGTAGGCCTATGCCCAGTTTCCACCACACTATTTTTCCAGTTTTCCCAGTAGTTTTTGTGAAAGAGTGAATTCTTATCCCAGAAGGAGGAGTCCTTGAATTTATCAAATAGTAGACATCTATAGTCATTGACTACTGTGTCATATGTACCCAACATATTCCACTGATCTACCACTGTTAGTCAGTACCAAGTGGTTTAGATGATTGTTGCTTTATAATACAATTTAAGATCTGGTATTTCTAAGCTGCCTTCCCAAGCATTTCTTTTCATTAATTCCCTTGATATTCTGTACTTTTTGTTCTTCCAGATGAATTTGATATTTCTAGCTTTATAAAATATTTTTTTTGGTAGTTTGATTGATATGACACTGAACAAGTAAATTAATTTAGGTAGAATGGTCATTTTTGTTATATTAGCTTGGCCTACTCAGGAGTAACTGATGTTTTCTTTACAGTTATTTAGATATGACTTTATTTGTGTGAAACGTGTTTTGTAATTGTATTCATATAGTCTCTGGGTTCATTTTGGCAAGTAAACTCTCAAATTCTATAGAGTGTTTACAGTAAGTTTAAATGGGATTTCTCTTTCCATTCCTTGCTGTTGAATTTTGTTAGTAATATGTAGAAATGCAGTTGATTTGTGTCATTTATTTTGTATCCTGCAACTTTGCTGAAGTTGTTTATTATTTCAAGTAGTTTTTTACTTGATTCTCTAGGACTCTCTAAGTACATCATCATATCATCTGCTAAGAGTGATAACTTAGTTTCTTCTATGACTATTCTAATTCCTTCAATTTCTTTTTCTTCTCTTATTGCTAAAGCTAACATTCCTGGTACTATATTGAATAACAATGGTGATAATGGACATCATTGTTTTATCCTTGATCTTATTGGAAATGCATCTAGTTTATCTCTATTACACATTGTGCTTGCCCATGGTTTTAGGGAAATGCGACTTATTATTTTAAGGAACGCTCCATTTTTTCCTATGCTCTTCAGACTTTTCAGTAAGAACTTTTATTTTTTGTCAAAAGGTTTTCTGCATCTATTGAGATAATCATGTGGTTTCTGTTAGTTTTGTTGTTGATATGGATCAATTACTGTGATAGTTTTCCTAACATTGAACAAGCCCTGCATTTCTGGTATAAAACTTACCTGATCAAAGTGCATTATTCTCTTATTAAGTTGTTGTAATCATTTTGCTAATATTTTATTTAAAATTTTTGCATCTATATTCCTTAGGAAAATTGGCCTATAATTTCCTTTCTCTCTTTTGTCTCTTCCCAGTTTAGGTATCAGCAACATATCTGTGTCATGAAAAGAATTTGGTAGCACTCCTTCTTTGCCAATTTTCCCAAATACTTTATATAGTGTTGGAATTGACCTCTTTGCATGTTTGATAGAATTCATTTGCAAATCTATCTGCCCTTTGAGAATATTTTCTTATGGAGTTCACTGATAGCTTGCTTAATTTCTTTTTCTGAGAGAGGGTTAGTTAAGGATTTTACTTTCTCTTCTGTTAATCTGGGCAATTTATATTTTTGTAAATATCTCTTTATATTAGATTTATTTTTGTTTTTTTTCTTTGTCTGATATTAGGATGGTTACCCCTATTCATTCATTTTTTTTTACTTCAGCTGAAGCATAATATATTTTGCTCCAGACTTTTACCTTTACCCTGTGTGTATCTTCCCATTTCAAATGTGTTTCTTGTAAACAACATATTGTAGGATTATGGTTTTTAATGCATTCTGCCATTCATCTCAATTTTATGAGAGCATTCATCCCATTCACATTAACAGTTATGATTGCTATCTGTTTCTTTCTCTCTATCCTATCAATTCCCCTTCCCTGGTTGTGTTTTTATTTTCTCTGTCTTCAAAAGATTTTTACTTTTGATCACCTCCTCCCTCCATCTTCTCTCCCTTCTATCAGCCCCCCCTTCATTATCTTTCCCTTTTCCCTTACTACTTTTCCCTCCCGTCTAACCATCCCTCCCTTTTCTTTCTCCTTTCCCCTCCTACTGCCTGTAGGGAAAGTTAGATTTCTATACTTAACTGAGAATTTTATTCCCTCCTTTAATCAAATACAATGAGAGTAAAGCTCAAATAATGCTCCTCCATCTCCTTTCTTTCCCTTCACTATAATATGATTTTGTTCCTCTTCATATGATGCAATTTTCCCTTTTCTACCTCCTCTTTTTCTCTCCTCCCTTCACACCTCTTAGTCAGCTTTTTTCATCATATCAGTTAATTTATTCCCATACCCTCTATCTATCTATCTATCTCCCTTTTAAATGTTATAATGAACATATAATTCTCAAGATTCACAAATATTGTTCTGCTATATAGAGATGTAAACAGTTTGTCCATATTTAATAACAAGGTTTTCCTCCCATTTACCTTTTTACACCTCTCTTTCGACTTATATTTTAAAATCAAATTTTCTTTTGAGCTTTGGTCTTTTCACCAGAAAGGTCTGGAAATCCCTTATTTCATTGCACGTTTATCCCTTTGCTTGAAAGATTAAGCTCAATTTTGCCTGGTAATTTATTCTTGGTTGCAGTTCAAGCTCCTTTGCCTTACAGAATACCATATTCTAATCCCTCAGATCTTTAAATGTAGAAACTGCAAGGTCCTATGTGATCCTGAATGCAGTTTGTTGATATTTGAATTGGTTTTTTTTTCTGTTTCCAGTTTTCTCCTTGATCTGATAATTCTGGAATTTGGCAACAATATTTCTTGACATTGTCAATTTGGGATCTCTTTCAGGAGGTGATTAGAGGATTCTATTTTTTTGTTTTTTAGATTTTGTTTAATTGACTGTTGATGTCTCATAGTTATTGATTTCATCTTGCCCAGTTCTAATTTTAGTGAATTGTTTTCTTCAGTTAACTTTAGAACCTTTTTTTTTTTAAGTTATTTTCTCCAGTTAGATTTTGTGTCTCCTTATCCATTTGGCCACTTTTACATTTTAAGGAGATGATTGTATTTTAAAAATCATTGGTCAATTTTTCATTTACCTCTTTGATTTGGCTTTTAAAAGCCTTCTAGAGCCCTTCCAAGAATACTCTGCCATGTGACCAGTTCATATTCCCTTTTGAGGTTTCAGATGTGGGTAAAGTATTAATGCTGTCTACTTTTGAATTTGTATTTTGTTCTTTCCTGTCCCTGTAATAAGATTCTATGGTCTTTGCTTTTCAAATTTGCTTCTTACTCATGGTGATTGTCTTTTTCCTGCCTTTTAAAGTGGTTCTCTGCTTCTGGGGCACAAGGGACTGTCCCTTGTTTCTTATGCTGGAAGTTAGGGTCTTGGTTACTGATTTTGTGTACTGTAAACTCTGGTTCTTTCAACAGGAAACTATATAATGCTGCAGTTTGCCTGGTGCTGAGCTGACTGGTGTATGGCAAAGGTGAGGGCAAGTGAAGTCTGGGTTTCCCCAGGGTTACCCTGAAGCTCTCTGAGTGAGACATGGGGGTGGGGAATTCTGGTCCCTGGAGGTCTCCTCCTCCCCTAGGGCTGCACTTACTCCCTCTGTGCTGGTGTCTACCAAATTCCCCTGGTTGTGCTAAGACACACCTGGGATCCAGGTGTTGGCATTTACCAGCTCCACCCCCCTGGATCCCAGGATCTCCTGCTCATCTGTTCAGGTGAGGCTTGCTGGGATGTTTCTAGTCCTACACTGGTTCCCTTAAGCCACAACAAGAGGAGACTTTCCAGGTGATCTCCCTAGACAACTATACCCCTTCTGCTGGCTCCACTATTCTAGGATTTTTCCTGCGGCAATATTATCTGGGTTTTTCAAGGTCAACAAGGGAGGGTGAGAGTACTTACAGTTTACTCCGCTATCTTGGGTCCTGGAAGTTCAAGTCAGTGACTTTCAAATATTTAGTCTATGGGATGATAGCTTCAGGAGTGGCTGCTGCATGTCCCTTGTGTTTGCCATGTCCCTTGTGTTTCTCTCTCATCCAGTCCTGCCAGAGTTCAGTCTTTTGCTTAGAGGTTTGGGAATCTGAACTACTGCTGATGATTCAGCTCACTTGTGATGCTCCTGCTACCCTATGACTGCCTCTGTACTGGTGCCTCCCATGTGCGCTCTGTGCTCCCCCAGGTATAACAGATCCTTCCCATCAACATTTAGAGCTGTCCTGGACTGAAAATCTGCCACACTGTCTCCCAGTGGATTCTGTCACTCTAAAATTTGTTCATATTCACTTCTTTGAAGTATCTGAAGGATTTTGTGGAAGAGCTCAGCTGAGTCCTTGCTTTCATTCTGCCATCTTGGTTCTGCCCCTCCAAATTTTTTTTATTAATAATTTCCTAAAATATGTTTTTTTTTCTGGTTTGATTTTCACATTATCCTAAAGTTCATAGATTATCTCTACTTGACCTATTTTCCATGTTATTTCTAATATTATGTTTTACATTTTTTTATCTTTTAGTTTTGTTTTAATATTTCATTTTGCATTATTGATTTGTTGTTTTCCATCTGACCCATTTTAATTTGAAGAACATTCATTTTTTAGAAGTTTTTCATCTTCTGTTGTAAGCTATCAATTTTTCTTGCCATTCTTTCCTCCAGTGCATTTCTGTTCTTAAAAAAAAAAATTCTTTCTGTAATCTCTGTGACCAGGGCAGTTAGTTTTCCTCTGAAGCTTTACTCATTTGTGGGGTAAAAAAATCTTTCTCGAACTTTACTCTTGGGCATCTCTTGAATTAAAATATTTCCCCATGGTATTCAGTTTTCCTTTATTTACTCATCTCATCAACCTTCTATCTATGTTGAAGAGTCTGTGCTTACGTCACGTTTTGCAATTGAATGTCATGAGAAAGACCTGACTTATTCAGAGTATAGTGGCCTAAAGTAGGCTCTTCCTTCAATTCTCCAGTTCCTTGAGTAGTCCCATTTGTCATATGGCTCCAGGTGCCCCGCAAGAGTCTCTTTCTGGGGTTCTTCTCAACTGGGATGAGGCTCTAACCATAGGTTTCAGATCCCATAAGACTGGATTTCACCTATGGATTTTCCCTCACCACTGGTCTCAAGCCTAAATGTCTCATTAGATCTTTCCCCAGCTCTGAAAGGTCTCTTGGACAACAAATATTGTTATGTGAATTATGATATCTCTAATGCAGTCTTTTTCATTTAGGCATGGCAGGAGGCATCTCAATCTAATGGAAAGAAGTGTCAACTGGGAGTCAAAAGAAACCTTGTTTCATGTGCCACCTGAAGCACCATGGTATATTTGATTGAGTGCTGGATTTAGAGTGGGGAAGATCTAGGTTCAACTCCCATGTTAGACACTTACTTTCTGTTTGATCCTGTGAAGTCAGATTATTCTTGGGCTTCAGTTTCCACATATATAAAATGATATGTTACTAGGTAGACTTCAAGATTCTCATCCAGTTTTAACTCTGTCATCTAAATCATCTAACCTTGGTGAAACTCAATTTTCTAATCTCTAAAACAGGAATCATAATGCCAATGGTTTTCACTTGACAGGACTTTTGTGAAGAGCATGTAAAACTATTTTGCAAACCTTCAAGTGATGTATTAGTTTTAAGGTAAGCTATGACCTAAAGTTTCATGAAATTGTGTCTTGATGCCTTGGAATGCACAAAGAATCCAGTTCTACCACATTTTTTAGTTTACGTCTCAAGGGGAAGGCATGAATCATTTTTCCTTTACATCTCAGAAAAATGAGAGGGGTGGATTCACTACATTATTTCTAAGATCCTTCTCATTTCCAAACCTATCATTGTATGGTTTTATGTTCTGTGATTCTATCATCCTAAATTTGTGATCTATAATCCTATGAGTCAATGATCTAATGAGCTTATAAGCCTATGACATAATAAGCCTATGAGTATATGATCTAATGATCTGTGATTCTCTGATCCCCTGAAATCCATTAACTCTTTAACTTTATAAATCTTGGTTTAGACCATATGTACAGAAGATTGAGGTAGTGCATAGGAATGGGGACTTGAGGCAGGGGAGAGTGAGGGAAGAGGATGGGCCAATCCAAGTCTCAACTATTACCCTCCCACAACTAGATATATCCTCATGCACATCTGTTTTATTTTGAGCAATTCAGGAGGAGAACCCACCCTTCATTGTTCCATTGACATTTAACTCTCTAATGACCCTTTTAATCTGTCAGTAACTATCACAGGGGGATATCTTGTGAAGATGGTTCCCAGCAGAATTGGCAGATGAGAGCAATTTGTTCCAATGCTCAGGAAGGCAGCTGATGCAGGTGCTGTGGAGGGCTTAGAGTTTGGTCAGATTTTGAAGACTCCATGGTAATCCACTACATTCCAGGCCATTGTCAATCATCTTGACTTTTGTCTTTTCACTAGACTGATGACTCTGGAAAAAAGAGTAAGACTAATGCACAACTTTTGTTGCAACTCTGCCTCACTTAAATTCAGTTCACTCATGAATCAACTCATCAGACATGAAGTCACTGATCTTCTTTGAAAACAAAGGAGAAATAACCATGACCTATCACAGAGCAAAAGAAATGAAGAGTGGATCTATATAATTGCCTGAAGAAATGGAGACTTGTTAGTAATATGCTGTTTGCACGGAAATGCTCTCTTAAGATTCTTATACATAAGCTGTTCATCAACATGATATTAACAGGGAGAATAATTATGAGAGGGCATAAATGATTCTTTTCCTTATCCCAAAGGAAAAAATTCAAGGTCAAGTACAGCATGGCTGATCTTTTTTTTAAAAAGTAACATAGTTTATCAAAACTAGCATATAATCATGACATCATAAACAAGAGCAGGAAGGGATCTTAGGAGACATCTATTTCAATCATGTTATTTTACAAATAAGGACAGAGTTGGAAGGGGTCTTCGAACAAAGAAGAATGGGAGAGCTAGGAAAAGGTTTGGAGATCATTTGCCTCTTCAAATTACAAATAAAGAAACTGAGGCCAGATTTTGAGAAGGGAAGGTGGAAAATTTTTTTAAGGTCAAATATATTACCAGTAAGTCAGCTAGGATTAAATCCATGATCTCCTGAGACTTCAATTAAACCAGCCTTAATGCTATTCCAGTGTCCACATTAGTTATCATTCTCCTGTCCCAGCTATGTTTCTCTGATTCAGTGACCTTAGCTACCACACCTAAGCTGCCTTCTCACCCCAAAACACCCCTCAGATCCTGGAGTCTTCCAAAACTAGGTTATTCTAGATTATCCCACCCTTCCACCATGATGCCAGCTTCCTTTTCCTATCAAAGAATTCCTTCCAAGGCATGTCCGTTTTGAGGGATAGACCCCAGGTTACCATGCTTTATTCTCCCATTCTTCTGGATCTTGGAGACCTGAAAGTTCCAAGTTCAACTTCTTAATAAGATATATTCTATTTAATCTATTTCTCTTATAGGATCTTTCTTTGTGGACAAGAAAGAGATCCTTGGTCTAGATCAGTGATGCAAAGCAAAAACAGAAACAGGAATCACTAAACAGAATATAAAAATCCCTGCTTACTATATATTAACATTATCTATGCTCTGTTATGGTTTTTTAAATTTATATTGCTAAATATTTCCCAATCACATTTTATTCTTGTTTAAGGCACACTTGAAAGTATTTAACCGCTCAGTCATGTATTTAATACCTTTGGTATAGATGACAGTGCACATTGGTGAATTTGGACCTGTTTTAATGACCAGAACCAAATAGCAGGCCTAAATGTTTGTTATTTTATATTTTGTAATGAACAGGTTTTTTTTTTCTTTCCTTTAGACATTCTGTTTAAAAATAAATAAATAAAAACTTTATATCAAATATGCATAATCAAGCAAAACAAATTCCTGCTTTGGCTGGGTCCAAATAATTATGTTTTATTTTTTGTATTGAGTATAGACTCAATTGGTAGCAATTGATAGGTTGGCAGCAACCCTCAGTCAGGAGATGGAAATTGTTTTTCATCATAATTCATATGCAATTATAATTAGTCCCTGCATAGATCAGAGTTGTCAAGTATTTCAAAGTTGCTTAATTATAATAACTAAGATAGATAGATCGCTAGATAGACAGATGATAGATAGATAGATAGATAGAGAGATAGATATAGCACCTACCATGTGCCAGACACCCTGCGAAGCAATTTATAATCTCTCTAGATACAACAACCTTGGGGCAGAGAGACTATTGTTATTCCCATTTTATAGATGAGGAAACTGAGGCAAACAGAGGTTGAGTGATTTGCCCAGGATCACACAACTAGTAAAATGTTTGATGGTGCTTTTGACCTTCCTGACTCCAGGTCCCAGTGCTGTACCCACTATACTATCTAGCTGTCGTTACAATGTCATGACTGTATAAATTGTTCTTCTGGTTCTCTTTGTTTCACTCTACATGCATCATTTCAGAATTCAATGTGAATTTGTGAGAAGGTATAGTGCAGAATGCTCCACAGATCCATTCCTGGCCCTGTGTTGCTGCTTCTACCTCACTTTGCACAGACAATTTCATTTATGGCTCTTGAATATTATTTTCCATTTCAGTACTGTGTACTATTGTTAACAGCATTTGAATTTTATAGCCAGTGGTAATATGAGGCAAATGAGGACAAAGATTGTGTCTTATATCAACTTTGTATGTCTTTCAGAGCTAAGAACAATGTTCATCACCCAGTACACAGGTAAAAAGTATCTGGTGTATCAAATAACCTCAGAATCTCAGAGCCAGAGGGGATGACGTGGGCTTTTCATCCCAACCTGTGCCCGAATACAACTGCCCTCTACAAGATTATCAGGTAATGATCATGTAGTCTCTTTTCGAAGGCTTCTACTAGGGGAGGAGGAGAAGGGGAGGAATCTCTTCCTCTTGAAAAAGACCATTCCCATTTTGAACTGCTTGAGTTTTTAGGAAAAATTTTTCTTTAATCAGCCTTTAATTTACTTCTTTCCTACTTCTGCTCAATCCAAATTCTGTCCTCTGATGTCAAGGAGAATAAATCTATCCTTCTTTCCCATAATAGCTCTCAAATATTTTAGGACAATTATCATTTGCCTTCTCCTAACCAAAATTCCCAAGGATCCAATGATCTTCATTGTCATGGTTGCCCTACTCTATACATGTCCTGGTTCATTACTATCCTTCCCAAAATGTGGCTTCCTGAACTGAAAACAATGTTTCAGATGTGGTCTCTTCAGGAAAGAATATAGTGGGACCACCACCTCTAGAATCCAAGGCATCATGCCTCAATTAATGAAATTCATTTCATTTATATTTTTTCCTGCTGCCATCCATAAATGTACCTCAGATTAGATCTTTTATTATTGCTTTCCACATCTTGAATTTTTTAATCCATTTGAGACTTAAATAGAAATTCTATAGAGAAGAGTACTATTGTATTAACTCTAGTATTTTGGTCTAGTCAAGATTAATTCATCTACATTGTGAAAGTTAGCCAACATATCAACAACTAATCCTCCCAATTTGATGTGTTCCATAAATTCCATTAAGTATCCAATGTTGAGCAGTTCAGGACTAAGGACAGATCCTAGAGGTGCTCCACTGCACACCTCCTGTAAGTTTGACATTTATATACTATTATCTGCACTACATATCTTCATTTCATTCATAAGGATAATTTACAAAAAAAGATATTGCAAAGAAATTTACTGAAGTATACGTAAACTATTTTTATAGCATTCCCTTGATGTATCAGTTTAGTGGCCTTGTAAAACAAATTAGAGATAAATTTAATCTGCCCTGTTCTTGATGAAGCTTTTCTGGCAGTTTTAAATGAACAACACTTCCTTTTCTAGAAGTTCACAAAACATCCTTTTAATTCCATGTTCTAGAATTCACTCAGAAATTTAAATGAAGCTTACTAGCCTATAGTTTGGTATGTCCTCTGTCACTTTTTTGGGAAATTATAATTACCTTTATCTTCCTCTAGTCCTGCAGCATCTCATTCTTTGGTCTTTCAAGGTTTCTTGATAGTGACTCATCAATCACACGAGCCACTTTCTTCAATACACGGGAATGTAGTTAGTTCAGGTCTAATAACCTCAACTCATGAAGGGCAAGGAGGTTCTCTCTCCTCATTTCTTCACTTACCTTCTCTTTCAGATTCCTGTTAAACTTTTTTGTCCTAGCCTCCCAAGTTCAAGGGTCTTTTTCTTGGAAGAGAAGAAAAATAGGAGTTGAGAAGTTCTGCTTTCTTTCTGCTGTTTCTCATTATCATCCTATCTGCTGTGAACAGTAGTTCTATCCCTTCTTTGATCCTTTTCTTTTCCCCAATGGAGCTTTAAAAAACAGCTTTTTTGTTATCCTTAGCATTCTTTGACAGCTTTAGCTCGTTCTGAGTTTTAATGATCTTGACACTAGTCTTACAGGGCCATGGCACACGGTTTCATTCATCCTCCATTACTCTTCTTTGCCTCTATCTTTCATGCATTTTTCTAATGTTTTATTTATGTTCTCCTTTTTAACTATCAATTTCTCTGCCTAACAACCCCTCCCCCTGCCCAATACACACACCTTCAGTATAACCACTCTTTGTACCAAGGGCAGGCAGTAAAACTTGAGGAACCCTGGGCATTTCCACCTGCTCCAACTTGAACACTTAAAGCTTCTAGGTTTTTCCATTTCCTGCCTATGAGTCAGATCACTTTATTGGAGTGTAGACTCGTTGAAAGCAAGGACTGACTCACGTTTTAGTGGAAAGAAGGCACGGCCTGGAATCAGGGTAACTCCTCTCTTCATGATCTCAAATCTGACCTCAGACACTTACTAGCTTGTGTGACCCTGAGCAAGTCACTTAACCCTATTTGCCTCAGTTTCTCATCTGTAAAATGACCAGGAGATGGAAATGGCACCAGTATCTTTACCAAGAAAACCCCAAAAGAGGTAACAAAGAGTTGGACATGACTAAAAGACTAAACAATAACAATAAATCTAATGTACTTAGTACAATCCTTGGCATATACTAAGTACTTAAATTTATTATTATACCTTTCTTCCTTCCAAACAAATGTGTATTATCATGTGAGAAAATTTTACATCTTTAGGGTTCTTTCTCTGTGACTCTATTTGTTATTAAAGACATTTCCCTCTTTCTTCTTCATTGGAATTTTTTCTGTTTGCTTTCTCAGATTTGTTCTTATGAACTTCCCATCCTTCCTGGACTGAAAATGGAATCCTATAAACCATTTTTTTCCCTAACACTTTAAAATCTATTTTCCTCCAAATCTCGGGTGCATTCCAGTTTCTTCCTGACTTCCCTCTATTAAAAGAGGGAATGACCATTTCCACTTCGGATTCTTTTCATTTCTATTTCAGTGTTGGTAAGACCCAAATCGATGTCCCCTACCCTTTGAAGGATCACTATGATCATTATATTGGCTGTCCTGGTGGGGAGGAGCAGGAGAGAGAGAGAGAGACGGAGAGAGAGACAGAGAGAGAGTGAGAGAGAGAGACGGACAGACAGACAGAGACAGAGACAGACAGAGAGAGACAGAGACTGACAGACAGAGAGAGAGAGACGGACAGAGACAGAGAGAGATAGAGAGACAGAGACAGAGACAGAGAGAGACAGAGAGACAGAGACAGACAGAGACAGACAGAGACAGACAGAGAGAGAGAGAGACGGACAGAGACAGAGAGAGAGACAGAGACAGACAGACAGACAGAGACAGACAGAGAGAGAGAGAGACAGACAGACAGAGAAAGAGAGAGACGGACAGACAGAGACAGAGAGAGAGACAGACAGACAGACAGAGACAGACAGAGAGACAGAGACAGAGAGAGAGAGACAGACAGACAGACAGAGACAGAGAGAGAGACAGACAGACAGACAGAGACAGAGACAGACAGACAGAGACAGAGAGACAGAGAGAGACAGAGAGACAGAGACAGAGAGAGAGACAGACAGACAGACAGAGACAGAGACAGACAGAGAGACAGAGAGACAGAGACAGAGAGAGAGACAGAGACAGACAGAGAGAGAGAGAGAGACGGACAGACAGAGACAGAGAGAGAGACA
The DNA here is from genome assembly GCA_028658325.1 of Potorous gilbertii. Lineage (NCBI taxonomy): Eukaryota > Metazoa > Chordata > Mammalia > Diprotodontia > Potoroidae > Potorous > Potorous gilbertii. The sequence continues at coordinate 151,280,589 of CM053769.1, forward strand.
GACAGAGACAGAGAGACAGAGACAGAGAGAGAGACAGACAGACAGACAGAGACAGAGAGAGACAGAGACAGACAGAGAGAGACAGAGACACAGAGAGAGGTAGAGAGACAGAGACAGAGAGAGAGACAGACAGACAGACAGACAGAGACAGAGACAGACAGAGAGATAGAGAGACAGAGACAGAGAGAAAGAGAGACAGACAGAGAGAGAGAGAGATGGACAGACAGAGACAGAAAGAGAGATAGAGAGACAGAGACAGAGAGAGACACAGAGAGAGAGAGACAGACAGAGGCAGAGAGAGAGATAGAGAGACAGAGACAGGCAGAGAGAGACAGACAGATAGACAGAGACAGAGAGAGACACAGAGAGAGAGAGATAGAGAGAGAGACAGAGACAGGCAGAGACAGAGAGAGACAGAGAGACAGAGAGAGACACAGAGAGAGAGAGACAGAGACAGAGAGAGACACACACAGAGACAGAGACAGAGAGAGAGACAGACAAACAGACAGAGACAGACAGAGAGAGAGAGACAAAGAGAGACAGAGAGAGACAGAGACAGAGACAGAGAACGAACCAGCAAATGTTGTTTGGTGCTGCCTTCACTACTAATAACTGGCATTTATATAGTACTTTAAGATTTACAAATCACTCTCCAAAATTATCTCATTTAATTCTGACAAAAAAACTCAGTGAGTATAATTTTATATCCCATTTTATAGATGAAGAAACTGAGGCAGACAGAGACTGTGACCTAGCCAGGGTCACAGAACCTGAGGTCAGATTTGAACTGAGGTCTTCTTGACTTCAAGTCAGTGATGTACTCTATTTACCACACTACTTAAGCTTCCAGGCATATCATCTCCTTCCTGACTTCCCTGTCCAACACTTCTTCCCCTACTGTTAGTCTGCAATACATTTTTGCATTATTTTATTTCTCAGGCTTTCTTCACTCACATCCCTTCTATTATATTTCCTAGGCTTACATGAATATAGTTTCTTGATACACCGAGTTGCCTTGCCCTATATTTTCCCTATTCTTTCTCTTTTGAATAAGGCATACCTTCCCAAAGCCACATTTCAGTCATGGATCCCATCCCATCAAATCCATGAATTTAAACTGCCTAATTTCCCTTAATAATAATTAAATTTGTAATTTTAAGAGTATGTGAAGCACTTTACAAATATGATCTTCTTTTATCCACACAGCAATTCTTGGAGGTAGATTATGGTTATCTTCATTTTACAGATGGGAAAACTGAGGTTGACAGAAATTTAGTAGTTTGCCAAAGGTTACACAGCAAGTAAGCGTCTGAAGTTGGGTTTGAACTCTGGTGTTCCTGATTTTCAGCTGAGCATGCTATCCACTGTGTCATCTAGCTACCTTTGCTTCATCATTCTTTAGACCTCTCCTCTGTGCATTTATGAATAGAAATTTGAGGTTATGAGTTTTCTGGCTGACTACTCTCTTGGGTTTTGTTTCCTGTGAATTACTGGAAACCTCTACTATTAGTCTTCTTATATTTTAACTGCCACACTCTAAGGTATCTATTTTGGTAGATATATGTTGGGAGTTTTATCCTTCCTGTCTCTTTTCAGTTTAAAGGCTTTTTGGTTAGATTTATAAGACCCCAGGCAAATATAATTTTACCAGCCCTGATTAGATACACTCCAGGTCTACTCAGTTCCATCATTTTTTTTTTTGTTTTAAGCTATGGTATAGAAATCCAGCTCCCAGTCTCAAATGTCATCTTCTTAATCAGCTTTGTTGCTTCTCAAATCTGATTTTCTTTTCCCCAAACCTTTACCTTCCATTAGCAGGAATGATGAAAATACTACTTGGGCCCTTGATACCTACCATTAATTATCAAAGACTCCATGCATCTGTCTCTGTATCTATACTACTGCCTAATATTAGTTATTATAACTTCTTAGTACGCACCTAGGTGACGAGTTCAAATCCAAACTCAGATTTATTTTAGCTGTGTGATCTCAGGCAAGTTGTTTAACCTCTTTCTGCCTCTGTTTCTTCATCTGAAAAATGGGACTAATAATAGCACTTATCTCCCAGGTTTGTTATGGGAATCAAAGGAGATAATATTTGTAGAGTGATTTGCAAACCTTTAAGTGTTATATAAATGTTACCTATTATTCCTGTTGGTCTAAATTAATGTTTCTGGTTTCTTTGTTGACTCACAGGATGAATAGGAAAGGTCACTAAGACATGAGTACTGTATTCCACTGCTGGATCCTGATATTCACTACCTGTGTGAGCACAGGTGTGCCATAGTAAGTCTCAGCCTGTTTTCCCTTCTGTAAAATGAGGGTGACAATACTTTCACTATTCATTAGGTTGTAAGTTTCTTGAGGGCAGGGGTAGCCTTTTTGCCTCTTTTTGTATCACTGGTGCTTGGCACAATGCCTGTCACATAATAGGCACTTAATAAATGCTTACTGAATGACTATGAATTATCACCTTCACAGAATGAATATAAGGAAAGTGTCTTGTGGACTTTAAAACTCTACATAGAAATATAAGTAATTAACCAAGAACCTCCTGTTAAATATTTTTATTTCCCTTTATGAGGCTGGCTGTAACTGGGTAGAGTTTTACCATATCCTGGGGTAGGTGAGCTAGGAAGGCATTTACTATTTCAAATGTAAAGCGATTGCATTCACCTCTGGCCACACTTAGTTGACTCTAGTTTTAATCCTCCAGCCTCATGAAAAGGCCTTTCCTTTGTGAAGACATCAGCCTCTTTTAGGATCTCTGAGAAATAGATGAAGGCGTCCTGGAGTGGGACAAATGTAGAGGATTCCCTGGGCAGATATATTTTGCATAAAAATTGCAGCCTTTGATGGAATCCAGTTTGGAATGTTAATAAGGCCCATAGAGTGTGCGCTTGCTGCCCTGTTTGAGGCTAATGGCCTCCTCTGTCCCTGCTGATGGAGGGAGCAATAGGACAACATGCAATCCTCCAAAGTGGATTTGCTCCAGTGAGCCCATGTTCCCAACACGTTTGCAGTGGGTTAAAGAACTCACCCAATTTCCAAGGCTGCAGGCTATCGGCTTTGTTTCTGGTGTCTGATCTCAAGTTTCCAAGCTGAATATTTCCATACATACCTTATATACTCAGAGAAAGTCAAATCTAGAAGGAAGTCTTAGAAATCATCTGGTCTGATATCACATTTTATGGATGGGGAAACTGAGGCCCACAGCTGGGAAGGAACTTGTCCCTTAGAATAAGTATATAAGGAACAAATGATGTCCTTCACAACAAAATCTGCCTCCATATTTTGCTACTGATGATCAATTGTTGACTCTAGTGAGGCTCCTAGGTCATTTTCCCAATGCAAGTTTCTTCAATAATGTCTCAAACTTTCTTAAAATATTGAAACTTAAAAATCAGACACTCCATCATTTGGGACTTTTTCTTTCTTTTTCTGCAAGCTAATGGTTCAACATATCTATACTGGTGAACAAACAATATCAAGTTATAAATTCTATTTAAAAAGACAAGGGTCTCATAGGCCATGGTACATTGAAAATAGTCTGGTATGGCAGACTGAACCCCATCCCAAATACCTACTATGTATATGACTGTGACCAGTCCACTTAGCTCCATTGAGTTTTTCATCTCTAATAAGTGGAAAATAATATTTTACAATACCTATCTCTAAGGGATCTTTAATTCAATTAAACGAACATACTAGTATTGTGTATGTGTATGTATTTGTGTGTATATATATATGTAATACCAAATACTATTTTAATTACTTGTACTATTACTACTATGACCATATGCTTTGACTAATAGATTTCACTGCTAGATATATATTAAAAGTTATCAAGAGAGAATGGTCTCATGTATAAACAATGTTTGTAAACAGTACTTTTGGTGAACAGGACTTTTTAATTCTCAAAGAACTGTTAACAAAGTGAGTGCTGAGCCTGAAGTTATGAATACCTGAGTTTAAACCTGGTCTCAAACACTTAGTAGCTTTGTAACCCTGGCCAATTCACTTAGCCTTTGTCTGCCTCTGTTTCCTCATCTGTAAATTGGGGATTGAAAATAGCACCTACCTCATAAGGTCAATATGAGAATCAAATGAAACATTTGCAAATGCTTAGCATAATGTTTATTACACAATAGGCACTTAATAAATGCTTGTTCTTTCCCTCCATTTGGTATAGTGAAGGTATTCTTCCTGTTTTCTGTAATGTATTCTTACTTCCCCTCGTAACACATTGAAGAGTAAGATCTTAGATAATAGATCTTAGATAATAGATTTAGATCTATAAAGGAACCCTGAGGTTATCTAGTCTAACATCATTTTGCAGAGGAGCAAGGAAACACCCTTGTCCAGAAATGGCCAATAGCTTATCTTTGGTATTGTAGTAGCACATCCCAGATTCAAACCCAGGTCCTCTGATTTCAAAGTCAGTGTTCTTACCAGCAGTAGCTAGCTGCCTTATACAGATCATGTATGTGTGTCCACATATACATTTATATGTGTATACATATGTATATACATGTGTATGTATTATGTATGTATATCAGCTATATAGTATGCATGCATGTAAAACATTGCCTGCCACATAGTAAATATTTTATTGGTGCTCAGTATTTTTCCCTTTCTTGGTATTTTCCACACTTAGTTCAGCATCTGACAGAAAGCCCTTAGTAAGCATGCTTATTGACTGACTGAACTGAATTCAGGAAAGTGGGCAAATTACATAGTCCCTAAAGTCCCCTTCCTCTCTATCTCTAAACCTTTTAACCCTGTGAAGACCACCTCCCAGGACAGAATGCAACAGGAGTTATCACTCCCCCTCCACAATGAATGCTTGTTTATTTCACTGCATGGATGGACAAAGGAGTCCAACAGATCACATCACCCCAGCTGCAAGTCCTCAGCTTTCAACCCTCTTACAACTTTGAACTGAGACTAAATCCTGGATTGGATCTTGTGGAGGATTGTGCAACATCTTCCCCAAAAGTTTGAGAGATTTCAGTGCTTCCAAAATGGTTTGCAGAGAGCCCTTATAGCTGCCCATAGCTTGAACAGCTAAAAGAAACTTGAGAGATCATTTAGCCTAATCTCATATTATAGATGAAGAAACTGAGACTAAGAGAGGAGTTAGTTATGAAATGCCTTGTTCACAGGTAGAAAGCTAGACAGTCTAGATTTGGAGTCAGGTTCCTTGACTTTAGCCTAGGAAGTGCTGCCTAGAACCTGTATAGTTCTGAAGACTCCCTGATACTTTAAGGAACAGTTAAACCAGGGGTGGGGAACCTGAGACTTCAAGGTCACATGTGGTCCTCTAGATCCTCAAGTGCAGCTCTTTAACTGAATCCAAACTTTACAGAACAACTCCTCTTAATAAAAGGACTTGTTCTGTAAAACTTGAACTCAGTCAGAAGTCTACATCCAAGGACCTAGAAGGCTACATGTGGCCTTGCAGGATCGCCACCCCTGAAACTGCTGTTGGGGAGTAACACACAGCATCTGTCAAAAAGCATCACTTTATAAATGAAGTCAGTTTCAGTGACTATCAGTGAAGTTATAAACAACCATCTTTGTGGAGCAAATGTTCACCTCTCTTCCCAGATTCTCCTCTCCTTGAAAAGGGGAAGAAAAGAAAAAAAAATGAATTAATAAATGAGTAAAGCATTTGCTGAATGCTTCTTATATGCAAAACACTGCTAATCAATGGATAAACCAATAGAGAATTAAGACAGACTGTTCTCAAGGAGTTCACATTCTAATAGGGATGACGACATCACCTATGGAAGTTTTCAGCTATGAGTCGGGTAAAAATGTTCCATGGTCCTTAGGGTGAAGCAGCAGAGCATACGATCATGCATGCCTCTTCTTTAATGTCACTATTACCAGAATTCTTGAGTTCAGGGTCCTGAGTTGTCCCCATAAGGATTAGAAAGGGGAGGATGATCAAAGGTGGTGATGGTGGTTTGGTTTTGTTTTGTTTTTGTTTTTGTCCTACATGCTGCTTCCTGTGTCTCTTTCAGGGTGCCTTGCTACTCAGTGAAGCTGGCTTGCCTACATTATGTGTAGCAGTTGGGGGGCAATTGGAGGAGGTGGGATGACTAGCTCTTTCTCCCAGGAGTTGTCTCCTTGGATGATGGCTGCATCTTTAAAAAAAAGGCTTCAGTGGAAAAGAGAGGGGAATTATCACCTTTTTTTCTTCTGCACTCAGTAACTTGTCAATAAAGCACTGGAGAGCATACAAATTCAAGGAACTCTTGGTAGGCATGGAAAACACATAGCAGTCCTGCACTGGCTCTTTAATTCTCCAGCTTCTCTCTTAACATAAAATTATAGGGGGATGCACAAAACAGAGATGCATGGCGTGATGCTTTCTCACAATAACCGGCCAACTTTAACTCATCTCAAGTGTTATTATAAGAAATAGAATTTACTGGTATGGACTTCCATTCAATCGTGTTCCTTGCCTGTTTAATGAAATGTCATTATTCCAATACAAATCCTTTCATTCCGCAGCCTGTTCCCCCCCATCCTGCTATATTTCATTTCCTGCCGTTACGTGATATTATTGCCTTTTTTTCCACAGCTATTGATTTAGGTGTGTACAGTTATTACAATGCAAAATAAAACAGCTCCCCCATCCATTCTACCTTGTACCGCTGAACATTAACTTAATTTGTTTCAAATCTGCATTCGATTTGGCCAGGAAACCATTTATCTTTATGAAGAAAGTCCTCATAAAGAAGAGACTTTAGGAGATCGCTGCTTTAAAAATTTAATAGCCTTGTGTCTTAGACACTAGAAAAATGAATTAAACCTTCAAATAGTATATGTCTCAATGTAACCTTTTTGCATTCCATACTATGTTTAATTTATTATATCCTGGGAAAAGGGGGAGGGAAAGCTCTGAGGACATTTCCATCTATGTGAGTTGTTTTTACATTTCATGAATAAAAGTCTGAATAAGGTACAATAAGCACTCAAGGTTAGGCTGGAAATCAGTTCACATTGACACTGACATTTGAGGTTCTATTGGTACATGCTTGGGCTTTGCTCATGTTCCCATTCCCCATGATGCTCTGCTTACCAGCAAGAAGGAAGAGGCAGATCCGCCTCTCTGTAGGATATGCAAAGTGAGTAGCTTTCTTGTGTGCATAGAAGACATCAACTGAGTATGAGTCAGGAATAAAACTTCCATTGATCCCTCTTCTATGTGACAGGATCACGTTGATAGTCAAGGCTAGGTTCTAGGCAGAGCAGCAGTCAGCCAACAGAAAGATCAAGCAAACTCCTTGCTTGGGTGTAGGGTTTCATTTTTCGTTAATGAAATGAGTGAAGATCAGTTTACCTACATCATTTATCCTTTTAGTTCTTTCCTTCTTTATTGTCCACTGAAATATTTAACACGGATCAGTTATTTCTACAATGATTAAATTACCCAAACAAGTTTTACATTGGCGCTGTAGAACAATTGTCAACAATGTAAAATTTTAGAAACATATAACTTTGGAATTGAAAGGAATATTGCTGAGTTCACCCCATAACTCCTTGGATGAATCCCCTTCTGCCACTTTACCAACAATTGGATATTTACTTTTACGGAACGAAAATGACGGAAAACAACATACGGAGGTTTCTAATTCAATTTTTCAACAGTCTCAATTTCTACAATTTTAGAGCTTGGAAAGGCATTAGATCCCAAAATTTCATTTAAGAAATGAGGCCTCAAAATGACACTTATGACATTCTCCCTTACTTTGGGTGGAAAACTATATCCCTCATATTTCTACCCAATAGACCTCGTTCTGATCCTCTTGAGTGAGTCACAAACCAAATGGATTTGAGTTTAGTTTCCTTTATTTTCTTCATTTTCTTCCAGTGAAAACTCTATCAGCATTAAAAAATCATTGTCCCAAGGCATAGAGTTTGGACTGAACTTATGAAACCCTTATAGTAACCATATAGTAAACTTGTGAATATTTTCTTGATGATTTTGAACATTCCTGATAAATGGGAGAGGTGGGAGGAAGCTCTGAGATTCCCAGAGATAGGAGCTGACAAGATGGTTTGGGTACCCTCTAAATTGTGTGGTCATAAAGAATTGGAAATTGAGGGGATGCCCATAAATTTGGGAATGGCTGAACAACTTGCAGTATATAAATGTAATATCTATTGTGCTATAAGAAATGATGAATGGAAAGATTTCAGAAAAAAAAACCTGGAAAGACCTAAATGTACTGATGTAAAGGAAAGTGAGCAGAACCAGAACATTGTACATAGTAACAGCAACACTGTACAATGATCAACTATGAATGACTTAGCTCTTCTTAACAATACAGTGATCTAAGACAATTAAAGGTCTAATGAGGAAAAATGCTATTCATACCCAGAGAAAGGACTGATGAAGTCTGAATAAAGATGATTGTGTACTATTTTTCAGTTTAATATTTTCATGATTTTTTTATCTGTTTCTTCTTTCACAACATGACTAATACAGAAATGTGTTTTACATGATTGCACATGTATATAACATATATCAAATTGTTTACCAAGTTGAGAGATGGGGTAAAAAAGGGAGGGAGAAAATTTGGAACTCAAAAATTTTAAATGAATGCCTAAATTTGTCTTTATAGGTAATTACAAAAAATAAAATAAGTTATGTGTTCATAATGGGCATCAAAAAAGGGACTCCAGTATTCTATCCTGGACAGGCAAATTATTTAGCTTTTTTTCTTACCTACACCCTACCATTCTACCTATCTACCTCACAGAACTGTAGGAAGAACCCAGTGTTTTGTGTTCAGTTCCAGGCACCATGGTTTAAAAAGGACTTTGTTAACCAGGGCAATGTTTGAGGAAGGGCAGCCAGGGTGGTCAATGTCCTGTAGTCTGTGTCATGTGAGGGTTGGCTGAAAGAAATTGGGGACGGGTAGTCTGGAGAAAACTCAGAGAAATATGGGGACTGTCTTTAAATAAATGTGGAGCAGGGATTGAATTTGATTCAGATAAATAGGAAAGAACCAGATAGTGTCACCTCATATGGATTTACAAGAACCAAATGTTAATGTTTAGTGTAAATATTTACACCTGGGAAATCAATCAAGGCTTGATCATTGTTTCCTTGATTGTCTAGACTTAACGTAGTGGGAAAAATAACAATGATGTAAATCAAACCTACAGGTGCCATGCGGTGTCATGCATACTTTATTTTTTCAGAGAGTCAATTGTAAAACATTTACTGGGACATGACTGGCAGAACACAGATCAATGGGTAGAAGTTACACATGGATTTACTATCAGGAAAAGCTTCCTAATAATTAAAACTGCCCAAAAGTGGAATGGACTGCCACCAGAGGTGATAAATTTCCCTTTCTTGGAGATCTTCAGGGAGAAGTTGAAAGACTACCACTTGTTGAGTACATTATAGTGAGAGATGCTTTTATGTATGGATTATGGATTATGAATTAGATAGCCATTGAAGTCTCTTTCAACACTTATATCCTGTGATTGTGTGAATTCAGTTTAATTCAAATCGATAAATACTTGGTCAGTGCCAATTATTGGGAAGGCTCTATGCTGGGATTGGTCTGAGGGATGCAATACACATTTAACCTCAGTTTACTTCAGCTTCCCCATGTGTAAGATGGGGAAAATAATAGTAGCTTACATCCAGAGTTATTATAAAAGTCGAATGAGATAATATTTGTAAACAAGGCACAGTGTTTAGTATATAACAGGCACTGTATCAGTATTGTTGCCATTATCATCCCAAAAGTTTTAGTGTAATTTTAACATTAATACTTCAAAACTGCACTAAGATTCAAGAAAATATTTTGTATTTTCTATTAGTACATTCTAAAGAAAGTACAAAGAATAGTGTTATCCCTTCCCCATTGTGGTTTCGATATATTACTGGTCAGCATAAGAAATTAAATGGGAATTTTTGGGGAGTTTTGTAGAAGCTTTAGGTGGCACATAAAGGCCAGCAAATGATGCAGAGTCTGTGATCAAATACTTAACTCAAATTTTACAATAAGATACTGTAAGCACCTTATAAAAGAAAAAGAAAAAAATAAATCAAATTTCTCTGGTACAAAAGAAGGGCCAAGAAATTTCACATGAATTTTCTAGATCTTGGGGACACTATGCCTCTAACATTCATGGGATAACTGTACTTTCTTTATAGACCCACTATCCTCTTCATTTATGAATTGGAAAGTGCTTTTAAAATGAAAGAAATGGGATTAAAAAAATTAATACTGACTCAAACTTGGGTCTTCTTTCCAGTCTTAGATAACTTATCTGATTAGTGATCAACTCCAAATATTGATCCATTAATGATATAAATCTAGAAGAAGAAAAAGATAACCTCTGAAAAGCAATAGTAAACTAAAGCATGGCCTTGGATAGAAAAATCTTGGTGCAAATGAAGATCTGCAAATCAGAAACACTTCTCTATTTCAACTGGAGGTGTTCTTCCAGCCTTCACTAAGTGGAGGGCTGGACTGTGAAGGCAGCACCCCAAAATGATCCTCAGGGGCATAGTCCCCTCTCTTCTTCTGGATTTCTGTCCCATCCCTGCACTTTTGGAAGTAGATCTATGCTAAGGTGAGAGCTCATTAACATTCCCCTCATGGTCCACCCTCTGTCTAATTAAGCTGCCTGCTGGATTGACCAGGTGGGACTTGCTTTCTGCAGTCTCAGCAGGGGCCTCGCAATGCAAGGGTGAACATTTCACCTCTGGCTGACTGTGGCTAGCCCAAGATTTATCTCCCTCTGCTCTCCCCCATCAAAATGAGTCTGAGAAAGACAAGACACCTTCCTTTCTCACCAACCAAGATATTTGATGGTCTCTTAATTCCTAATATTACAAGGAACATTTTGAATGTGGGAAAAAGCAAAACTGATGCTTCTTAAGTTGGGATGACATGACTTACTGTCTTCAAACCTGCTACCCTCACCAGTACTGTCACCAGAATGGCCATCCTAGTCTGCCCTTGGATGCCTAAAGATGCTGGATCATGTTTAGTGATATTGTGACATTTTTGCAATGTTTAATTTGTAACTTGCTGAAGGAGCTGGGAGAGATGGTTTCAGATATACCTTCCTGCTCCGGGTTTTAGTCAACGTTCTGACATTCTGTGTTCCAAATTCTTTGTTCCCTCCTGACTCTAGTATTTTATGATCTAAAGTCTCTCCTGACTTGATTAGTCTATCTTCATTCAGCTCTGACATCTTATGTTCTCTGTCCTCATGTTCCTTATGGCCCCTTAGTGCTCTGGATCTATGAGTCATCTTGAACACATTTCTATTTCCCATCCATAGTTTCTTTGACCCTGAAATGCAAGATGTAGTTCCCCTTAATGCTAGTCTTAATTAGACTTCCCTCCCTTGATTATATTAATAAATATTAACAGCAATAGCTATCATTTATGTGCCAGGTCCTGTGCTAAGTGCTTTACAAATATTCTCCAATTTCTCCTATATATAGCTGGTTTGTACATAGTTGTTTACATGTTGTCTCCCCCATTACACTGTGTTCTCCTTGAGAATGGGAACTTTTTTCTTTTTTTCTTTTTCCTCTGTATCCTCAGGATTTAGCACAGCAAAGATGCTTACTAAATGTTTTTTGTCTTGACTTGTCTGTATTTGATTGTTAGCATGTTGTACCATGATAATATCTAAGAAAAAGGATCCATTGTAACTTCTGACTCTTTTACTAGCCCCAGTTCTTCATAAGCCTATTTCACATCTGTCAATCAACAAGTAACAATCTAATACAGTTAGAAAAATTGACTTATGTATGAAAGGAATCCAGAGATTCTAAGAGAGAGATATGAATCCTCAGCACTTAGCATAATGCCTAGTAGGTGTTTAATAATTGCTTGTTGAGAAGGAATGATGGGACATCAGAGAGAGATAGGAGCTAAATTAATTCATTAAGTCAGGGTCTAATCCCAGAGTCATTTGTCTGGGTGCTAGCCCTGTATTGTGTGACTCTCATACAAGCTAAGGGGTTTATGTTGTTAGCTCCAACCTCTAAGAATGAGGTACTCCCAGAATCTCAGAGAGGTTTTAGGGGTCCTCAAGTTCAACCCATCCAAGGACAGGACTCTCCTTTACAACATGTCTGTTGAAGCCCTCTGATGACAGGAGACTCACCAACTAATGAGACAGCCCTTTCCACATTTAGAAAATGCTCTGATTTCTTTGAAACATATTTCTTTATACCAAGCCACATTCTTCCTCTCTTTAACATTGACCTGGTTCTAGCAAAATGTAGTTATGCGCTCTGGGCTCAAGCAGGAAGTATCTGAGCTGTCTTCCATATGGCAGGTTTTCAAATGCTTGAATGAAAAGAATCATGCTATTAATCTCTTGTCTAGTCTGGCTCTTCCCAGTTCCCTCACCTCATCCTCATGATCTTGAGAGATGTCATCATCCCAGTTATTCACTTCTGGATACTCTGTACCAGCATACCAATGTCCTTCCTAAAATGTGGTACCTGAATATAATGCCACAGGTGTGGTCTATCTAGGACAGAGTATGATGGGATGAGTATCTCCTTCATTTTTTTATGAATGTATAATTGGACTCTGGTGGTCATATCAGTTTGCTTGACTAATGCCACCACCATGCGGAAAAGGCTAGGAAGTCTCCTTCCAGAGAGTACTGATCATATATAATGGGATATTATATAGAGATCAAGTATGTGCAGATATTCTATAGCTGATTCTGGTCTGCTAGACATTTGATGAAGAAAGGCCTTTGGGATTGGCTCCATAGCTAGAAATGGGGGGGGGGTATACTCAAAATATTCCATTTTACCATATTCTTTTCTTCGCATTTTGTTGATTCCTTGATGTCCATATGTGGGGGAGAGAGAAAGACAAAGATGGGGGGGCGGAAGAAAGGAGGGAGAGAGACAGAGACAGAGACAGAAGGAAGAAGCAATGTTGTGAGCAATAGAGATATAATTCCCTCCCCATCTGTGAATAATACAAGCTTGCTTCTGATGGAATCCTAATAAAACTGCCCCCAATCCCAATATTTTAACTTTGTTATAGGCCCCATTGAACAGCAGGTCTACTGCCCCTGTCTAACCAATCACCCCAACACCCACTGCATAACCCCCCAAATGGGTTTATCTGAACCTCCTCTGTTACTTAATCCCTTGACAAACCTCTCCTCCCTTTTTAATATTCATAATTTCTGTTATATAATTGTTATATAATGTTATATAATTTTTTTATTGTATAAAAATCTATCTTTCTTTCTCTGAAGTTGCTGGTCCCTCTTGGAACTTAGCCTGCTTCATGAGAGATGTGAATCTCAAAAATGTCGATACTTGAATTAGAGGTGATCTGACTCTGAATTCTTAGAGACAGTTCCACCACAACACATCACGAAACTATAATATTTCTTTGCCTCAGTTTGGTTTTTAGTTTTAGGTGAAGAAGATTGGTGTTTGTGCACCTCAAGAGGTCAGGAGAATAAACTTCCTGAGGACTGGGAGAATATTCCATTGCTGTGCTCAGCATCTGATCCAACGTAAGGCCCTGAAGTGAGGAAGGACCTTTAGAACCCTATCTACCAGTCACTGAACCAGGGACTCATCCAGTAGGTGATTTTTTTTTAGCCTATTTCATGACATATTATAACCACTTAATAAATGCTCATTGAAACAGGCAATGGCACATGTGAATGTGAACTTGGTAGGACTGATACTATGTAGAAACTGTGTTGTCTAAATCCAATCCTTCTAGCACTCAAGGTGGTATAGGGAAAAGTGAGCCCCCCAAGGTGTTGGTGACAAATGTTTGAACTTACATTCTTGCTATGTCTTTGAAATAAACATCTATTTGTAAAGCTAATTGATGTTAACTGGTTAAATGGAACTTGGACACCAGTCCGTTAGTCACTGGAGGCTAACAGTGGGCAGCTAACATGTCAGAATGGGGGCTCAAGCTAATAGAAATGGAAGAAAATATATCCCCAATCCCTCAGGGTACCCCTTGGCCCTGAGGGGAAGATATAACCAGTCTCACATGGAGAAAGTGAAGCGAGAGAATTGCTACATGATTGCATTAGCTTTTTTCTTTTTTTTTGGCTGACCCGTCACACTGCTAACTTTCATTGTTTGCAAACCACTAAAATTCCCGGATCTTTTACTCACCAAGTGGTGTCTAGCCATGTCTCCTGTATCCTATACTTATGAAGATTTTCACCTCAACTGAATATACATTTTGCTACCTTAATTTTATAGTTTTCATCACTCATCTTTTTTTTGCTGAGCAATAACATTTTCTTCTCGAAGTTAAAATCATCCAGAGAAGATACCAGAGCTTTAGAAGTATAGCTCAGCTCATTGCTTCAGAAGGTAACGATTCCTCCAGACTTGAGGCAATGTTTCCCCTGGCGGGAGATGGTTTCCGTCATCTCAGGTTACTAAATCTTGTGAGTCAAGTGAAGGAAAAAGTAGATCTTAACCTACTATATTTTCTATCTTCAAAAAGTGAAACTGTTGTCCTGGGTTGGAGGTGTGGGATAGGGCCAGGCATGTCAAGAACTCAAATCTCCCTGACTTCAAGGGCCATATGTAGCCACTGTACCATGCTGCTTCATAATAATAGCACATTTATATGATGCTTTTTGATTTACAAAGTATTTTCTTCACAGACATTGAATGAAATAGGATTAGATTCAGTTTAACATTAAGAGCCTTGATGCAAGCCCTTCACCCTCGATGAAATAATTTCATATTTATATATAATTTGTGTTTTCTACAATCACATTGGTCCCCTCCAATAGAATGTAAACCCCTTGAGGGAAGAAACCATCCCTAGAACTTAGTAAAATGTCTAATACCTAGTAATGACTTTTAGAGCAGCTAGGTAGTGCTGTGGATAAAGCACCAGCTCCAGAGTTAGGAGGACCTCAGTTTAAATCCAGCATCAGACATTTACTAACTGTGTGACCCTGAGTAAGCCACTTGACACTATTTACCTTAGTTTTATCACCTGTAAAATGTGGTGGAGAAGGAAATGAAAAACCATTCCAGTATCTTCGTCAAGAAAACTCCAAATGGGATCACAAAGAGTCAGACATGACTAAATGACAACAAAATAAAAATAATTATTATGAAGTAATAACACATATTCTCTGTGTTTGTGTATAAGTATATATGTGTGTGTGCATGTATGTATATATTTATATACATATGTGTGTGTGCATGTATGTATATATTTATATACATATATGTGTGTGTGTATATATACATGTACATACACATAGATAAATATCTTTAAATTTTGCAAAGCACTTTAGATTTCTCATTTGATTCTCATAACATTTATGTGTATTATTTTCCACATGAGGTAAAATTGTTTGAGAGAGAATTAGTAAGTGATTTGTTACACAGCAATCAGGTGTTGGAGCTGAGATTCAAATCTAGGTCTTCCTGACTCTTAAGTCCGGTGCTCCCACTTTGCCTATAAGTAAGAACTTAACAAATACTTGATAAGTGAATGCCTGCACTCCCAAATCTCATTCCGCACTGGTACACCTGGCCCACCCACCATAAAACTCTCTCTCCTGACAGGACCAGTAGAGTGGTGGCCCTCACAGTCAGCCTCCAAACATGGCAATCCCCCAGCTGCCCCTCTTCGGGTTCACAGACGTGTATCTTGTTATTTGCAGTTCCTAATATTTTGATTATTTAGATGCAAATCCATCACACATAATAAATTCCCTCTCTCTCCAAATGCAATCGATTTGAAAAGCACGCAAGCAAAAACTCAACTAAGCCCTGACAGTCTTTGCAAGTGTCTATGACAGGAAAGACTTAAGTGGCTGTAAGCTATTTCCCCTGCTGTCAAGCTTCCAGATGATTTCCCCTCCAAAAACACATGCCCATATAGCCTGACTAATGCTTGCCTTTTTGGACATATGTGAGCAAATAAATGTAATTACAAGGAAGATGTAATCACAATTGCTTTCCTATTAAAGCAGTGGTATACTCTCAGAATTTAGTTAACAATGTATGCAGAGGGATGGAATTGCTCACCACTCTCCTAGGAAGAAAAACAGCCCCCAAGTATGGCCCCTTTTGTATATTATATCTGTGAAAACATAACATTTAAATGCAGAATTTGACTTTCCAAGTATCATACCCCAAAACCTTTTAACAAAAACAGCAGGGAGAGAAAGCTTTTTAAACCATGATACTCCATGAAGGATTATGAAAATGGAGGTCAATGCCGAAAACAGAATTGCAAATACAATGAAAAAAGCTTCTCATATGTGTAAATACACGAGGAAAATGTATTCTTCTCTGGTTTTGCTACCAGAGAATCCATACAGGCTCCTAGAGGTGGGAGCGGAGTGGTATGGGAGAGAGAGGGAGAGAAGAGACAGAAAGGGCAGAAACCACCATATCCAAATGGATACATTCTGAGTGATGTGTCCTGCTGATAGCCGGAGAAAATGGCCACCGGCTTCCCGTGCTTTCCCTGTCTGCTAGTAGATGAGGCGGAAGAAGGTAGATGTACTACTCAGCAGATTCTTTTCATTGGGGGACTAGACAATAGGAATGCAATGTCAGAGCGATGCCTCCTGCCTGATACTAACCCTGAGAGAAAGGCCAGGCCTAGCTGAATGGCACCACAGGCCGTGGGCACATCAAATCTGATCTGGTGGTTCACAGTCACACTCAATGTCCTGATTTATAATGAAGAGCACAGTGGACAAAATGATCGGGTGGGCACGCTACAGGGTGACTGTGAGGCATAAAGAGGGTTCGAAACCCCGATGAGGGCCTATTTCTGTTCCCTTCAAAAGGGCCAATTATGTATTGCTTATTCCGTTTATTTTGCTTATTTGTACCTCAGAGGAGAGGCGAAGTTGTAAGGGATGGTCATGAGCAATTTATTCAAATAAATTCCACATTTACAAAATAATTACCATCTACAAAGTGCATGCCTGCCCTGTCCTTGGGGCCATTTAACATGAAGAATGAAGGTCCTTCTAAAGCCAACCTCACTGTTCTATATAAGACACCATTCTACCTCTAAGTATGTGCTTAACACATGCTTATTTATCAATGCTCAATGAAGGAATGAATGAATGAACTTCAAGTTAAAAAGATCTCTGAAACCCTGGTAATGGGTGGGGAGTAGGAAGGATCTCCTTCTCATAATCATGCTGAGCTGAGCTTTGGAAAAAAGCTAAGTCTAAGGCGCAGATATGAAAACAGAGTATATTCTAGGCATGTGGAGCACCCTTTGCAAAGATATAGAGGGAAATGAAATGTTAAGTTTCGCAAATAGCACATAGAACAGTGTGACTAGAATACAGAATACACGCAACAATGGGAGTGGGGAACAGGGGAATAATTCTGGAAAGGTAAGTGGGAGTCAGTATGTGGAGGTATCTAAATGCCAAGGTAAAGAGTTTGAGTTTTGTTGTAGAGGGAATAGGAATTCATGGAAATTTTGTTTTATTTTGAATAGGAGATGGGCCTGGTCTGCCCAGAGCTACAGAAGCATTAATTTAGCAGCTATACGGAGCAGGAATTGGAAAGGGAGAGAGACCAACGAAAAAGCAACTATCTAGTTGAGAGATAGTAATGGACTTAGTGGGAAAGAAATGGTGAGTGAAAAGACAAGTACAGATTTCAAGAGATCCGCAGGTAGAATCAGTAAGACTTGGCAACTGATTGGCAAGTGATACCAGGCAGAATGAAAGGTAGAGAATGACTTCAGTGTTGAGAACCTCAGAAACCGGAAAGATGGTGGTAACCTCAACAGAAATAGGAAAGTTTGGAGGAGGGGTGACAATGAAATGAGTGTTGTACATGGCGAGTTCAAGATGCCCATAAGATCTCCAAGTGGAGATATCCAGTATCCCAATAATCCAGCATTGACTTTGAGGCCTTAAGGTGTAATAGAATATTTTCAGCAGGCTTAGTTCACATCTCCTCCTTGATGAAACCCTCGCTGATCTCCTGTCTCTGAGGACTCTCAGACTTTTTGCTTCAGATTTCATGTAGACCTTTGTCTCATACCTCTTAAGTGTACTTATTCCATGATTTTGTGTAGTATAATTACTTGAGCATATGTCAAACAGTCCTCCTTTTGACCTTTGAGCTCTAGGGAAAAAAGGAACACTCTTATTAAGCAAGTGTTTTCTTGAAGTCATTGACTTAACGTGAATGTAGACTCTACATATTTTGGTTCCCCAGGTAAGGTTCCTCTGGCCAAAGGGTGATATTTCTTTCAATAGTTGCTAGGCTAAACCCCTCCTGCTTTTCTTAGCCAAACTCTTAGGAAAAAAAAGCCTCATATCCTTGTTGACTCCACTTTTCTTTCTGTTTTAACAATTTTCATTCTCATTTATGACTTCCTCCCTCAACGGAAGCTCTTCTCTCCAGCTACTTGTGCTTTCCTACTGGATAAATCTGACTGTCTTTTCTCATTTTTATCTTCTTGACTTTGTAACATTTGACAGTTAACCACCTTCTTCTGGATATTCTCTCTGGGTTTCTCTCTCATGGACACTTCTCTTTCCTGGATCTCCTCTTAGCTCTCTGACCACTCCTAATCTCTTTTCCTGGCTTCACATCCATCTGACACCCCATCATTTTGGGGATACCTCAGGATTCTTTCTTGGGTACGCTTCTCCTCTCTGTGCTATATAACTTGCAGAAATGATCAACTTCCATGGATTCCCTCATCACTTCTGAGCAGATGATTCCCAAAGCCATGTATCTAGTATTAATCTCTCTCCTATGTAGTGATATGTCCCCTTTTAACCACTTTCATAGTCACTACCCTAGTACAGGCCCTCATTGTTTCTTGTCTGGACCCTTGTGATGGCCTTCTGATTGGTCTCTTTTCCTCAAGAATCTTCTCATTCAAAGTCATCCTCACCTGAACAGCTGCCAATGTAGTTTTCTTAAAATATAGGTCTGACAAGGCTACTTCTCTTTTCCAGGACAACAAACATCTTGCTGTCCCTTGTACATGAATAGTCAATTTCCACCTTATGAGACTTTGTCCTGATATGTGTGTCTGAAATGTTTTCCTGTTATACCTCGTTGTCTTAGAATTCTTTAATTCAAGGCTCAACTTGAACATCACCTTCCCCATATGACTCCTTTCCTGACCCCTACAAATACTAATTTCTTTCCTCAAATGCTACTTTGTATTTTCTTTTATGTTGATGTTTAACATTATGTTTGGCTTACATTTATAAAGTGTGTGCTATGTATTAGGCATTATGCTAAGCACTTCAAAATTTTATCTCATTTGATCCTCCCAATAACTTTGGCAAGTAGGGGCTCACATATCTTATAGATGAGGAAACTGGGGAAAAGAGAGGTAAAATGACTTGCCTAGGGTCACTCATCTAATAATTATCTGAGTTCACTCAACATGACTTGATTAGCTAGGACTCTTGGGATGTTCCTGTACTCTGGTGTTCTATCAAAGGGAAGGTACACTCCATGCCCAAGAGCTGCCTTTTATCCTGTGGGTTTACTGGCTACAGTACTTGCTCAAAGATCAAGCCTTAAATTCAATTCACTCTGGAAGTCATAGACTGGAGAACAAGTCCACACCCAATTTGCACAGAGTGAATGTAATAACTAAATAATAATTGTCTCTCTTTTACTCAGTAATCCTGAGGATCTTCCCCTCCAACTTTGATTTCTTTTTTTTATTAAAGGGGCCATCCCTTGAGTAACCTAAAGAAACCTATTCATTGAATGGGTGTATCTCACTCAAAGTGAGAATATGATACAACTTTAGCCTGAAAAGGCCAGGGTCTCCCATTGCATCCTGGGCCATCTCCAGTAGTCCTGGTAAATATCTGGCCATTGGACTCAGATGGCTCAGGAGAAGAAAATGAGATTGGTGACCTTGCACAACCCTCCTTCACCCAAATAAAAGTCAACTGCACATCATGTCATCATCTTGATCTCATGAATGAAGGACAAATACAGCAACAGTAGCAGCAATCTGAGTTCATATTTGAATGCAGGTCTTTCTGACCATTAGGCCTGCATTCTATCCACTGCACCACTTATCTGCTTCTGAATATGAACAGGAAAAGGAGTCTACAGCCCCAATCTCCCAGGCCTGGCTCCTGTTGCATGATGCTGGTAATCTTGAGGCTTGACTGTGTCCTTGACTAGTTAGAACTGAGTAGGTCTTCACAGTTAACCTTTAGGGACTTTCTTTTATCCTGATGGTCCATGTTCCCTGATCCTATACCCCATAAGCAATGTCATAGCTGCCACAACAGGTCCTTTGTAAAGCCCTATGTAAACCCAAGACAGCAGAATCTCTCAACCTTCAAATGGAGCACACATCCCACTATACATCAGTGCTACCATACTGCATGCTGTCTAGGGTAAATATTAAGGTAAGAGAGGCTGCATGTGACTCTATTTATTCATCTACCCATTCCCTTCTATCCTATGACTATCAGTAATAAGTATCAATAAACCATTCTGATTCAACCTTTGTTACTGTGTACCATCCATTGGTATAATATAATAATTGGAATAATATAACAATAATGTAAATTATATTCATATATGTACTTATGTCTCCTTTGATAGAATATAAGCTCCTTGCTAGCAGGGGCTGTTTCATTCTCTCTTTTTGTATCTTTAGCTTCTAGCATGGTGCCTGGCATACAGTAGGTATTTAGTAAATGCTTATTGATTGATTATTCTCTAGGCAATGAAAATAAAAATTCTTCATGTCAGTCTATTAGTGAGAAATTTGTTTGTGTCCAATACAACCCTATCACAATCATAATAATATTGTGTTTTATCTGTTTCTTTTTTGGGAAAGAAAGGGGTAGTGGTAGAGTAGAAGATGGCTTTGCCTTCCAGCCAATAACTTTGCAAGCAAAGCAATCCAAAAGAAACATCTATTAGCCTCAAAAGCTCATTTTTATGCCCTTTATTCCTCTTGGCCAAATGTCTCACTCTTTTGACCAGATCACTTACTCCCTACCAAAGTGTGATGGCCATAAAATTAAGATCTTTTTCTGGTTTTGTTTCACTAAAAGTGTCCCTGATTGAGTAATGTGAATAAAGAAGATCTTTCCCACCCATTGATGGGCCTGCCCATTGTTGGAAGCTTGATTAGGGAAGGTGTTTTGTAGGAGGGTTCTACGTAGCTTTTGTTTTTTTCTATTGAAGCACTGGGTCAGAGGGTTATACACGCTGGCTCTAAAAACTAATGTATAATGTATAAATACTCTGAGGGTGAGGTTTTACTTTGGCTTAGTTTCTGTAAGAAAGTTTGAGTGCCAAATGAGGACTCTGGGAAACTGCTTAAAGGAGCCCCCCAGCACTGAAAACCCAGCTATCAGGGCTTCCCTCTCTAGTAACTATGGTCAGACAGTTGGACTGTCTGTTGAATTCAGGCAGAGGAAGTCAGGTCTGTCGATCTTTGATTTCTCTGTATTTTCTTTGAAGTTGAGGGTGCTGAATGATGAAACTAGGTGAATAATATATGTGCTTGGTTAAAGGAATGATATATGTACTTGATTAAAGTGATTGTTAACCCCTCAAAAGTTGCCTTTCCTTTTCTGAATGCAGATCTGAGAACCTGTGGTAGCAGACAAATCCTGTGTATGTTGGGATGCTTACTGTTACACAAAAGTATGAAATCTTTAGTCCTCTGATGATGTTAGAAGTAATCTGAACCAACCTCTTTCATCCAGATGGTGCCCATATCTCAACAAAGACAAAGAAATGTCAACCTTCCCACTAAGGTATTGGTAAATATCATAGAAGCATAGAATTTTGACCTGGAAAAGATCTTTGAGATTATGTAGCTAGACCCTTTATTTTATAGATGAGGAAATTAAGGGGAAGTTACTTATCTAAGGTTGCACATATGAATGTATTAAGATGATGATTATAATCCAGATTTTCTTAACACTAAATCTAATGTTCACTTTATTTTACCTCAGTTTCTCTGGGGATAATGCCTGTGAAAATAGGCACATAGCAAGTGTCAGGATTATATAGGGCAAGCTCATCTGTATAAACTCAGCCCAATTCTGGGTCTATTAGATATACAATGAGGAACCAAATCAGGTTAGTAGCAGCTTAGGTGTGAAGTATCAAGCCAATATTCACAAGATTGAAATTAACCAGAATTATCACAGCATTATAGAATCTTAGAGTCAGAAGGGACCTCACAGACTATCTAGTTCAGATTCTGCTTGATTATCTCCAATGAGAAAGAATCCATTATCCTCTGTACCATATCATCTGTATCTGAAAGAATAGATAAGAATATACATACATGAACCCTCCATCAACTGAAGCCACTTAATGAATCAGTCGGTAGCCTTGATGCACAGATAGGCAAACTATAGTCCAAGTGTTTGTTTTGGTATGACCTGCAAGCTAAGAATAGTTTTTACATTTTTAAATACAACAAAACTTAATTTTAAAATGTAAAACTCATCCTTAGCTTTCCAGGCTATACAAAACTAAATTTGACCTCCAGGTCATAATTTGCCAGCTCACGCTCTGATGAATCTATGGTCTCATCAATACGTCCTCTTGTGATACAGATTTCAACCCATTCATAGGTTGTCATCCTGTTTAACTCTTGTCCTATAAATCCATGACAGGGGTCACCCAATATACTGGGATCCTGACTTTGTCTTAATATTTCAAGGATGCTAATGAAGCACCTAAGTTGTGTAATAATTATCTTTTGTTCTCACCATTTGATCAGTTTTTCCACTTTCCCACTCATATATTTCTTTTACTCTGTTTCTCCTTTGTAATCCTTCATTGTGTAACTTGTTCCAGGCTGCTCATCTCCACCAGTGACTCTCCATAGCAACCCAACCCATGAAATTCCATTCTATTTCATGGAAATCCTTGTTGGAAATGAGTACTGCAACACCAGCCAACAATATAAATGAGCGGTTGTGCAAGATGCTATAGCCCTTTCCTTTTGCCTCTTCATTGATGAGTTGTCAGTGTGCCATATGTAAAATAAGAACCAAGGCAGGCTGTTACAGAAACAAAATATTAATGATAAGATGAGTATCAACCACTCCATCCAGACTGAGCTCAGGGAACATCATGTTAGAATAACACCATTGCTTCTGCCAAATAAATAGACAATGACTTGTAAACATAGGAGCAAATCATCATATCGCTTGGTTTGATATTCACAGGTCATCAACTCTAGGTAGAACAAAAATCTGGAATGCGAAAATGGGGCTACCAAAGATATCCTTCCTCTGATTGAATGACAACTAGAAAAGGGTAGTATCTCCAGAAGGGTTACAGATACTTTGTGGTTTCTAAATGTCGCAGATTCTCTGGAAGATGCTGACAGAAGAACTAGCATTCTAGATCTTCCTCGGATTTGTAATGAATCTATCATAATTTTGGCATTCTTCAACCTTAACATGAATTCTCTTTATAATATGGAACAGGATAACCCACCATTGAGGCATAGTTGTATTATCCATGCTCAAGTCTAGGTCCTTGTATGTCAGCTGCTTTGATTTAATTCAGAAATGGGAAAAATTGTCCCAAAAAAACCTGGCTGAGTTCAATGACCAGTTGATTGTTTGTTTCTTTGCCATGTTGATCCATAAACATTTTTTTTGAAATTATATAAAAGCTGAATCCAGAACAGAATAAGAAGATAATGTGGGCTGGATTGCACTTGGAAAATTGACCCATGTTTTCAGTTATTTTAAACCACTCTTTGCAAAATCCTCTCTGTTCAACAACAATATTTTCCCATTGTGGCTGTATAGCTATGAAAACTATGAATCATGAAACACCATGACTTCTGAAAAAAATCACATTTGCAAGTGACTCAAAGGAAAATAAAAAGATACATGGTGGGAGTAAGTAGGCTACAGTATGTTACTGTGCCTGTCTGGAACATAAATGCTAAATTAATGAATACTTGTTGACTGATTGACTTTCATATGAGAAGTGGTACCAAAAAATCAAGAATATGGAAACACTGTATTAGAAAGTACCGAGAATACTGAATTTAGAGTAAAGATATGGGTTTCAATTAATCAACCAATTAACAAACAAGCAGTAGGTGCCTACTATGTGCGATACACTGAGCCAACAAAGAATGAAATAATTCCCATTCTTAATGAGTTTATTTATATCTCACCAGGGATAGCAATTAATATTATATAAGTAAATACAGAAAAATATTAAAATAATAAATATAATAAAAACAAAAAATAATATATAGAATAATAAGTAAGTACAAATACAAGTAAGTTTAATACAAAGTAATTTGGGCAGGGAGGGTGACAATGGTTTGAAAGGATGAGAATAGATTTCTAAAGATGGTGTTTCAGAGGCATCTTGAAGGAATATGTGATGTGAATGAAAGGAGGGAGAGCATTGCAGGCATGCAGGTGGGAGATGGCTTCTCATGTGTGAGGAACAAAGAGAACACCAGTATGGACAGTAAAATTTGGGAAAGTGAATAATGGATATTTATGTTGGGAAGGCATATTGGGGTCAGGTCATAAAGAGTTTAAAAGCTCAACACAGGAGTTTCTGGTTTATCCTAGAATTAGTAGGGCTAACTCACTGGAGTTTATTGGGTAGAATATGAAAAGTAGATTGCATGTCCATCATATTTATTATCATATTGCATGCCCACACATCAAATACTCAAATTAACATGTGCCCATATAATAGATGATACAGTTAGATCCAAAGGGAGAAGAAAACCAATAGACTTTGCTCTGAACACATCAATTATCTGAGGCATGTAACGCCTGAGGAAAGTCAGCAAGGGTCCTTGTGATCTCCAATCTTAGGTGACAAGAGAAGCAAACTTTCTCTAACCATGAACTTTCCATCTCCTGCTGCATATGTGACTTCCATTTGCACCAGTACTAAGAGAAACCATCTGATGGGGCTGAAAAAGAGGAAAGTCAGTGGGGAGCAGTATTTCCATGTTCTACCTAATCTCCAGACTTCAAAAGGAAGAGAAGTGAAACAGTCTTTCATTCAACTATGTACCCTCCTCATATTGTGATTGACTCCTGACTAATAGCCAGCCTTCTCTGGGATGAGGCATGGTACCTTCCAGTCAATGAAAAACATACTCACACCTGGTCATACCTACACATCCCAATGATTCTCAACCCCTGCAAGGTCATCTTCCATACCCTATTCCCCAACACCTGATTCATTATTCCCATCCATCTCAACCCTTGAACCCCAAAGTCCTAACCAAGCATTACTCACTCCTTCAATTGTACCTGCCAGTAGAAGGAATCGAATATTTGTTCCATGGGTAACAAAATTCCCTTCATCCTACATCTCTTCCTCTCCCATTCATTTGATCTTCTAGCAATCATCAGACTTGGTTTTCCCTCTTGCAACCTTTGACATAGTTTGCCTGTCTACCCTTTCCAGTCCTGGCTGCACCAATAAGATCAAAAGCAATAAATGGAAGTTGCAAAGAGGCAAATTAAGGCTCAGTTTAAGGGAAAACTTCCTAAAATTTAACACTGTCCAAGGACCATGGGGGTGGAGGTGGGGGTTAAATTTCCAGTGCTTAGTGTAGTTCTTGGCACACAGTAAGTGCTTAACAAATGCTTGTTGATGATTATGATGAAAAGTTGAATTGGTTGCCTCAAGAGATTGTGGGTAGAAGTCTTCAAGTGGAGCAGTTACTGGATAACCAATTGTCAGTTATATTTTAGAAGACATTTTTTCAGGTATAAATTGAACTAAAAGACCACTGGAGTCTCTTTGAATTATTAACTCCTTATTTCTCTGATTCTATATTCCTAATCACAAAGATCAAATAACTAATCTTTTCCCTTTTCAATTGGATTCTTTGGTGTCATGTGGATCCCAGTACTCCAACCTTTCTATGCACCTGTGATATCATGAATATGTGCATTCCCTCCATTGATACAGATTATAGCTCTTCCACATGGGGCTACCCTGTGAGACTCTTAATTCTTATCCTCCAGTAAGCTCAACCAATTAACCAGGGGCCTTCCTTGAATTTTTCTGACATTGACATAGCCTTAATTTGAAGGAAATTATTCTTTTTAGGTCAAAGAATATTTTAGGGACCCCCAAAGTACCTGTTCAGCTTGTGTTCCAACATCTGGCCCCTGTGATTAAATAACAGAAGCAGCAAGTTGGGTCTAAAAGACTCCAAGTACTTTCCCATGGTTTTTCACCTCCCTTTACTAGTACTTAGACTGTTGTGGGGTGGCTTCCAGCTAGAGATTCCTGATTGGCTACTAGAGAGCTGGTTGCCTCCCACCCCTTATCTTTGATAGCAATTCTATGAAGACAGACAGTCCAGCCAACCTTTGTCTTGAGGCCCTCAACCCCATAGAACTCAGTAGTAATAGTAAAATAATAACTCCCTCTGACCAAAGAGATATTTAAACAGTGAATCTAGCAGTGTGAGAGTCCAACTTAAAGAGGGAGGATAGAGATCTTTCTGTTGTTGCAGAGTTAATATCTCCTTGGAATGCAGCCATAATATTTATATTTTTAGCTCTATCTGCACTGAGCAGGCCTATCAGGGCACTGCTACATTGCTAATTAATATCGGTTATCTTCTAATAAAGGGAGTTCTAAAAAAGGGAGTTCTCCAACTCACTGGCTGAAAAATGCAAGAATCAAAGGTTGGGGATGAACCACAGGCAAACCGTATTCCAAGGCAAGCTTAACTTCTAAATCAAATAATCTCTAAACACCCGCAAAAAAAAAGCATTAATACAACCCGTCAGTATCAGATCTTCAGCACTCAAGGTTGCGTCCAATCTATTTCTTACTTATGAAGAAATGCAGGGGTTGTGGAGTGAATGGGGCCTCAAGAGTGTTTCATGAGATAACATAAAATGATAAAAACAACTCTTTCTTGCAGGATGAAGTAGTCTTTTAGGAAATTTGCTGTCAAATATATCCTCTGAGACCAGGTCTTTCTTCACTCATAAAGACAACAGAAATGGTGCAGCATTTATCCAAAGAATTCAACAGCCAAAAACACTGGGCTTCGATAACCTGGCTAATTTGCTGGTTTGCCCCTGAATCACTAGTGGGTTTTCTCATCCCAGGTGACTCCTTTTCCTTGTCTCTTTTCCTCATAAGATAGCCCACAGCTATTTTCAAGATTAGCTTCAGCCTGACTATTGGCTAGAATCTTCTTAGGAATGAAGGCAGAGGACAAAGTAAAATTGTTAAAAGTGACAATTGATGATGATGGTGATGGTTTTGTGGTAATAAAATATTTTCTTGCTGTTATTTCAAGTTGACTATACTGTGGGACTGATTTTGTCATTCCCACTTTACAGATGAGGAAATTGAGACTGAAAAGAGTAAAATAACTTTCTCATGATCACACAGGCAAAACTTGTACCCAGATCTTCTGACTTAAAACTGAATTCTCTTTCCAATACGTCAAGATACCTGTCAATAATTGCAAAGATTGGATGATACAGTCATTTCCTATGATTCCTTCAAAACATGGTGTGAGGTGGAACACTACTTCTGCTAGGCCTTGAAGGATAGGCAGGATTCAGATACATGAAAAGGAAGTAGGGCCTCCTTAATTAAAAGATCAGTGAGAAAAAAACACACAGAGGTTAGAAAGTCCAAGAATGATTCTATGGCTGCAAAGGAAAATAACTCTCTGATTTATTACATCCACATGTTCCTTATACAAAACCAAGGTTATGCTGGTAAATGTTTAACAACCAGCTTCCCAAAACTAAAACAAAAGACTGAAAAGGTTCAAAAATCAAATGCATTTGAGTCTGTTCTGCATTATTAGCTCTTTATTTATCATTCTTTCATTCATCATTGATTTATCATTTTAAGTCTAGAAAACCAACAAAACCAAATATCAAGTCTTAATTCATAGCCTACACAGATTTCCCAGGTGTTAATACTCACCACGCTCTCTGGCTACACTTCATATTATCAGGCTATATAAATGTAAGCTAGTATTTTAACTATTTTGTAAAGACCTACTATGTGCTCTGGAGCTAGGGGTGCAGGGGTGGGGGAAGGGAGAACATAGAAGAAATCTCGATCCCTTCCTTTAAAGCGCTAATGTGCTCATATCCTCCTGTTTGACCTAAAGATGCGAGTATGACGAGATAGCTTCCTAGACTTGGAATAATCTTGCCTCTGATATTTATTTACCAGCTATCTGAAGCCAGATGAGTGACTTCACCACCTAAACTGCGATTCAGTTACCCCATTTATAAAACAGGGGTGGTAAGAGAAGCCTATGCCATAGGGTTATTGTGAGGGATCAGATAAGCATGAATCAGCTACGTTTTACAAACCAAAAAGGATTATCTAAGATTCAGAGGCTTGGTAAGGCAATTGCTACATTAGAAGTCCCCTTTATCAAGGTCTATTTCCTTAGCTTGGCAGTTTGGGGAGCAGAAGCAGAAGACAATATGGGACATGACTGACTAGGTGGTCATGCTGCATCCTGAAAATTCAATTCAACCATGGATGGCCCAACGCCAAACCCTTGGTCACAACCAAAGGTTGAATGTTGGAGCTATGAAGAATGCCCTGACCAAAGGCTCACATTGAGAATCAGAATCTTTGCTGCTGCCAGAATCACACACCCCGTGGTTCCTAAATGGAACTCACACTGGCCAGGGTTTTAATGATCCTAGACTGCAGATGAGGCTGTGTAGGTATCGAAAAAGAGGAAATCACTCTAAATTATACCCAATGGACAGCAGTTATAAGCTCCCATATACAATTTAAAAGTAATATTGTAATTTTTTGAAATTGCAAATTGAACATAATGATAAGTGACATTTTAGTTCAGGCACAATTAGGATCAATCTGCCTCCCCCAGCTTGCATTAGTTACAAAGCCTCAGCTAAGTTCACAGAGGGTTAATTTTGTGATCCTCAGAGACTTCCTAATGGTCCTTGTTAGCTAAACCTTGATTCCTAATGGGGGCTGTGTACTCATTCTGTTTTCATGGCACATCCTCAGACATATTAGGACATGAAGTGAACTTGACAGGGAGAAGAATATTTCCTTTCTCCTCGGAGACGCCCCAGGAGGGTTTTTTGCCGGCGACCTCCTCAGACCTTGGCTTTACATTAGAGTTATTGTCCTGAGAGAAGATTCAGTTAAAGCACCCAATTCATTTCCTATAGTGCTCTCTGGTTTATTCTTGGTGGCAGCTAACTTGTAAAATTTTATTATGAATTTTTTTCTTTGGTTTTCTGTGATGGGGGAAAACAAATATCCTATCATCAGTCCTAAATGGAGTTGTATAAATCTATACTAAGGCCACATCTCTTCAGGGAAAATGGCAAGTGGCTAGTTATTAGTCGCAATGTGTCTCACACTAGCTTTGGACTTAGAATTTCTGTAGATGGAACATTTCTCTAGCTTGGGGGTAAGAGGGAAGGATGGAGGGAAAACCTAGTTTGTGATTTTGTCTCCAGACCAATCAGATGGATCAGTTCTGATTGATCTCTATCACTTCCAAGGAAGAAGTGAGGAATATAAAAAGAGGAGAAATATCTCTTCCATTTCTCCTGTCCCCTTCTCTCCATTCACATGACGATCACCCTGGTCCAAGCCCTCATCACATTCCCTCTGAACTATTGTATAACCTCTAAATTGTTCGACTTATATAGCCTACCCCACCCCTGTCTGCTTCTGCAATCCAAGCTACAAAAAACACTAAACTTAATTTTTTAAGCATAAACCTATTCCCTTACTCAAGAAACTCCTATGATTCCCTCTTATTTCTTGAACAAAATTTAAGTACCTTTGTTTGGCATTCAGAATCTACGCTAATCTGACTCCAACCTATCTTTGTTTTGTCGTATTTCTATATGTCATATACTTGATACGTGTTGTCTGTCATGTGCATGATCTCCAGGCTCTATGCATTTAGAATCGGGCTATTCTGCCATGCTTGGAATGTATTCCTCTTGTACCCAGGCTCGTAGGAATCATTAGCCTCCTTCATATCTCACATGCACTACTGTATCAGTAAGCACCCCTACATACGCAGAAGGACCTGCTATCACAACTTCTTTGTGATAGCTTTTCTAAAACAAAAGTCAACTTTTGAGGGGTCAACAATCTACTTTAATCAAGTACATATATCATTTACTAATAGAGAAAAATACAAGAAGATAATAAAACCAAATGACAGGCTTCCAATTGTTTCAACCATCGACATATATATGTAGTTTCCAGAGAGGGAAGCACCAACATCTGGGTTTTCAAAGCTGGCGGCTCCTTAATCACTACCCAGAGTCTCCTCTAGCCCACAAACTTTCTTCCAAATTCTAAGCCCCAAAGTAAAACCTCATGTCAGAGTCTTTGTATAGTTTTTAGAGCTGGGAAGCATCACAGTCCTTGAGAACCAGTGCCTCATTAGAAAATTAACAAAAGGTGTGAGCCTTCCTACAAATCTTCCCACCAAATGGGTGGGGAGTATCTTCCCTAATCACATTATTCAGAGGGACTTTATACCAAAACAAAACCAGCAAAAGATCCTACTTTGCTACTCCTTATAACTACCCAGCAAATGAAGAAGTCTAACCCACTTCCCATGCACCCCTCACCAATGGTTAGTGGTCTTCCCTTGCTGCTCCATGCCTGCAACCCCAGAAGATTACTTTGTGACTTTTTATATTCACTTATATGTATATGTGCTGTCATTGTCCACCCTTCTTTCTAGAACAGGACAAATGACATCAGGAGGGTGATGTCTTGACTTGCAAGTGAAGCAGATCTGTGCTGTTTCCCAGCATGGAATGTAATATCCTTGAGGGTAGGGATTTATCTAATTGCTACCTTCATAACCCCAGTGTCTAGCACAATGCCTGGCATATGTGCTTTATAAGTGATTTTTAAGTGAATAATTGATTGATACGAAGTAGAGAAGATGGAATATTCTTATATTTAGTCCCCTCAAGGGGATTAAAATCCCTAAAAGAATCAGTCACCAAGGCAATTTCTACGTGACCTTGAGGTAACTTGATTTAGAGTAGGAAAGGAATATCTGGTAAAATTTTCTCATTTTGCTGATAAGGAAACTGAGGGGCAGGGAAGTTAGGTCACTTACCCAAGATCACAGTTCTGAACCTGGATCCTTTCATCTTAGAGTTCACTGTAATGAGTTTTCTCTGACTTCTCCCTATTCCTATAACTTGATCTTTATGTGGATTTGGTCCCAGAAGAGGCCAAAAGCCAACCAAGGAAATCATGGAATTAAGTGTGAGAAAAGACCTTCGAGTTTGTCTTCACACACTTTCTCATGTCACCTATGAGCGAACCAAAAGGGCAGAAAGAAAAAAAACCACCACCTAAAGTCATGCTTCTATTAATATTAATAACAGTAATTTTTATTCAGCACCTACCATGTGCCAGACGCTGTGCTAATTAATCACTTTACAAATACCTCATTTGATCCTTATGACAGCCTTGGGAGGTAGGTGCTATTATTGGCCCCATTTTATAGATGAGGAAACTGAAGTGAACAGAAATTAACTGACTTGCCTATAGTCACAAAGCTGGTAAATGTCTGAGGCTAGATCTGAACTCAAGTCTTCCTGACTCCAGCTCTGGTATTCTAACCATCGCCTGACTGCAAATAAAGGATTGTTCCACATGTTTCAGGCTCACTCAGAGATTCGTGTGACCTAAGCCTGTGGGGCCACATGAAACTCAGGGCCAATGGAACTTCTGGGTAGACTCCTCAGAGAAACACAACTCTAATGACAGAAATTTACCCTGGACCCTGCCTAGACACCAATGCCTCCCTGTGGAAGGGATCAACAGGCTTGAAGGGACAAAACTTCCATGGACCTACACTACCATCTAGTTGAGTTCTAGGACAGGAGTCAGGAAGACCTGAGTTCAGATCCAGAATTAGACACTCACTAGCTGTGTGACCCTTAGCAAATCACTTAATCTTGCTCGTCTCAGTTTCCTCAGCTGTAAAGTAGGGGTAATGATAGCCCCCAACTATCAGGGTTGTTATGAGGATATAAAATGAGATATTTGTAAAGTAGTATGGTGTCTGGCACATTGGTGATACCATATAAATATTGTTGCTGCTACTACTATCGATACTACTACTACTGCTACTACTACTACTACTACCACTGCTACTATTACTACTACTACCACTACTACTACTACTAGGAAATCCACTGTAGGAGAGTGAATTCAAATGTACTCTTACTAAAAATATTCAATCTAGGTAACTTTATAATGTTAGACCTGTAGCCAAGAAGACCTGAGTTTGAATCCTGCCTCATATGTTGATTTGTTCTCTGACCCTGAGCAATTAACTTAGCCCCCTTGACTCAGCTTCCTCATCTGTTGAATGGACTAGTAATGTTTAATTCATAGAATACTTTTGAGGAAGGAATGAGATAACATGTGTAAAGCATTTTAAAGTGTTTAATAAATACTAGACATAATCCTTCTCTATTTCATGCCCCTTGTTTTTTAGAAGAGGAAACTAAGCTCCATAATTTAGAAGGGACTTGGTAAAAGTAAACACAAAAGATAAAAGAGATTTTTTTTCTTTAATTTTGTTTATCTTGCCAAGAAATGACCAATCATACCAAGAAATAGCTCTAGTTTGTGGGCCTTCAGTGTCTCATCCTTTTCTGTAAAACAGACATTCAGACTGAGTACGGAGACACAGGGTCTTAGAGCTATTTCTTCTGTGTAACCACGGGAAGTCAATTTCCCTCCCTGGGTCTCAGTCTACTCATTTGTAAAAGAGAGGAATTACACTGGGTAGACTAAAAGATTCTTTACAGTTCTAAATTTGTGATACTCTGACCTGTCCAGCTCTAACACATAAGACCATAAATTTAGAGCAGTATAGAGACCATGTAGAATAACCTCCAATATTTGACAGATGAAGAAATTGAGGCTAAAAGAAGTTTAGTGGCTTCCCCAGAGTCATACAACCAGTCAGTGTCTAAGGCAGGATTTGAACTCACATCTCCTTGACTCCAACTCCAACACTCTAACACCAAACCACCCTTCAATAATTCAAACAATCTCTAATGTTTTGTTTCTACATGCTGGGGAAGTGTTAGAGTATGAGAAAGCTTGAGGGCTCCCCACTAAAGCCCTGACTCAGGGTTTTGTGTCACAATGAACAGTAAGCAAGGTGTGTCCGTCTGGCGCTCCAGAATCCATCTTTCACATTAGCATTTCCCTCGGATAAAAAAAAAATTATCTCAGGAAATGCCACCTGGTTACCAAACCCATCTACCAGCTCTGATTCTGTGCCTGCCATCTGCCCAAGAACCCACCGGCTCTTTGAAAGTCATTACCCAGCAAGGATACATTTGCAGTACAATGAGTTGTGTAGAAAAACCCGACAGGCAGGAGCAGCCGGCCATGGCCCTCGGTGTCCCAGGGCCTGGAGCCACGGATCGCCATGAGGTGATGACAGATGAAGACAGCAAAATTCAATTAAAGCTCATCTTGCAACTTCATGCTTGGCCTTCTGTTGCTTATGCAGAAGGCACCTTAAAACAGCTTGGAGATTAAACACCCACAATATTCCTCTAGTCTTTTGTCTTGCTAGATTCAAGGCCCTCACAAAATTGTTGAGTTCTTCTAGGCATGGAGAACAAGATAAAAAAAGTAACAGAAACAACTAAATGGCATGTTAAATAGGTTTTAACCTATAGATCAGGGCCTCAAACTCTGGGCTTAGACAAGCCAAAATTCAATCATATATGCTCTTGATTCACATTGCTCCTACAACGTTATTATCTTTGGGAAATCTCAGAATTTACCACAAATGTAACTATCCATGTATTTGGAAAGGAAAGGTTCACCAGGTAATGATCCGTATTGGATCCAGGACAACCTTTATTACACCCCACAGAAAATGCAAAAATATTATAAAAACTCATGGTCTAATGCATATGTTGATGAAATGAAGAATTCTGGACTTCAAATCAGGAAGACATGAATTCAAATCTGGCTATGGAGCCTTACTGTGTGACCTTGGAAAAATCCTTTAACCTCAGTCTGCCTCAGTTTCCTTATCTATAATAGCGCCTACCTTGCAAGGTTGCAGTGGGTGCAGGAGATACAATCCTGTTCCTAGGATCCCGGTCAATTCTTAGTTCCGCCACTATCCTCCAAACTGACAAAGAAAAATAAATGGTCAAAAAGTGGAGGGAGGATATAAAGAAGCCTCCAGGCTACTGGCTCTCTTTTGTGAGCCTGCTCCAAGGAGTGGCTTTGTCTCAAAGACTGGAACAACTTGATCATCTTCAATAAGTCCATATGACCCCAAGCAGATCATTTCATCTAAAATGAATATATGACAACTCAACAAGAAACAATTTAGTCCTAAACAATAAGTTCAAAACCTTTAAGTTTATCAAGTTGATCAGGGCACTACCTTGATTAAAACTTTTCTAAAATCCTTTCTGGAGTGAGTGAATTCATGGGAGCTCAATGTGTACACATAGGACATCTTTGGTCGAGACTTCACCTTCTAATTCAGTAGCTTGTAGTCACATCCCCAGTTACTGAATAACACACATCTCCAATGAGGCCAGTCAGAAAAATATCAGCAAAGCATTAAAAATAATGGGAAGGGAGAGGAAAAAAATGGGCTACCATACTGTTGCAAAGCACACACACACACGCATATGCACACACACACTCACATAGACACATACACAGAGTTCCTTAGTTCATTGACTTGTAGAATCACAGTAACTCAAAACTGGAAGGGGCTCTGAAATCTATAGACATACCTATGGAAAACACCAATCCTTTCTATAGAATCCTTCAGGGCTGTTATGAGAATCGAATTAGATAATATTTGGAAAAATTCCTTCCACAGGTTAATTGCTTTTTATTCATCCTTGATATATCTTGCCTTGAATTTATTTGTTTAAATGTTATATCTTCCTTTAGGCTGTAAGGTCCTTAAGGGCCAGGACTCTCTTTTTCCTCTTTTTGTATCTCCAATGCTTAGCACAGTGTCTGGCACACAGTAGATACTTAATAAATGCTCATTGGTTGACAGCACAGTGCCTGGCACATAATAGATGCTCAAAAAGTGTTTCCTTTTTTCCTTTCCTTCTTTCCTTTCTTTCTTCCCTCCTTCCTTCCTTTCTTTCCTTCCTTCTTTTCTTTCCTTCCTTCCTTCCTTCCTTCCTTCCTTCCTTCCTTCCTTCCTTCCTTCCTTCCTTCCTTCCTTCCTTCTTTCCACCACATCCCTAATAAGAGGGTCTTTATCCTCTTTTCGGCCATAGGTCACAGACCATAACTTATAGTGCTATAAGAAATATTAAAGATAATATAGTCCAACCCTCTCATTTTACAGAAGAGGAAATTGAGTCCCAGGTAAGTTAAATGACTTGTCCAAGATCATATCAGTAGCAATTAGCAGAGGTAGTATTAGAATTCAGATATTCTGATTCTAAATCCAATATTTCTCTGATACTGGAGAAATAGCTAGGTGACTCAGTGGATAGAGAATACTGGGTTTGGAGTCAGAAAGACCTGAGTTCAAATCTAGCCTCAGACACTTACTAGCTATGTGA
Organism: Potorous gilbertii; assembly: GCA_028658325.1. Taxonomy (NCBI): domain Eukaryota; kingdom Metazoa; phylum Chordata; class Mammalia; order Diprotodontia; family Potoroidae; genus Potorous; species Potorous gilbertii. The sequence goes on from CM053769.1 coordinate 151,316,220, forward strand.
CCCTGGGCAAGTCACTTAACCTCTATTGGAAAAGGAAATGGTAAATCACTCCAGTATCTCTCCAAGAAAATCACACAGCCTGTGTGGTCTTTGGGGTCAGGATGAATTAGACAAGAGTGAACAACAGCAGCCACCAATCTGGAAGTTCTAATTGTTTGAACAGTTTTTATATATCTCTCAATATAACAAATGTCTTAAATAGATGAATAATATTGTACTTTATATTGAGTCAAAAATTTTACCTCCCTCCAATTTTCACCTACTACCCCTAATTCCATGCCTTAGGGGCCAAAAAGGACAAAACTGCCTGTTTCTCCCAGCACCCCAGGCTCTGGGTGCTGCCTCCTTATGTTTTTTTCCTAGGCTTAATATCCTCAGTTTCTCCTCTGGATACTTGTGTAGCATGGTGTCTGTGTCCCTCATTGCTACCCTTGTCCTACTCTCAGAACATTCTAGTTTGTCCTAAAATGTAGTCCCCAGATCTGAATAAAATGCCCCAGATGTGATCTGAACAAAACTGGACAAACTCCTATGAGGCTATGCCAACTTCCTTTCTAGGCTAAAAATGGTGATTCCACAGGTTTCAGAGCTAACAGAGCTTAGAGATCATTTAGTCTAATAGTCTATCTAGGAAAAAATAATACATGAAGATGATACCTTTCCTTCTTCTGGATATTCAACTTTGACACGGTCCTTCCTGTAGCCTGAGATATATTGACTTTATTTACCTGCCTTATGTCTATGAATCATATAAACCTTTCAACTTGAATTATGAGCTCCTCTTCAAAGGGCTGAATCATTTCTCTAGACAATGGTCAGTCAGGTATTTTTTGTGGTCAGTCTCACAATGTCCTGGGATGGGAGCAGCACAGGAACTTTATTGCTAGTGGGTGTGACAAGGAGAAAAGGCACAGTCGAAGGGAAGAAGGAAGATCCAGTGACACTTGTCCCTTGGCCATCAACTCTTCTACTCATCGGTTCCTATCTAAACTGTTTCATCTAGAAGTCTTATGTTTGTTCTCTGAAGAGAAAAATGGAAAAAATCCATTGGCTAAAATATCTTGAGGGAATGCAACCTGCTTTCTCCTTCTACAGGCTACATTTCAGGGCAGGACCATCTCCTGTTCCCCTGTACAACTGTGTGTTTATGGAGGGAAGGCACTTGGGTTATTTTAAACACATCCAGGTGCAAAGGCAGACCAGGGCTTTTGTTCCCACCAGAGTTTTCCTTTTTCCCTTTTTTTTTCCCTGATGTTTGCATGGCCTCCTCATCTTCTCATAATGACTGAACTACTAAAAATACTCTGAAGAATGCTTAATAAGGCTTTTTGTGTTTCACTGGTTACCATGGATACTATTTTGTGTACAGCCATAAGTAAGTGTAAATATGTATTTTGGACAGTTTTTAAAAACACGTATAATTTACCCAACTATAACAGCTACTTCCAAGCTTCATAGTGGAGGGTGATAAGGCATATTTAAGGAATTTTATAGTGTGTTATTTATAGTTATTTACTTAATAGACTACAACAGCTTCTTCACAGGCTTCAGAACCAATTGTGGAAACTAAATAAGCATTTACCCAGTTTTAAAAATGCATATTATTTACTCTGTTGTAGCAATTGATAGTCTAGGGTGTAGAACAGTCTGGTGAGTAGGCAGTCGCTGAGATGTTGATGCTGAGACTCCAAGTACAATGAAAAAGAATTAACAGGGAAAGAAGGGAATAGACCTCTTCATATTAACGCCCTTACTGTACAAGGGGCGCCTATAGATCTCGTATTCTAAACTTTTTTTTAGCTCATGGACTGCTTTGACAATAAAGTTTTTAAATGCATAAAATAAAATACATAGCCTTACAAAGGAAATCAATTATGTTTATATACATTTGTCAATTTACATACATATATACAGACACATGTATATCTATATATGTATTTTGTGTATATATAATGTATACATATATGTATGTGTATATGTGTAATGTGTATGTGTGTATGTATATATAAATGTAGATAGATATCTCTATTCATCTTTCTGTCTCTATCTCTGTCTATTTGTCTAACTACCTATGTGTGTCTGTCTATCCATCTATCTACCTGCCTATCTATCATCTATCTATCTATCTATCTATCTATCTATCTATCTGTCTGCCTGTCAGTCTGTCTAGGTATCTAAGTTCAGGGCTCTCACATTTAGACCCTCTTCTATTCAAGGGTCCACTGAAGAGTATATTCAAGGTTAGGAGTAGCCACCTTCCTTCCCAATCAGAAGTTAATTTTCCAAGGAATCCTATGTGCATGAGAAGTGATACTGATGTCATAACAGTGAATTCTTGAGACAGTTAAAAACCTATATCCCTAAAATCAACTAACACCCTCCATTCAGAAACTTTCCAATTCCATCTCCTTGCTCATCCACCCCATAATACCATATCAGTAGGGAAAGTGGGGCTTGAATTCTTGATCAATGGCACTTAGCAAAGAGTTCAGCAGTGCCACCATTCATTTCACACCTTCTACCTAACACAATTAAAAAGCAACCCAAGATGGAAATAAGAAATCTTGTATGGATTGAGATGTAAAGGAGGCAAATGTAGTACATAAACAGACTGCCTAAAAGGAAAATGGATGCGTTTTTCTAACAGATTTACAAATGTACAGTATCACCTGGAAGCGGGATCAGACCTGGTCTGTTTGGACCCAGAAGGCTGAACTAGGAGTAATGGGTATAAGTCAGAAAGAAGCAAAGTAAGGCTTGATGTAAGAGAAAACATCCTAACAATTGGAGTTATCCAAAATTAGAATGAGTTGTCTCTGGAAATAATCAGTTTTCCACTCATTGGAGACCTCTAGGCAAAAGATGAATGGCTATTTGCCTGACGTTGTAGAAAGAATAGTTTTAGGCTTGGGTTGAGCTAACTGGTTACTGGGATCCCTTCCAAATCTAAAATTCTATAATTCTGTAAAAGGCACCTGGGACCTTTCCAAACCCCTAAGTGAGGTGAATGGGGAAGAAAACAGATGAAATCAGACTGTCTCAGTGCATAAGACAGAGAACAAACAACCTGTTTGAGAAGCAATGTGGGGAACCTAGAAAGGGTGTTTCTTTACCATGAAATTGACTCCTTGGTCAATGTGTGGGTGATTCAAGATTCTTCCTATAATGGCAGTCATCAATGGTTCAGATAATAGATTCCTTACTTCAAAAAATGATTATAACAATAATATTTATGTAGCACATTAAGTTTTGAAATTATTTTAATAAATCACTCAATAAATGCATCAATAAGAATTTACTAAATACCTGCTATGTGTCAAGCACTATATTGGCACCGGGAATTCAAAGACAAAAGTGAAATAGTGTTTGTCCTTAAGGAACTTACAATCAAGCTGAGGGAGACAGTATGTGTGTATGTATGTGCATGTATGTATGTATGTATTGGTTTATGTATGTATGTATGCAGATAGACACATAGATAGATAGATGGAGAGATAGACAGACAGATAGAGGATAGATACCCATGTATGCAAAATAGATATAAGATCCTTTATTCAGGATGGCAATAGAGGGTAGAGTTGTTTCATATGGAGGGTATTGTTTGAGCACAGTTTTTCTCTCCCTAATAGATTAAGGTATCATAAGCAATTTCCAGACATGGAGAACAGCCACTACAAAGGCATGGAAATAGGAGATGAAGTCTTATGTCTGAAGAATGGGAAAAAGCTCAGTATGGTTGGACTATAGTGTATATGCATGTGAAGAAGGGTAATGTCTAATAAGGATGCAAAAATAGAAAAGGATCAAGTGATAAAGAGCTTGAAGGTCTATTTGGTCTTAGAGAAAGGAGGTGGAGCTTATTGGGTAGTGGAATGGTATGTTCTGATCTGTGCCTCAGGAATAGCAGTATGAAACTTATGGAAGATGGATTAGAGTAGGTTCGAGACAGGTTGAGAAAGACCAACAGAGACAGCTGAGAGATGATGAAGGAAGATCTAAACTAAAATGGTAGATGTGTGAGCAAAAAAGAAATGGAAATGGGAAACGTTGTGGTGGTAGAAATGGTGTGATTTAGCAATTGATTAACCATGAGAATGAATGAGATTTGAAGATTACTTCAGGTTGCAAACCTCCATGACTGAAAGGATAGCAACACCTTATCAGATCAGATGCAGGGAAGTTTAGAAAGGATGTGGGTTGTGAGAATGTGGACTCTGAGATGCCTAACAAATATCCATTTTATTTATATCTGACCCTCTTTCCTCCCTTCCTTCTTACCTTCCTTCATTCCTTCCTTTTTTCTTCTCTTCTTCTCCCCCTTCCTTCCTTCTTCCCACCTTTCCTCTTTTCTTTATTTCCTTGCTCCCCTTCTTCTTCCCTTCCCTCCTTCCTTTCTTTATTTCCTCCCTAACTTCCTTCCTTTTTTCCTTGCTCCTTTCCTTTCTTCTTTTGCCTTCCTTACTCCCTCTCTCCCTTTCTTCTCTCCCACCTTCTGTTCCTCTATCCCATCTTCCCTTCCTTCTTCCCTTAATTCCTTCCTGCTTCTCATCTTTTCCTCTTTCCTTTGTTCCTTCTTTCTTTCTGTCTTTCCTTCTTTCCTTTGTTCTTTCCTTCCCCCCTTGCTCCCTCCCATCTTTCCTTCCTTACTCCCACCTATCTTTCCTTCTTTCCTCCCTTCCTTCTTTCTTTCCTCCCTTTCTTCTTGCTTTCTTTCTTTTAACATAAATCTTGACGATAGGAGTCATAGAGACAAACCAAGAATTCTAGGTCTCCCTCCAAAAAACAGAACAGAACTTAACAACTTAGCAACATAAAGGAAAAGGAAAAGATAACTGCTCAAAACTTCTGAACATAGACAATGAAATTCCAAGGGAAAGAATTCACAGATCATCTTCAGAAAAAGCTCAAAAGTTGTGAACTCCAAGGTACATAAAAGTTAAATGTAATAATTTAGTACAGAAACAAGTTCTGCCAGTCATCAGGGGTAAAAAAGACCTTCAAATACAAAGGAAAATATTATGAATCACAGAAAATAGAGTCATTTCATTTTTAAAGACTTCATTTTTCACTAGCTGCAATGCTTGGCTTTGACTCCACCACCATCATACCAATGGGCTGAGCTCTCTGTGTCCTTTGTGGGTTGTCTTCCTCCATCAGACTGTAAACTCTTCTGAGAGCAGGGAGGTTCTTTTACATATTTGCATTTCCACTGCTTAGGACAGCAGTGGCGCAGAGTAGGTGTCTAATAAATGTTTATTGTACTTACTGTAAAGCTCCCTGAGTCATCAACTCTTTTAGCTCAATGAGCATCGAGGGCTTCATCATCACAAATTGAGAGCACCTTTCAACAATGAGTCATAAATATTGCCAGGAATCATCATCAGGGAGTACTGGTATACGCTCTATGAGATGAATCCCTCCCTCCTCCCCAACCCCTGCCATCCCCCATCCAGTGTACTTAATATTTAAACATTTGAGTTACTTTTTTTTTAAGATTTGAGGAGGATTTGAGTGTATGTGCTTTAAAACCTTTCTCCATCTGTCTCCAGTCTACCTTCCCAAGCTTGTTGCTCATCACTCTCCTTCATGTGTTCAGTGCTCCAGTCAAACAGGTCACCTTGTTGTTCCTCCCACAAGGCATCTCATCTACGTGCTCCATACTTTTGCAAAGACTGTCTGCCATGCCTGAAATGCTCGTCTTCCTCTCTTCCTCTTCTTAGAATTCCTATCTTCCTTCAAGGTTTATTTCAAGTCTATGAAAGCTCTTTGCATCACACCAGTTGCTAAATCCCTCCCAGTCCTCCGCTACATTGTTTGGGATTCCCTTCAAATGAATCTTATATTTACTTGTTTGTATACACTTCCAGCTCACTACCACTCCCAATAACACACATACAAATATTCACACATTAACACAGACACACATACATCCAAATAGGAAAACCTTGAAAACAGGGATTTCTTTCCTTGTCTTGTATCTGTTTTTTTCTCTCTCTATGTCACTGATGGACCAGTAATGTCTTCATAGCAGGATGCAAGAAATGAAGAAAAGATGAAAACTCAATAATTCTGAGTAACCAAAATTACCTTGGTGAAATGCTTCAGTCATCTGGAATCAGAGGGATTATGGGGTTTGGTAGTTTCTGAAGCTCTTGCTTTTCAGAATGTTCAGATTCCTTAATATTATTCTTAATATTAGCAATCCCCCACAACCCCCAGTCTATATTATACATGTCAGGCTGTAGGCTGAGAGAAGGGGCTATCAGATATGTACATGGCATGTCTGAGATTTTGCTGAGGTTAGGGATGGTTGGTCTGGATGGTGTCTGACCCAGGCAGCTAATTGTTGGGGGCTAGAAAAAGAGTCGTGTTAGGGAGATGGAAAAAAGGAAGATGCCCATTTCATAGGAAGTTTCAGCAAGGACTTGATTTTCTTTCATGAATTGTTCTCATGTAGACCTATTTACTGATGCTTGGGCTGTAAAATTATTTATTCTAATTTTTTTTCTTACCTTTTTTATAATTTTTTTTACTGAATACTGAAATATTAATTAATTAATACTGAAATACTAATTTGTTAATCTTTTTAAATTTATTTTTTTCAGTTTTTATTCTTCAAATTAAAAATTATCCTTATTATTAAAAGCACCAGGTTTCCCTCTCTGACTCACACTGGAAGTTCAAAAGTACTCAGAGAAGCCTGATCCCACTCTGATTGGCATAGAAAATTTGACTTGCTCTGGGTCCACTCTGGGACTATTTTGCTCCTCCTTAGGTAAACTTGTGGTTCCCTACCCTGTCCCCCTCCCAATGATTCACCACATTAATGCTGAAATTTAGGTGGACACCTGAAGAGTTTAGACCCCATAACTCAAAACTCCCAAGCTTAAAAGATCTACCAGCTCCATTCTCCCTGGCAGCAGAGGTTACAGGAATGTGCTGCTATGCCAGGTCTGATCTCTTCCTTTGCTCATTGTAGCAGGGAGAAAACCTGGACTTCATCATTAAGCCCTAAAGGATTTCTCACCTCTTTGTCTTTACTCAGGAGGTTCCTTATGCCTAGATTGTACCCCTTCCAATTGCTGGATTTCTACTTTTCTTTTAGAATAAGAGGTGTTACTTAACGTGTGTGTGTATGTGTGTGTGTGTGTGTGTGTGTGTGTGTGTGTGTGTGCATGTGACAGACCTCTTGGCAGTCTGGTGAAGCCTATGAACATTTTCTCAATGTAATACTTGTAAATGCATATAATAAAATATATAGATTACAAAAGAGATTGATGATGTTAAAAGTTTTCAAAATATATTAAAAACAAATTCACAAACCCAGTGAATTTGCTCATATTTGATATAGACATGCCCTTCTTCCTTTTGAGCAGACCTTCCATTTATGCTATATTTATCTTACATGTGTGCAACTCTCTTCATGTCATCACCACCATTTGAAAGTGAGCTCTTGAGAGCAGGGAAAATTGTCTTCTTTTATCACTATCACTTAGTAAAGTGGCATATTGTAAAAATTTAATAAAGCTGTACTAGGCAGTGCAGTGGATAGAGTACTGGGCCTGGAATCAGGAAGATGATTTTCATGAGTTCAAATCTGTCCTCAGACACTCACTAGCTGTGTGACTCTGGGCAAGTCACTTCACCTGATTTGTCTCAGTTGGCCCATCTGTAAAATAAGCTGGAGAAGGAAATGGCAAACCACTCCAGTATCTTTGACATGAAAACCCAAAATGTGGACATAAAGTATTAGACACGAGTGACCAAAAGCAATAAAAATAAGTATGTAATAGATACATTGGTTGACTGGCTGATCAGGTGGTTTCATTATTGCAGAGATATCTATAAAACAAAACTGCCATTACCAATGTAGATAGATAAGTGTTCAGCAACTCAGTCTAAGAGTTGGCTGGACACAGTAAGAGGTTAATTTCTTTACCTAGAGTCATATAGTCAGTATTTATTAGAGGCCTGACTGGAACCCAGGACTTCCTGACCAATTCCCTATCCATGATGCTTCATTAACCTTCAACAGGGCATTAAAGAAAAAAATAAATCCAATGAAATTGAGGATGAGGGTTAAGGTGCTTTGGAAAGGGCCCTGGCTCTGGAGTTAAGAGAACTAGATTTCAAATTACGCTTCTAATCAGAGGGATACTGAGGCTAGTTTATGTTGGATAACAATGATGATTAATAATAACTGCTATTTACATCTATTATGTACTGAGGGAATCTGATTCATACACATACCCATACACACACACACACACGTGCACACACACACACACACACGCGCGTGCGCGCACACACACACACACACACACACGCGCGCACACACACACACCACAAGAACCCCAGGATTTAAAGAAACACTCACTGGACTTCAGATGAAATTAGCCCCAGTGACCTTAACCCCTCCAGCTCTCCCCCTGTGGTTCTCAATATCTGCAGCTCAGGATTTACCATGGACAGGAGGCCCTAACTCACAATGAAAGTGCTTAAACTCAGACTCCTTTGGAGTTACTTAAATGTTTTATGAGCTCACTGAAATGTTCAGATAATTAAAAACACTTTCTTAATTTAATAGCTTAACTTAATGAAATTGGGCTTTTATGTTTTATTTGGTGAGGAGTGAATGTCCTGTATGCATTTATTAATTTTTTTAAGACTATGGTTGTTTCTATCCAGGAAAAAAAAGGAAAAAAAATCACCTTTAAAGGGAAAAGACCCTTGGATTCTGAGACTTATTAGGTCTCCTGTTCCACAAACTCGCAAGAGGAGTTGAGGAATCATCACCTGCTACCATGTATGATGAGCTGGACATAATGAAGAAACAAATTTATTAGAGAAACATGGAGCCATCAATTACACAGTCATCAGAGAGGTCCCCCGGGGTCCTCTATGATTACCTATGTTATCTGGGCAGTCACTTTCAATGCTGGTGTGAATTGTAAAGCCCGCTGAGGGCTGCTCTCTCTGTCAAGTCTGATAAGCCTGAGAATCTTAAGAGGAAAAGGCAGGAAGGCAAACAGGTAGATCACAAACCCTAGTGTTTTTCTAGGAGGACAGAAATGTCAGCTGCCACAGACCAGGAGCTGTGGGCTAACATGTCCTCATCAGCTTGCATGACTGGGATTCTCCTGCAAGGCAGGGAGGACCTTGCTCATTTTCCGTTCATAATGACGATGAGATTCATGGGAACAGTGATTAAGGGGTCCTGGAAAGTGTAAAAAGTTTTAATGATTTGGGAAAGGTTTTAAAATTAAAAGCCAGGGTCAAGGTTTTAGCTTCTGTCTCTCACTTGTTGATTTGTAAGGGTCCTCCAACAACACAGATGAGAAGTCATCCAGGTTTGCTCTCCTGGGGTGACCCTGGTCCTCCCATAAAGATGCTAGAGGGGAATGTCAACCTAATATTGTATTTACAATTTCCTGGCTGGCATTGCATGAGCACCAAGGAAGCATTTTATCTGTTCACCTATCAAATTTTATCTTTGCCAAATGATCTGTCCATCTTGTCTTCCTTACATATAATTATTTGGTAATCTTTTTTTCTCCTGCCATTCAAAGTTTCCCATTGGATATGTATGTGTGCAAGTGTTTGTTTATGTGTGTACATGTGTACAGAGACAGAAATATTGATAAGTAAATACACAGATAGACAGATAGATGAATAGAGAGTGGAATATACAGACAAAGACAGAGAGAAATAGATAGTAGCTAGATAGGGATAAGGCCTGGACCTGTGATTTCATTGCCACAGGGAACTTATAGATATGGAAAGTTAGCAATGCAGGTTGTCACTTTCTGTACAATTAGTACCTTAAAATTGCCTAGAGTATGGAGAAGTAAAGTGGTCATATACTCAGGATGTTACAGAGGCAAGTCTGCAGTCTATCTGTCGGTCTATCTCTCTATCTACCTATCTGCCTATCTGTCTATTTGTCTATCTGTCTGTCTACATACATATACATACACACATATAAATATGTGTATATGCATTGAGGTATGTATGCATATATACATGTGTGCATGTACAGTGCATGTAGATATGAATTTGTATTTTTATACATGCATGCATTGTGTGTCATGTGTATATATCTTACATGTACATATATGTATATATAGCCACATATTTGTGAATGTACATATATGATGTTTTCATACATATGTGTATTGTGCATCTATTTATTGTGTATATATATATATGCTGTTTAACTATTTCACATTTACACTGAACTTTACATATACAATCTCATGTTAAAATAAGAATTCATAAATCCTTCTTATGTGCTAGGCATTATAAAAAGACCTAGGAAAACAAATACAAATAGAAAGAAAGTCTCCACCCCACCACCCCTACCCCAACTCATATTGTAATGGAGAATGACAATTTATAAAAGGAAACTGACTATTTCCAGGGAGGGTGTTGAAGTTGCAGATGAAGGTAGTACAGCAGGGGCCTGAAAGTGCAGAGGAATTAAGCCATGGTTGACCTAGCAGCTTGCCTTAAGAGCAGTCCACTTTAGGCACCCCCTCAGAAGGAGAGACCACAGGGGATGGGAGGACTTTCAGTAAATGATTCCCAGGCTGGATGGAGGTTTAGAATGAAAAGCTGCCATATCTGGTAGCTAAAGTCAGGTGTGTACTGTGGAAAGAAAGGATCCCCTCCCAGAAACTCTATGAGGTGGGTGCTGCAGATATGATATCTCCATTGACACAGAAGAAGACAGAGGCTCAGAGCAGGGAAGTCACTTATTTGGTCACACTGCTGCTAAGTGGCAAAGGTGAGATTGGAACCCAGACCTTCCTTACTCAAACTCTAGCCCTATAACCACTACCCCAGATTGCTTCTCTATATGTTCCTTAGTAGAACACTGAAAATGAATAATGAATTGGACTCAAAATTGAACTGGAAGAGAAAGGCTTGGGCATTTGGAAAATATCAAAATTCTATTCATGACCATAAAATAAAATAAATAAAAGCCAGGCTCATTAATACCAATATTCTTCTGATGGTGATATATGGCTACAAGATATATATACCACTAGACACTCAAAAAAAAAAGAAAAGAAAAAGAAAGTGACTGTCAATCAGGGGGAAATGGAGAGGTAAATAGTTGATACAAACATACTGCAACACATTACCAAATGAGAATTGTGAAGAAGGGGTATAATATATGTCACTGAAGAAAGGTATGATCGATCAAAAAAGAAGGTCTACTGGCATGTCAATAGAAAGGTATATCTAATGGACAGAATCCATTGGAATTCTCAGAATGTTAAGAGAACTTGAAGAAAACTCTTAGAAAATTAGGCAGAACCCCAATGGTGTACTTTGGGGAGGATATACATATATATATATATATATATAGATAGATAGATAGATAGATAGATAGATATAGATATAGATATATATAGATATAGATATAGATATATCTATCTATACATAGATAGATAGATACATCTATGTATAGATAGATAGATATATCTATATATATATGAAAATGTTGGATCGCTAGCCATAGAAGGATAGGGTCTATATCACAGAAGAGACTACCACAGATCGCTTTGAGTATTTGGGTAGTTAGGACTAGTTCTCAATTACATTAAATACATAATCCTATTCCTCTAAGTGAAAGGGAAGAGGGGGTGAGGGAACAGGAGAGCAGAGGAGAAGAGAGAGAAGAAGAGAAGAGGAGAGGAGAGGAGAGAAGAGGAGAGGAGAGGAGAGGAGAGGAGAGGCAGAGAAAAGAAGAATGGGTGAGAAGAAAACTCAGTAGATTGAGTTTTATATATACAGCAAAAGTAATCCTCACAGTGTCAGTTTGTATCAGAAATAATAACTGCCTTGATTATTTGGAGCAGTAACGTTAGAGGAGTATTTGGACTAACTGCAAGGAAGGCTATCATGTACTTTGGCTTGACCACAACCCTGGCAGCATCTAAGGACCTCCTAGACTGGACTTGCTTGACTTGAGGCCATTTCTCCCAGATTAGGTTGGGACCATTTTTGTACATTATATTCACAGGATTTTCAGCAGAAAGTGGTTTTAGCAGTCACCTACCTCAATCCCCACATTTTAGAGATGAGGAAGCTGAAGATCAGATAGATTAAAAAACCTGCCCAAGGTTTCGGGGCAAGCTAGTACCTGAGTTGGCACTAGAACTCACTTATCTTGGCCACCAATCTAAGGTTCTTTCCATGACAGTGAAGTTCTCTCATTATGGACATTTTCCATCTTCCTATCAAATACAGACCTTCAAGGGAACATATAGCTAACCTAAATCCCTACTTTTATATGATGATTTTTCCCCCTCAATATATCTAACTAGTTGTTCATTCATTTTGGTTGTTTCTGACCATTCATGACCCCATTTGGGGTTTTCTGGGGAAAGATACTAGAGTGGTTTGTCATTTCCTTTTCTCCTTCATTTTACAGAGGAGGAAACTGAGACAAGCTGGGTTAAGTGACTTGCCCAGGGTCACACAGCTAATAAGGGTCTGAGACCAGGTTTGAACTCAGGAAGATGAGTCTTCTTGACTCCATGAACAGCACTCTAGGAGCTATGGCACCACCTAGTTGCCTAACTAGGAATGCTATGGTTTGCCTGAACTGATTCTTATCAGTCATTTCTGGAGGATTGAAGTAACTTCTCATATCACTCTTGAAAAACTAATTTTTGGAATTCCCAACAATAATACATGATAATATCTGACACTATACACAAATGTGCATGTTACATATACATACATAAACACATATATATGAAAATATACAGACGTATATATGTATATACATATATATGCATATGCATACATACATTTTGTGTACACTATCTCATTTTAACCCTTAAAGAAAAAAGTTATTAAACTAAGATTTGTACCTTAAAATTAATAACTGAAATTCAATATGATGATTTTCTTTCATAATCCTATGAATCTTATTTTACACATTTAAAAACATTATTTTGAGAGGAGGTCCAGAAGATTCACCAGGTGACCAAAAGGTCCCAGGACACCAAAGGATAAAGGACCACAACTTAAAATGTTATTTTGATTTTACATTCAAGAAAATGATTCTTGGTGAGTTGCCAAAGTCTCTCAGTCAATCTGTGGAAGAGGGGGTGACCTGAACTCATTGCCTAATAAGTCAAGGTTGCATTGGACTGCCCTCTCAAGCAAAGGAAGGCTAATGAGGAACCTTACCAACTGAGGAGGTGTATAAGGACATTAACTCTAAATCCTTCCAGATAAGATCTCATCTGTCCTCCTGCTCTCTGCTCTCACATTGATTACAGCTAATTGGGACAATTGGTTGAAGATGAATCAGCTCTAACCACATGTATGTCTCTCCCTTAAAATCTGTACCATATAACATATCTATTGAGTGCACCACCTTCCATGAGAAACCATAGAGTTTATTGCTCACCTTTTTCTCATGCCAGGTGTCAATACTATTTACATACAATGACCGCAGCCAAGAGGAATTTGTACTTATTTAGCAAGCAGGAAGCAGATTTATACTTATTTAAATCTTTTTCTCTTGCTTACTTCTTGCCTGCAAAGAGATCAAAGAGTTCTTGTGTCCCAGAAGAAAAATACATTTTTTCCAAAAACATCTATGATTCAAACACTGCTCTATACCCACAAATATTTTTTTCAGTGACTATAAACTGAACACCCCTGTCCAGGCCTTCATCCCATGATGCCTGGAAAATTACAAAAGCCTAACTGGACTCCCCATTTCCAGTTTCTCCACTCTCAGATCCGCCTTCCACACAACTGCGGCAGAATAATGCTTACACACAGGTCTGACCGTGACACACCCCATTTAAGAAGTTTCAGTGGTTTCCTCTTGCCTCTAGGGATAAACAGGAATTCTTCAGTTTAGCTTGTAAAGCCTCACAATCAGTTGCAACCAATTTTCCAGACTGATTTTACACTTGTTCCACACACACATTTTTCAGCTGATCTACTTGTAGCTTCCTGTACACAAATTCCATCTCCATATATGGCTATGAACCTTTGAATAGGAGGTGGCCCATACTTGGAAGGCCTTCTCTGCTCAGCATCACCTCTGAGAATCCTTGCACGGCATCAAGCCTCAGCTTAGATGCTGCCTCCTACACAAGGTCTTTCCTTATCTGACCAAATTGTTAGTTCTTGAAGATGGATTAGAAAGACCTCAAATTGGAAGAGTCCTGTTAGGAGTCTGTTGCAATAGTTCAGGCCCAAAGTGATGGAAGTCTGATCAAGATCAGTGACCACATATTTGGAAAGAGGGATGTTGATGTGAGAGCTATTATGTATATAGAATTTTCAAGATTCAGCAAATGATTGGTTAGAGAGCAGATAAGATTATATTTGGGACCCTGTGTTACTAGAAGAATGGCTACACCCTCAATGGAAATAGTGAGACATGAGTTCAGGTAGGGTTGCATGAATTACATTTTAAATATATTGCTTTTAAGATGCCTATAGGACATCCAAATGGAAATCTTTTTCAAACTTTTTTTTAATAGACTGGGTTTATAAAATACCATTTTAAGAAAAATCACAGAAATCCTTGCATCACAGAATTTTTAAAGATAGAAGAAATCTTGGAGAATATCTAGTACATGTTTGCTTTATAGATGAAACACCTGATTCTCAGAAAGATGACATGATTACCCTGACTCATACAATAAGTTAGTCAAACAGCAAGGACTCTAAGAAATTTAAGTTGTAGACTTTATAAAGCATTTGGTCGACTCCCCTCATTTATAAAGTGGAGCAAACTCAGGCCTATGGAAGTGAGGCAAATGACTTTGAGTGATAATTTTAGTAGGGATTTCAATTCAGGTCTTCTGATCTTAAATACATTGTACATTGAGATGTATGGGATGTTCAGGGAGGACTAACATCTCTTATATGTGGGCTTGCTCATCCCTTTTCAGGGCTGCTCATCCACCTATTGGTGTCCACCTTTACCCAACTCTCACCTGTGGCTCTAAGAAGCTATAGCATGTTCAATACCACCACCTGGAAAATCATTAAGATGGGTGGGCTGAACCAGGCTGAAGGTAACCAACGCATCTCAAACTCATTGGTGAGGTAGGGGAGAGTCTACCACAAACATGTGAAGACTTTTCCTGGTAGAATGGGAAGATGAGAACAATTTTTTCAAACAGTGACCACGAAGGTGACAGAAGCAGGTGTTGTGGAGCATTTAGAGCTGGGTTGGGTCTTGAAGACGCCAAGGTCACCCACTGTATCCCAGGCCATCACCTTAACTAACAGTGAAGTCTTAAATTTTGTCTTGCCACTGGACTTCGATGACTCTGGAAGAGAGTGAGGCTGATGATTTTAGTACAACTCTGCCTCACTTCAGTGCAATTTATGCAAGAGCCAAGGCATCACCCCAACTTGCTATTGATCATTTTCAAAAATGAAGAACAAACAATGACATTGTACATTCTACCATACTGCCCTGGATATTCTGGGACCATTTAATATCTCAAGGGCTGGAGTTGATTAGGTGGACAGAAGTTTCAATCCAGTGTTTTTCTTATAAGAGGTTTAGACTTCCAGAAATACCTAAAAAACCAGTAATCAAAAAAAAAAAGAATCAGGCCTTCTTACACATTAATATGGAGTTCTGCTGGCAGCTGAAAAATCCCACTCAGTCCTTGATGATGCATTGTTTGTGTCTTCTAAAATATTGCAATTAACCTTTGTATCACAACATAAACATTAATCACTTTAATGAAGCAAAACAAGTTCTATAGATGGCTTCATTTCTCACTGATGTTTGGACCTGCTCTAAGGGACTAGAAGTTGCCCCTAAGCTACTAATCATTTCAAACTTTCTTAATGCCCTGAAGATCTGGCACTATTTAGGAAAATCATGGGTGAAATTGAATGAGAGTCAACACAAGCATATTGTACATGTCACAACTCTATCATTTCTCATATTTCAGGAAAGAGTGATGAGAGGGAGGAATGTAGGAGCGGGGAAACAGTAAAGCAGAATTGTGGTATGTCATATCTGGAATGGAGATTAGAACATGAATGTGACAGAACATCAGAGAATCTCAGAGTTGAAAGTGACCTTGGTGGCCATCTCATCTAATCCTTACCCATAAAACAATCCTCATTACAATACATCTACTAGATGGGCATTCATCTTTTGTTTGAAGACCTCCAGGGAAGCCTACCCCGTTTCTCTTACTTCTGCTTTCTGGACCTAAACTGATCAAGTACAGTCTCTCTTTCATGCATACTTGGGAACAGAATCAAATTTCCCCTGAACCTTCTTTTCCATATCAGATTTTCTGCACTTCTTTCATTTTATCCTTCTATATCATGGGCTATATCCTATTTTCCCTCTTTCGGATTCTCTCACATATCAATTTCTTTCATGATATATGTTGCAGCATGAATTGAACACAATAGTCACGATGTAATTTCACCAGGGTTTTAGCAGGTGGACCACCACTTCCTTATTCCTAGAAGCTGCCTCTCTTAGCAAAGCTCAACATCAATTTGACATTGTTGGCAGACATCATGCTATTGACTGATATCAAAATCACAATCCACTAAAACCAATAAGACTTTAAACCTTGGGATATAAATTGTCAAAGCTAGCAGATAACTTGGAACAGATTGTAAAATTTCAGACCCAAAAGTGAGCTTAGAATACTAAACATAGAAGGACTCAGTTGGAAGAAGCCTTAGCATATAGAACCTAGAATGTTGGAATCATAAGACAATTTGAAACAGAACATGGAATTCCAGAGCTGGAAAAGAGATCAGAATAAAATACAGAGGATGTTACAAGTGAAAAGGACCTTAGAACATAGAACATAGAATTTCAGAGTTAGAAAAAAGTCTAGAATGTTGGAATGTGGAGTGTCAGAACTCAAAAGGAGCTCATGATATACAACGTAGTCTGTCAGAGCTGCTAAAAACCAAGGATTCTTAACCACGTGTGTTTGTGTGTGTATGTATGTATGTATGTTATGGACACCTTTGTCAGTTTGGTGAAGCCTGTAGACTTCTTAGAATAATTTTATTAAATGTATAAAATAACACCAAGGATTGAAAAAGAAATTAAAGGTTACCAAAAATAAAGATATATTTTTTCCATTCACGTTAACAAACCCTTTGAAACTGACACATAGACCCCTAGTCTCATTTAACCCCTTTTTATAGATCCAGAAACTAATACCCAGAGAAGAAGCAGCTTACCAAAGACTGATGACCAGTTATCAATAGAGGTTGTACCGAAGACAATTCCATCGACTTCAGCATTCTTTCCTTTCCAACATTCTTCCGTTCCTACCTGGAGGGTGGGGGTTTTGGTGAATTCAATTCTTGGTGGGGGGCAGGGGAGGGAGGAATGTCATTCCAAAGAAAATATTTGTAAGGATCATATAGAGTAAAATCTCATTAAACTATTACCAGTTTCTGCAGAATTGAATTAGGCAGAATTCAAAACAACCACTGTTCCATCATGTTCTGTCACAATAGGTCTGGAAAAATCCCAGCCTGTTTAGTTCAAGATCTGTTTCCTTGGGTTTTGATGCTTTTAACTAATAATAGTTTGCAGAACAAATCTCACTGACTTTCTTGCATCTCTCTGCTAGACTTTTGCCTCCAATTTCAGGAGTGGAACCTCAGGATATCTGGTTGAAAGGTCCTCATTTGCTTCTCTCTCTGTGTCTCTCTGTCTCTCTCTCTCCGTCTCACTGTCTTTTTCTGTCTCTCTCTCTCTCACTTTCTCTCCATTTCTCTCTCTTCATCTCTCTCCATCTCTCTCTCCCTCCCCAACTTCCTTCCGTCTTTCCTTCCTTCTTTCCTTCCTTCCTCCATCCCTTCCTCCCTTCCTTCATTCTCTTCTTTATCCTTCATCAAGGGGGCAGAGCCAAGATGGTGGAGTAGAAAGACTCACATTTGCTAGCTCCGAACCCACAACCCATGGATTTCCTCTAAAAAGAACTCCTGACAAATTCTGGAACAGTGGAAGCCGCGCAGCAACACAGTGAAGGAGATTTCCGTTGCAGAGAGCCCTGAAAAACCGACTGCAAAGGTCCATCGAGCCCCGGACAGGAGCAGAGCCCTGTCCTGCCCTGCCCTGGCCGCACAACACTGAGAGGAGCGAGCAGATCCAAGCAGGCTTCAGGGATCGTAATCTCTGCTGACCACGAAGGTCCCTCCACCCACAGACGAACAGGTCAGTCAGAGAGCCGGGCTGAGAGGGGAGCGGGGGGTATCTCCGGGACTCGGACCCCCTCGGGAGGCAGCTGCTGTGGCAGAGGCAGAGGGAGCTGAGGTCAGAGGCTCCCAGAGCAGGCAGGAGCTCCACCCCAGCTCTATTACAAAAGATCTCTGCATAAACCCCTTGAGGGAACTGAGCCTGAGAGGCGGGCCTGCCCCCACCTGAGAACACCAGATAAGCTCCCATGGAAGAGCAGTCAGGCCTGGCGCCAAAAGCCCTGAGGCTGGGGAGCAGCATTTGAATCCCAGACCCCAAGCACTAGCTGGGCAGATCTAGGCTGGAGTGGAGAGGACTCTCAGAAGTCTAGTAACTGGCTGGGAAAATGCCCAGAAAAGGGAAAAAAACTAAGACCATAGATGGTTATTTTCTTGAGAAGATGATTCCTCCATTCCTCTCTGAAGACGACGAAGAGATATGCTTACCATCAGGTAAAGACATAGGAGTCATAGCCTCTGTATTCTAAATATCTGAAATAGATACCCCATGGGCTCAGGCCATGGAGGAGTTCAAAAAGGATTTTGAAAATCAAGTCAGACAGGTGGAGGAAAAACTTGGAAAAGAAATGAGAGAGATGCAAGAAAAGCATGAAAAACGGGTCAACACCTTAATAAAGGAGGCCCAAAAAAATGCTGAAGAAAATAGCACCTTGAAAAA
>CM053769.1:151335635-151357860 GCA_028658325.1 Potorous gilbertii
AAATCTTGTGAAAATGAAAGTAAAAAGTTAAATAAATTTATTTGAAAAATAAAAAAAAATATTGCAAGCAGCTAGAAAGAAACAATTCCAGTACTGTGGAAATACAATCAGGATAACACAAGATCTAGCAGCTTCTACATTTAGGGATCGAAGGGCGTGGAATAACATATTCCAGATATCCTTCATCAAGAGTGAGGCTGACAGCTTTGTGCAATTCTCCCTCACTTAAATCCAACTCATGTGAAAGTCAAGACATCAGCCAGTGTTGAGAATAAAGGGTTAACAATCAGAGCAATACGGTACAATCAAAGCAGTACAGTACAATCAGAGCAGTATGGTGTGACCTTAAGAATGTCACCTTATTCTCCAACCTCATTTTTCTCATTTGTGATAAAACTTGCATCATCTCCCTCATAACACTGTTGTAATGGTAGAACTTTCTATGCTTAAGTGTTAGGGAAGTGTGTGTGTGTGTGTGTGTGTGTGTGTGTGTGTGCGTGTGTGTGTGTGTATGTGTGTGCGTGTGCGTGTGCGTGTGTGCGTGTGTGCATGGGCAATTACTTTTTTGAAAAAAAAAAGTAGCTAAGCTTATTAATTTAACAATATCTACTTTCTCCATTTATGGCCGAAAGATGAATACTAATGTCATGAAGAAAAATTATCAAGAATCATTAAGGGGTCAATGTGCTCTTCTTGTGTGTAAATTTCCTGGTTGCTCCAATTTTTTGTCAGTGCTCAAATTTTCTGGGGACCACCTTCAACTCTGCTCCCTTTGGCCACCTTCCTTCAGGTCAGAGAGTCCATCTCGGTATTTGAAAGCAAGAAGGCTGCCTGATCCTGTGGCCAGGAGAGTGGACAGCCAAGGAAGAAAATTACTCCAATTTACATAAATCATTTTGTTTTAATTGGGGATCAGAGAAGGAATGCAAGAATGGGAGGAGTGAGGGCAGGGGAAGATCATTTCATCAATGGGTTGATCCCAGTTGGATGAGATTCAGAACTTGAGGAAGGGGACAGCAAAGCCAGATCGTTACTTTTATTTAAATAAATCGATGTGTTGTTGATCAAAGATGGAGGGTGGGGGATAGAGGCACAGGATTGTGCTTCGTGTCAGAGACACAATAACACAGCTGTGTGCTATAGTACATTCATCCTTGAGGAGTAGCTATCAGAAAGCAGTAGAGCGAAAGTGCTCTGTGAAACAGTCTTCCAGCTCCTTCTTTGGCCTGTACTGGGAAAATGGAAGGGGTGAGGGAAGGAGGGGGTTTAAGGGGTGGGAAATGACTACAAATTAACTCTGCAAACCCAGGGTCTTCAGAGGCTCCTGGGAAAGAGCCAGAGCCTATCTGGTTGGTTGCACCAAAGTCTCCAGGCGCCATCATAAATGGAATTCACAGCTTACTTTAAGTAGTTGGGAAGCCCCATAAATTCTGATTCTTGCACTCATCACAGCAGAGCTCCCCTTCTCTCCCCACAACCATTCTCCCCTAAGGAGGTCAGCAGCTACCCTGTGGTCATTGAGCTATGATTTAGAGCCTTCCAGGTAGAGAGGCAGTAAAAACAACCCAGTGAAGCCTTTCTGTAATGTTTTCCAGGGGGTTGCAATTCTGAACATTTTTATGTGGGGAAATACAACATGAGGCCAATCCCACTTTACTGCCTGTTTGCTAGAGCTCCAGGCCATGAACTTCACGAGAAGGTGTTAAAATCCGAAGGCATTCCAGCGAAGGGGTCCAATGTGTACACACTGTGGGGGTGGGGGAGGATGTCTCTAGATAGGTCTCTCTAGCAGGCAGGTCCCCTTAAGGATGAAAATTTCCATCTATTTTGCTTCTCCCTCATCTCTGCTCTGCACTTGCTCAGAGGTTTTTAATGCTGGGGATTTAATTTTCTTCTGCAGCAAAGAGACACTGAGCTCCCTCCTGTCCATTAAACATCCTTAAAATCTCATTCTTCTCATAAAACCTTAACTAATAGTAAAGTAAGAATAAGCAACCTTAGCATGTTCCCCAATTGCATGCATGGATATTTTTCTGGGAAGTTTGAAAGAGTCACTGGAAAACTACCTTGCCAGTCTGAAGGAGCTATATCCTCCTTGGAGGCTTCGATACCTCAGGCCACCTGTGTTTATGTTTAGATAATGAAACTGTTGTCTGACTTCCTCTACAACAACTCAGGTGTTTTTTAAATAAGCAGGAAAAAAATGGAGCAGGGAAACTTAATTCCCTGGCTGAAGCAAGTTGATAAATCTAGCCAAACGTCTTTATTTTATTTTATTTTATTTTTTTACGGTACATTAAAGGAACGTTTTTATTTAGCACTGCTATAGATCTTCACATTATGGGGAAGTGGGTGCTTTTATTGTCTTTTTTGTCTCCAGAGTAGATTTCAGAAAACAGTATCATCTTCTCTCTCCTTGAGGGCTTCTGCTCTGACATCCAGGAGGAAGACCCTGAGCCTGAGTCAATGAACTTGACTAGGCTTAATTGAAGGCTGTAGAGAATGATCTTACTGTCCTCAGGCTGCCTTGGACTTTTGCTTAGGCACTGAAGGAGTAGGGGCAGAGTTCTATGTCAAATGGCATCTGGATGTTGAGTAGAAATTGTTACCATCTGGGGGGTGGGGGGAGGTGGTGGAGTAGGGTGCATTCATTCCTTCACTAGGTATTAAGCAATATAACCAGTGCTGGAGATACAAAGACAACAATGAGTAATCTTTTTCCTCAAGGAAATGACACACTATTGGAGAAAAACAATATGTACACAGATGAGAAATTCTGCATATATAATATAAATATGTTTCTAAATATACTCATATTTATAAATATACAATTATATATAACAGAATTATATGTTACATGTGAGATATTATATACCAGTGTTATCTAATACATCATTACTTATTATTGTACATACAGATATAGATAAAGTAAATAGAGGAAAAGGTCTTAGTGACTAAAGCTATCAAGAAAGGCTGCTTATAGGAGATGGCACAAGAACTGATTTTGGGGGGTTAAGTGACTTGCCCAGGGTCACACAACTGAAGTGTGATTTGAACTCTGATCCTCTTGACTCCAGGGCCTATGTTCTATCATTGCACCTTCCAGTTGCCCCACAAGAATTGAACTTTGAAGGTAGATAACGTGTTTTAAGAGGTGGCAGGACATTTCCAGACATGAGGAGCAGCCTTTGCAAAGGCAAAGAGATGGGATATTAAATGTAGATTAGGAGGGATAAGAAGAGCAGTTGGGCTGGAATAGAGTGTGTAGGGATGATGTTTAACTACCCATGACAGGTAGAGTAGGATCAGATGGTAGAGGGCTTTGTATGCCAAACAGAAAACTTTATGTGTTATTGGGAGGCAGGGATCAGATGAAGCCAGCTCAAAGTGGCTCTATTAAGAACTGATTATTAAATTTCTATGTGAGTATTCACATCTTGGAAATTACTATATTCAGGACTTCGTTTATTGTTTTATAGAGTTAAGAAAGTGATGGGGAAAATGTTAATAATGTGGATTAAAAAGTATGTCCTTGGCATTGTATTTTTTCTTTTTTAATAGAGCTGGTTGTTAAATATTTAACAGTCCACTCCTCCCAGGACAAACAAGGGAGTTACTAGGGATTCTTTAGTAGGGGAGTGACATGGTCAGAATACCACTCTGGCATCTTGGAGTGACAAGAACATTATCTTTGGAATGAGGCGACATAGTTAAGTGCTCAGTCTACTATTTAATTAGCTATGTAACCTTAGATAAGTTGTTGAACTCTCTGCATATAAATTTCCTTGGCTATGGTATAGGGAGGAAAAATTGGATTCAAGAGATGTAAGTTTGAGTTCCAGTTCAGCCAAGAGCTTCCTTGTGACCTTATCCAAGTCCCTTATTCTTTTCCTCTCTCTTTGCTATAATATTGGCTTACATGAGCCCGAGGGTGTCTTATTACTTTAGATCTAATATCACTTGATTTCCTTTCCACCAAAGAGCTAGTTTCCTGAATTTTGATACAGATTGAAGTTTTGAGATGATGATGAAATAGCAGTAGGACTCTGGGCAAGAACCATTCAGTGCTGTCCCACCCTACACCATCACCTTCTTCCTGAGTTAAGTTAACTGCCTGTCCTGGTCCATGCTCATGGACCATTGATGTTCAAAGGAATTTTAAAGTTCCTAGATTGGATCATACACTATCAGTTCAATTATGAGCCTTAGAGATAATTTCATCTCTGCTTATTTTAGGCACAAAGAAAGAGGAAATGCATTGTTCAAGGTCAAATTGCAAGGGACTAGAAACTAGGTCTCGTGGTATCTAGTCTTATATGGAACAGACCTGGGAGCTAGGAGATCTGGGATCAGCTCCTAACTTTAATAGTTCAAAGCTTGGAGACACAGGGAAAGCCAGGTAGTCTTCCAGAGACTTAGGTCTTCTTCTGTTAAATATACATAAGCTATAATACCCAGAAAAGCTTTCTCATGAGGGGTACTGGAAGGAAAGAGCTTGGTGAACCTTAGAGAGTTAGAAAAACTGTCAAAACATTTATATTTCAGAGTTCCCAGAGGCCACACCTATGGATGTGCAACATGCACCTAATAGAAGCCATCCCAATCTACTTCCTAGGATATTTCTCTGCCCGTTTGTTTGTAAACCTTCCCCTCCTAACCTTCCTAGAACTTTTTTTTTTAAGTGCGGGTGATGCATCTTGAAAAGTTAAAAACAAAACAAAATGCTTACCCTGTTTCTTAACTCTTTACAATATATATGACATCTGAATTGATTTTTTTCATGTATTCATTCATTTAGCAACACAGTTTTCCTCTGTCTTGCATGGACAGTGCAGGGGATGGACAAAGAGCAAGGAGAGACTACACCCACACACACACACACACTCACACACACACACCCATATACACATTTTTATGTGTAAGTGTGTGTTTAGATAGGTAAATAAATAGATAAGAATTGAGGCAGAGAAGTTAAGTAACTTACACATGGTCACATAGTTACTAATTATTTGAAGCCAGATTTGAAGTCAGCTCTTTCCAACTTCACGCCCAGACTTTATCCATTGTGACACCTAACTGCGTCTCTTAAACACATACACACACACACCACACACTATATGCAAATAAGTATATATAATGTATATGTGTATATTTTCATATATAATATATGTATGTATGTATATACATGCGTAGCATTTAAATATATTTATAGGTGCATATATATATATATATATATATATATATACACATACATACAGATGTTGATGTAGCTATAGAGATACACAAAGTTTACTTCCATGTAGATATATTGTTTCTCTTCTAGTAGAATGGATACAGATGGTTCAATGGATGGAGCACTGGGCCTGGAGTAAAGAAGTCCTGAGTTAATATCCAGCTTCAGACAATTACTATATGACCATGAATAAGCCATTTAACCAGTCTGCCTCAGTTCTCTCAAATGTAAAGTGATGGTAATAAATAATACCTACCTCCCAGGACTGTTGTAAGGATTAAAGGAGATAAATAACATTTGCAAAAACTTAGCACAGTATTTGGCACATAGTAGGGAGTTTACTGAGTATGGACTGGATTGACCAGGGACTTTAATTTGTGTTTTTATAATTTCTTTCTTTATTTTTTTAATATTTTGACAATGGAATTTCAATGTGATTGATTTCCTTTGAGATCTTATGGATTTTATTTTATGCATTTTAGAACATTATTCTGAAACAACATCCACAGGGAGGGAAGGCTATAGAAATTAGACTGGAGCTAGGACCTCCCTCACAGTCTGTTTAGTTACCTTGGGTATCAGTTTCTAGTAGATATTTGTGCCCTGCCCTTTCCACATTGCCAAAGGGGACTAGGACACCAAGAGACTCAGGAAAATGGGTTTAGATCAGGAAAGACATTCAAGGTCACGTAGTCTAGCCTTTTCATATTATATATGAAGAAAAAGAGGCAGAGAAGGTCCAATCCAAGCTCATACAGGTAGTAAGATTCAAAGTAAAGACTCTAACCCAAGGCCCCTGACTCCAAATCCAGCCATAATCCCCTCCACAGTGATGCCCCTGGAAGTCCCTGCCTTCAGGGAAGGAGCTCACAGCCTAGAAGAGGTGACAAGCTGATGACTCCTAAAAAAATAACTAAGGTAACTTCAAATTCTGGGACTGAGGTGGTAAATGTTAACCCTACAACAGATACTTAGTCTGTGAGTGGTTTCACTCTCTCTCTCTCTCTCTCTCACACACACACACACACACACACACACATATATATATTCACAGATTTGTTCATATGCTCACATTCACATTCACACATACTGCCATACATATTTTGATCATGAAGACCCTGAACACCTTAATTATCTTTTTGAAACTTACTAGGTCGGGTGCAGGTGCAGATGTCTACATTGCAAGGGTCAAATTACAGTAGAGGTATCCTGGTGACTCACTGGGCATCACAGATCATATATTTAGAGGTAGAAGGGACCTTTGAAGCTCTCTAATGCAGCCTTATCATTTTACAGTTAAAGAACTGAGGCCTCAAGAGGTCAACCTATGCCCCAGAGTAAAAAACACAGGGAAGATTTGAATTAAACTCCTCTAAGTCCAAAGCTTATATCGTGTCTTCTGTAGCACCGTGAAGTGCAACTGTCTTTTATCTACTCTCCTTTGGATGGGACTATAAGCACATCTCCCTATAGAACAGCAAACAAACCATGTGGGAAAGCACCAGTGTGTGTTCATCCTTTGTTGCTAAAGAAGACCATATCATCAGAAAAATAATGACATGACATACACTTGACTTTGTTTTGAGTGAAGGAGGACTGTGCAGGTAACCAGTATCGCTTCTCCTCCAGAGCCATCTGAATCCAGTGACCAGATATTCATCAAGATGACTGGAGATGATCCAAGATGAGGCAATTGGGGTTAAGTGACTTGCCCAAGGTCACACAGCTAGTGAGTGTCAAGTGTCTAAGGTGAGATTTAAACTCAGGTCCTCCTGACTCTGCACTGGTGCTCTATCTACTGCATCACCTAGCTGCCCCAAGGAAGGTACCACTGAGGGCAGCAGTGAAAGTGGATGGGAGAGCTCTAGTTCTGAACTTTTGCCAAACCTTTGTGCATAGGCATGTAGACATTGGAAGCCATGGGTTTTAATGATGAGTTCAATGACTACTTTTTCTTGAATTTCATTTTTTGTAAATTTCTAGCTATCTCAACTGCTATCCTTCCTTCATTACAGCTTCTAGAGTGGCAGATGTATGTAGGCCATTTTCTTTCTCCATCCTTCCTAGTTAAAAGCTCTTTTAAGGAACATCAGGATCCTGTCTTGGAGAGAGGGAAGGCTATGGAAATTAGATTGGAGCTAGGAGCCCCCTCACAGTCTATTTAGTTATCTTGGGTATCAGCTCCTAGTAGACATTTTTGCTCTGCCCTTTCCATGGTCACTCTCTGTGCAGACAAAACTGATGCAAAGGAAAAAGTGTTCACTTAGAACTTAGAGCTTCCACCTCTATTACGAGCGATCCCTGTCCCATCCACACAATGGCAGCCCTTCCTTGATCTACCTCTTTTTGCCCAATAGAGCTATATAAACCCCAATAATACCAACAAAAATTTTTCTCTTTCCTTAACTATTTCTCATGAGCCTCCGCATTTTTGGAGGGATGTATAATGATTTGATCCATTCGTTACATGTTCTTGATTTCATCTTTTGTATATGTATTTTTTTAAATCTAAATTGGTTAATCAGCTCCTTGTACAACCACACTGGTCTCTTCATATAGATAATTCTTTTCTTTCTCTTCATGATTTTTCCTTTAGATGTCTCATTATATCTTTCTTGAGAATGAACCATCCCATTTGGGCTTAATTCCACTGTAGAGTTTTATTCCATAAGATATTAACAATCCTTTCCTATGAACCCTTGGACCTTGCTCTTCCTAAACCTAAGGTGAATATCAGACCAACTTTTCTGTCCTCTAACTCTCACATAGACTGCTCATTTCTCCCACAATATTCCCATGATTTTCATTCCAACACCATTTTTTTTCTATTGGCGAGAATCAGACCCCAAAATACAACCTTCACGTCACCATCCCTTGTCAGTCTCCTCATCTTTTAAATCATTAAATCGTCATTAAGGCAACTCAGCATATTGTTACTTTGCTTTAGGTACAGCAAGCTCTTGGAAAGCTAGAATTTGAAGAACACCATAACTTTTATATTATTTTCTTTGTTAGGAGTATGCGATGTTTCTTTACCAGTTTCCTCTTCCTTCTTCTACTATGGCTGATCTGTAAAGTACTCTGACTACAAAATCATTTGTAGTAATCATCTATTCAACATCATCTATTCCTCTCTGCTTTTCATTCAAATATCCACATGAAAAATGTCATGCTTCCAGTTTCCACTTCTAGTATTTGACTTTACACACAGTAGTCAACCATCTTTATCAACACAACTGTCCTACCCATCAATGCCTTTGCTTAGCATGTTTCTTTTGAATTAGCTATTCATCCAAAGCCACATTCCAGTAATGAGTTTTATCCTAGAAGACTTGGTGATATCTGAAAATTCAAATGTTCCTCCCTAAATTAAGACCTCTAATTCCTGATTTTTGCCAAACCTTTGTGCATTTGAATATAGACATAAGAAACCATGGGTTTTAATGCTGGTTTTAATGTATGAGTCTTCTTGTGAATTTCTAGCTCTCTCAACGGCTATCTCTGCTTCCTTATAGCTGCTAGAGTGGCTGGCAGGTATATATAGGTCATTTTCTCCCTCCCCACCCTTTTTAGTTAAAACCTCTTTTTGATTAAATTTATAAGACATGTACAAAGACATTTTGAACAACTTTTATGTTCATAAAGACATAGGACCATAGACACACACCTGGGAAAGATCCTAAAGGCCATTTCATTAATCCTCTTGATTTTACACATGAGGAAACTGAGACCAAAGGAGGTTAACTGGCTTACCTAAAGTCATACAATTAGTAAGTGTTCAAGGTGGATTTGAACTTCCTCTGACCCTAGAGCCCTTGCTACTGCCATTGCACCCTGCCATGGAAGATGCTGGATTAGATGGCCTCTTCGGTCAGAATTCTCCCCGGACTCCATCTTCCAAACCAGTTGCTCACTTCTTAAATTTGCTCATCCCATGCCTTTGATGCTATAATGGAACTTTTTTTTGCTACCTACATCCCTTGTTTAATGATCAATCAGATACAAGACAAATGTGCATTAATGAATACAGGGCTCAAGTGAATATTAACCTGTTTTCTGGAGCTGTGTAATATGCTTCAAAGTTTGGAGGCTGGCTCAGGATAAGAATTTAGTTATATATTTAGGCCACGGACAGACTTAATGGCACCTAGGTGGGCATTGCATTATTGTTTGTTTGTTGTTTGCTCTTTGCTCACCTTGCACACCTGAGTCATGAGTTCCTTTGTTCAAATTCCCATGGAGCTAAAACTGTATAGATAATGGTCATTTGTGAGGACAGGAGAACCCTTCAGCCACGGAAATGCAGAGCTAAAGGGGTATTAGAGACTCCAACTCAAGAGCTTAAATAAAATAAGGTCGAAAATTTTAACCATGAGTTTGGTCACTTCTATTACAACCATTATTGCCTTCATACCCATGAGCTTTAGACTCTAAAACAAAGAAAACTTTTAGAAACATCATAGCTCATATGGGGAGACAGTTTCTCCTGAACATAAGGGCAGACTAATATCTCGAATCTTTGAGTTACTGTTTCCTTTGTGGACATACAACCCAATTGCCATTTATGCAGTAGTGTGAAACCAGAGGCACTTGCCTCCTCCATGGGGGCCTGACAAAATATGTCATAAATCAGATGTCCCAGGAGCTGTCCCTCCTATAACCATACTGCAGTATCTTTTTTGCAACAAAAATTTTATACCAGGCAATGAAATAATTCTTTTAACTAGTGTAGCCACACACTTACCACAAAATTATCTATTTAGGAAACATTGACTCTCTCTAAATGATGGAAAGAAACAGCATCTCACCAGCCTTTGAAATACAGAGTATCAGCCATGATGGAAACACCACTTTTGCCCTCGTGTTCCTCACCTTGTTGCCGAGTACGTCTTAATCTTTATTGCTTTTTTAGGTTTCTTGTCTCCCAACATTATTGCTTATGCCTAAGTGAAACACTGAAAATACTTAGCTGTTGTCCATTTTGATAATCAATGGGAAGTTCTCTGCCCCACTGGTAATACATGACTCATCAGTTTAAGAGCAGAGAACTATAGGAGCTAATAAAAAGGCATATGTCGTTAAATTGATGGCATCCCACCTGCCTCAGTCTTCCCAGCCCTGCAAATGGGCCAAAAGCTAATTCACTTAGGAACAATCAACTAAGATTTATTTTAAAAATGACTACTGTGGGATCACTGAACTAAATACTAAAGGAGATACAAAATTTTAGCTAAGACTCAGTCCCTTTCATCTTGTGTCTCATTCTACTAGTAGAACAGCATGCTTATATAATGTATACATAATATTTGTCTGTGTAATATACAAAAATGTATCTTTCAAAGACATAAAGTGCTATATTAGTTTCAAGGAGAAGGTTATCATGGTCTAGAGAGTCAGGAGACAGGAGTGGGAGGAGATGGCAAGACTAGTGAAGGCTTTGCAGAAAAGACTTCACAGAAGCCATTGGTTGAGGTTTTGAAGGATGAACAGACTCAGCAGGTGAAGAGGGAAAGGAAGGATATTCTCAAAGTTGTCAGTGCCTGGTTCTTTGACATAGTAATCCTTCAAGGACTCTGACACAAGTGTCCTTTCCCCACCCCTCCACCACATCTCATCTCCAAGCTAAACATCTCTAATTGCTATCCATATAAGGATATATGCTTAAAGTACTTCACTATACAGGTTGCCTTCCCCTCCTTGACAATATGCCTCCCAAACAGATGCACCTAGAACTGACCACAAGTCAACTTCACTTCATGAATGGGTATTTGTGACTTTAGTGTGAATATTGGCATAGTAGAGAATCACTAAAAGATATGAAGCAAAATATGGTTCAGTACCAAGGAACAGGAAAAAAAATAATGCCTTTTGGACTACTCAGAAGACTCATTCCTTTATTTCCTTAGTGTTATGTTCAAGAAGAAAGTCACTAGGTATGGAGAGCCCTGAATAGCAATGCAAAAACAGTGAAAATAGTTGTATCCAAAAGGAAAGGAAATGATTGGTTACCAATGTGAAAATCACTTCCTCCATCCACTGTTTTATAGAGAGTGGTATCAAATTTCATTAGAAACTTGAGACTGATCACCTGCACATAAGAATCCCTGTGGACCGTCTATTGACTTTGTTTTAAAGTGTAATGTTATCTATGTTTTATTGTATTTTTATTTTGCTAAATATTTCCTAATTACATTTTAATCTGGTTTAGGCTGTACTCAGGAAGATTGTGGAATGTGTTTGACATCTCTACTGTAAGAGATGAGTTTCTCAAGGTAGTACTCCTCCTGAAAGCATCAATCTCCAGACTAGGCACAAGGTCTCCTCCATGAGATCCACAACCAGTGAGAAGTATAATAAAGTGGACAGAGTAGCAGACCTGCATTCTCCTCCCATCTCTGATGCTTCCAAGTTGTGTAACCATGGGCAAACTAATGCCTCTCTATGATCCTCAGTTTTCTTCTTGGAAAATAATGATAAAGATGCTTATAATACAACATCATTGAACTGCTGTGAAGCTCAAATGAAATGTATATAAAATAATGTGGAAACTTTGAAGTGCTGTGTCAACATCAGTCATTGTTATTGTGGAAGTGCGGTTTATTGTTATCAAGACAGTGGAGAGGCAATGTCTCAGAGTGGATAGAGAGTTAGCCTGAAAGCTAGGAAAATCTGAGTTTGAGCCTTAACTCTACTCTGACTATGTCTCCCTGGGCAAGTCACTCAGCATCATACAGGCAACGCTGAAAGGCTACAAGTCACAGAGAAGGTGCCCTCCAACATTAGCAAAGAGAGTTCCTTTATCTGGGAGTTATATTTATCAATGAAAGCATAGGCCTAGACCCCATATCTGTCCTTCTTGTCAAACAGCACACCCTTAAGAGATCCCTAGCCCTTATGCCTCTTTTCTTTCCCTCCTTTGATAGCTACCCTCAGAATTATAGAAAGATATTTTCCAAAAGCCAAAAGTCTTCTGAGAGCCTAACCATTTTCAATCACGACAATAAGACTCTCTCAGTCCTTTTCTAGCATGCTGACACTGGAAAAGAATTATTCATTGGTTTCTGCTGGGCAGTTGTTGGGTGTGCATATGTGTATGTGTATGGGTGTTCATGGGTTTGTATGTTATGGCTAAATATATGCACTTGTCAAATGACTTTACTCTTGGATTTAAACAAAAAAGACAATAACTACAACTCCTCCTTTTTTTCTAAAACAGATGACCAGATCCACATGAAAATTTGAAAGAAAGTGCAGATTTATAGGTAAAGCCCCTGATTCAAATGATTAAGAGGAAAATTTTCAAAGCCTTCTAAGCTTTCCTGCCCAGTGATCAACAGGAGCTCTCGGCATCCCTGATGCAGGACAAAGGCCTTCAAATTTACAACCAGGAGAGGAGTCTCTTTGTGAGACTAGAGTCTCAAGTTCAGGAACTTCGCTTCTATAGGAAAGCACTCATTTTAACTAACGAAGTCCAGGGTCATTGGCCTCTCAAATGAAACAGATAAGCCAACAGAGGGTTCTTGTCAGAAACAAATGTTATGTCTTTTCCTACTGAAAAGCTTAAAGATGTTATCAGCAAAAGTCTAGTTGGGCCTAAAATGGGTCCCAGAGAAGTAATATTAACCAGGCTCCTGGCAGATCATTTATTTATCTCACGCTAAATTCAATAAAGAGACCCATATATAAGTGCGGGAAAATAATGCAGCTGCTAGTAATTTATCATTGGATGGAAAGTCATTGTTAGCCTTATCTCTCCAATGATGTTCTATTTCCAACTGGTAATGAATTATGGGGCTTGCCACATCTCTCCTATGTGACAGGTCAGTATGGCCTGGCTGGGCACCTTACTGTGTTTATGCAATCAATAGAAAATATGCCAAGAAAACATTGGCAGCCCATTTGGGACCCTACCCTCCATGGGGATGTGGGGGTTCTGCATCTGGGGTAGTCAAGTTCTGGAATGGCCCACCCACTCAGCTACAGGAAACACTGGGTTTGTTTGAGATTTTTGGGTTGTTTTCTCTTTTCCAAAATGGGTTCCTCCTTCTTCCGAATGCACCTTTATGGAAGGAAAGAAAACCTTTTAATTAGGGAGCATTCTGTTCCTTCAGAAGCTGGCTGAGCCTTTCTTTATTAAAGAGGCTTATTAAGCCCAGTATGGGGGAGGGGAAGATGACAAAGGGAATGAGAGAAGATAGCTTATATGTTAGAAGTCAAGAGGGTAGTTTCTTTATGGGAGAATGAGGTGAATTTTAACAATTTAAAATCTGTCAAAGCTGACCCTGTTGACTGAGATGGGGCTAAGGGCATTCTTATCTCTATCATGTCTGAGACTTGTCTGCCTAAACTCAGATTCTGAAGGCTGTCCAACACCCATGCTCTGGGAAGCCATTGAAGAGATATGATTTTTCAGGGAACACTGGGTGGAATTAGCCAAGAGAACTCTTGGTTTTGTCTCTTTGTTACACTTGAGGACATTTGTTTTATTGTAGTCCATTATCTTGCTTTTTTTTACCTTTTTCCTTCCCTCCCCTCTTTTTCCCTGTCCTCCCCTTCTTTTTATTCGCTTCCTATTCTCTCCCTTCCTATCTTCTCCTCTCTTGCCTAATGCCCTTCCCTCCTCTCTTCTCTTTTCCTTTTTTCTCCTTCCTGTTGCTTTCTCCCTTCTCCTTGCTCTTTCTCTTTCACCTTCACCTTCCCCCAATTTCCCTTCTTCATCTCTATCTCTCTCTCTCTCCCTCTCCCTCTCTCTCTCCCTCTCTCCCTCTCTTTCTCTCTCCCTTGCTCCCTCTCCTCCCTCTCTCTCTCTCTCCCTCTCCCTCCTCTCACACTCACCCTCTCCTTTCTCCTTCCTCTCTTTTTCTTGTGGCAAGCTCCATAATTCGTTACCCCAATCCCCTCCCCACTCGTCTTCTTCCCTCTCCTGCCCTCCCTTGTGAGTGTCCCCGACTTAAGTACTATGATTGTCCCGGGGAGAAGTAAGTAAACGTAAAGCCTACCAGATAGGTCATGCTGTTCTGTCCTTCTATAGACACCACAATGAATCCTGTTCATTTCATAGCTGGGATTCAGGATGATTTATCCTTCCCAGGGTGGGACAAGGACAGCAGAGCAAATAAGGGCAGGGCAAGGTAAGAAAGGGAAGAAAAGAAGATGGGAGGAAGGGATAAAGGAGATGAACTGATTTTGAAAAGCCCTCCCTATATGGGGTCAGAGGGATTTCTACATTCTGAAAGAGGGCTCCCTTCCTTACCAGTAGATATGCCAACATGTCAATCAATTATAAGCACCTACTAAGTCAAGAGAAGTAATTCTTATTTGGAGTTAGAGGAGAGGAGGTTAAGTCATTAGTGTGTGAGCTTTTTGAGATAAGGGACCTCTAAAAAAAGCTTTCTTTGTATCCCCAACTCTTTAGTACATAGTAAAGGGAAAGGAAGGGGAGGGGAAGGAAGGAGAGGGGAGGGAAGGAGAGAAGAGGGGAGGGGAGGAAAGAGGAAAAAAGAGAAGGGGAGGGGAGGAGAGGGAAAAGAAGGGAAGGCTATCTGGGGAAAAATAAAAAAAAAATCACACCCTCCATTGAATGAAAACCAAGAAGGCATGCTTTGTATTCATGATGAACATTATTAGAGCAGATTTCACAGCTTCTGTCCTCAATGTTCTAACCACTGAAGAATCTGCCATGGACTCTGTGAAAATGATAAAAAAATGAAAAAGATCAGTGTCCTTGAATCTGTTGGAAAAAGAATAGGATGTGGGAATTACCTGCATTTCATTAGACACTTGGGGCTACGGAGCATAACTTTGAAAGAATTGTCATATCTTCCCTCCCTTATTTTTCCACTTATAGGCACACACTGTGTTTCATTTATACGACAATGTGGGTAAAGGGTGCCAAGGATCCCTTCTGCTACCTCCTATCTGAGGCTGGGCCTCAGCTTGTACCAATGTTTAGGCTGCAGGGAATCCCCTCTGGGGCACAGAACCCATGATG
This sequence comes from Potorous gilbertii, assembly GCA_028658325.1. NCBI lineage: Eukaryota > Metazoa > Chordata > Mammalia > Diprotodontia > Potoroidae > Potorous > Potorous gilbertii. The sequence continues at coordinate 151,350,860 of CM053769.1, forward strand.
GGAGCTAGGAGAAGAGCAAATAGAAACTTCAGAGGCAGGTCAAATTGGTGGCAGGATGTCTGTGGAGAGCTGTAATCCAAAGGACTTTGGCAAACAGCAGCATAGGTTATAGCTCACATTTGAAATTAGTACTTTATATATCTTATCTCATTTGATCCCATAAAGATCCTAAGAGATAGGTGATATTATCTCTGTTTTACAGATGAAGAAGCAGAGGCACAGAGAAGTTAAGTTGCCAGGTATCACACAGCTAGTAAACGTCAGAGGCAAGAGTCCAATTCAGATCTTCCTGACTGCAACTCCCATACTCTGTCCATTGTAGTATAAGATTTCTGGTGCAGGGGTAGAGCCAGCCAGTCATTCAATCACCTAGTCAATGAACACATATCTATTAAGTGTATGCAATATTCTACACACCTTGCTAAAAACTAGGGATCCTACAAATGGAAAACAAGACAAAGAAAACTGAAACAAATCACAGTAACTGCCTTCAAGAAGCTCATGTCCTAATGGAGGAAATATAAATCACTAGGTAAGATACATGTAGAGTTGATGCAAGGTGATCCCAGTGGGGATGGCACTAGCAGCTATGTTGGTGGAGGGAGGTAGGAACCAGGAATCAGCTAGGCAATACTGGATTTGAACTGAGTCTTGTAAGAAGTCAGGGGAGCTAAGCAATGTAAGTGAGGAGGGAGAGGGTTTCAGGTATGGAGATAGCACCGCCCCCCCCAACCAAGGTCCAGCTGGGGTAGATAGAATGTCCTTGTTGGAGGAGAAGCAAAGCTCATTTTAGGAATACTTTTACCTGTCAACAAGCATTAATTAAGCACTTATTATATACTAAGTATGATTATAATCACTGGGGAGACTAATACCAGCAATAAATGATACTTTCCTCATGGTATTTGCATTCTAATAAAAGGTAACTGAAAGAAGTAAAGCTGGAGGGCAGAGCTCAGGTGCCCATGTAGAAGGGAAGGAAAGTCCAGAAAATCAGGAGTGGAGAATGGAGAAGAATGAAGACACGGATGGGTCTTTTTCTTAAAATGGATGTTCTGGGAGGAACCAGCCATTCAGAAGAAGGGAATGAAAGGGCAGAAGCATGCTTCCCAAAATAGTTACTATGAGAGGCGGGAGAAAAGAATGGATGTTCAGAAGAGGATTCAATGAGAGTGGAGACTAAGGAGGAGAAGTAGGGGTGCTTTAGGCATTCTACTGGGTATGAGAATCATGGCACAGAGGAAGCCCAATCTGAAATGCAGTTACACCAGGAAGACATCACCTTCCAGAGTTTAAGCCTCACCTTTCTTCACATTGGAATGGGAGGGGGAAGATAAAGTAGACCACAGAAGAGGAGCATCATGACAATGGCCCCTGAGTACGATGGCTTGTGGCAGTTGCTTCATGAGTGAATGTGATGATGGTGGTCATTGAGGGAGAAAAGTATGCTCTTATGAGAAGAACCATGACTCTCCCATGTTAAGGTTCTAAGTAGCTAAGTGACAATGGATTGAGTTCCAATTATGCCTTAGGACAATCATTAGCTGTACAACCCTGTGCAAATTATGTAACTTCTCTGGGCCTCAATTTACTCATCTGTAAAATAAAGGCATTGATCTCCATGTCCTCTAAAGCCATTTTTAGCTCTAAAGCTATAGACCTGTCCTGATGATAGGTGTTAGAAGGTCTGTAAGAAATTAAGAGGCCAAAATGGAGAGAGAACTGAGGAGTTGACAGAGTACTCAACGCAATGCTCTGAATTTTAGTCTTTGATGGTTGACTCCTGCTGGTCCTTGTACATTCCCAACACTATCATGCATCCATGACCATGACCATGATGTGATACCAAGCTTTTTCTTGACTCCAGTGTTTGTGTCAGCCAGTGAGTTCATACATTCTGATACTGATTCATACTGATTGGACTTCTCATACTTCTTCAATTCCTTCATGGCCATGCAAACCCTAAGTAGATTCATTGTTGTATATAGGACCCATCTAACATCCTGAGGCAGAAATTCCATGCATCTTCTAGTAGGTGAGCATTTGCCTGTTGAGAAGCAAACTCTGCTTCATCTGTATCACTGTCTTCTGGGAACATCTGTATCCTGGCACAGTTGAAATGGGAATCCATGTTCTCCTCATGGTCCTACCACTGACTCACTATGGAACATGGGAGGAGTCACATTCTCCTCTTCTTCCCCAGCCATAAAACAAGCAAGTTGGAGTTGGGCCAGAAGGGCACTACGTTTGCTCCTAGCTCTTATTTATGTCCTAAGGTCAGGTTGTTAAACATTCTCCCTTTTCTCAAGATTCCTCTAGCTCTTTAATCAAAACTAAGATCAAAAAGATAGTATGAGTAAAGCAGTATCTGGTACAGGGCAGGTATTCTCTCCCCTCATTAGAATTCTCTTATACCTTGGAAAATAGGACCATGAATCCAGAGCTGGGAGGGGCATCTCAAGCCATCTAGTCACTCAATCAGTCAATAAAAATTTATTGAGTGCCTACTATTTGCCAGGCTGTGCTAAGGGCTGGGAATAAAAAAAAAAAAAGAGGCAAAAGACAGTCCCTGCCCTTAAGGAGTTCACCATATCACCCCACCCACTTTGTAGATGACGAAACTGAGGGTCAGAGAGGTTTTGATTTACTCAACATCCCACAGGTCCTAGGTAAGCACCTTGCTTTTGTGCCTCCAGAAACAATGTTCTGTTACATTTTTTTGTATTCTTTCCCCCATTAGACTGTAAACCACTGAAAGACTTGTTTATTTATCTTGAAATAATAATCATAATAAATAATAAAATATCTAGCACTTTATAGGGGCAGCTGGATGGCACAGTGGATAGAGCGCCAGTTCTGGGGTCAAGAAGACTCATCTTCATGAGTTCAAATCTGGTGTCAGACACTTAATAGTTGTATAAGCCTGGACAATTCACTGTTTGCCTTGGTTTCCTCATTTGTAAAAAGAGCTAGAGGAAAAAAATGGCAAAAATCTCCAGTATCCCCAAATGGGATCAGAAAGAGTCAGACCTGACTGAAAAACAGAGAACAAAAAAGAAGTATTACCAAGGGCTTAACAAATATTATCTCATTTGGTCCTCACAACAAGTCTGGTAAATGAATGCTATTACTATATCATCATATTATAATTTTATAACATTATTTTCTCTATACTACTGATGAGGAAACTGAGGCAAACAGAGGTTGAGTGACTTGTCTAGGGACATATGACTAGTAAGTGTCTGTCAGGCTGGATCTAGTACTCTATCTACCATAGCACTTTAGCCAGTGTGAAGTCTTGTTAAAATGTCTTGTTAAAATGAATTGTGGGGACCCGAGATTAGTTTAGGTGGACATCCGTTTGTGGATGGAAGAGACCTAAACCGAGAACTGCCAAGGCATGCTTTGTATCAAAATTAGTAGTAAACAAATATTTATATCATGATTTGATGTTTTCAAATTCCTTTAAATATACTATGCTATTTGATAAGCACAATTGCTGAGTTAAGTGCTATTATTAGTGTGTCTTCACAGATGGGGAAACTAAGGGTGTTTAATGTTAAATGACTTGTCCAAGGTCACAAAGCTTAATACATGTCAGAGGTAGGATTTGAAACCAGGTCTTATAAATACAAATCCAGCCGTCTATCTACTGTTTGTTTATAGGATCCTGAACCTGCTAACAGTCCTCCCACTTATTCAGGAGTATAGAAGGCAAAAATAATTCTGGAGACATTCTACCTTCTAATAAGATGTGAGACGAAGGGTTTGTTTTGTTTTGTTTTCCCTTACAGACTGTGGAACATAAGAGACATATGGATCTTGTAAAAATGAAGGACAGATACAGGATTTTAAAAAACACATAAACATTCTGGGACCTTCACTGGGAGGAGATTAGGAATACCTCTTTTTCCCTCACAAGTGCCAAGAAAAGTGGCCAAGATTTTCATGTATATTTATATTTTTACTGGGGAAAAAACAGCCCCCATTTTAGCTCTTTTGCTTGGCTCTCTGACATATCTAACTGCTCCATGATGAGCTGTTGACTTTCACAAAGTTTGAAGCATAATAAATGGTTGCCAAACATGCCTTACCTCCCATTTTGTATTTTGTCCATTGCAATTAAACAAAATGGTAGCCAAATAAAAACTGATCAGTCAATATTTGGAGAGCTAAATTTTAATGGATTTCAGTAGTTAAACCTCTGGTCTAAAAAAGTATCCTGAGAAAAAAAGTAACTTGGTTAGTTGGTAATGCACTTTGAAAGAAAATAGAAATATTGTCTGCAGGAGTGATATCATATAGCAGAAAGAACACAGGGTTGGGAATTGGATTTAAGACCTAGCTCTGCCCCATGATGTTGGTTTAGTCACTTGCTTTCCTGGAGACTCAATTTCCTCATTTGTAAAAGCAGAAAGCTGGACTAGATGAACCTTAAGGTATCCCTTCTTTTTGATAGTCTATGCCTTTAAAATTTATATTATATAAAACCAAATCTATGACTAGGAAAGAGGATGAACTGGTCATGGAGTTGAAGAATAATCAATGAATCCTAAGTGCTCATTGGTATCTCATTAATGTTGAGAAGCAAATGAAGGCCCTCACCTTTCTAAGAGGGGTAGACCTTCCCCCTTTCCCCTACAGACTCCACTCTGCCTCAGGATTGACAGATGTGGATGGACTTTGATCTATACTATGGAATGGAATAACCAAGTTGATGAGATTGAAACTCTATGAAAGTACTGAAACAAAAATTATTCTTTTGTCTTCATTGGCATAATAAAAATGACACAAAACTAAGAGATATAAATAAAGATTTTAATGAAGTTAAATTAAAAACAAACTGGGATGGACAATTTGAAACTCTGTTTGGACCACAGTAAGGTCTTCCCCTCTCTGGTCCCCATAGAAGCAGAAATGTTTGCATGGGAGTCTTAGCAGTGGCCAGAGAACACAAATCATGTTGGTCTTTCCTTGATACTATTTGTTAAGACAACGTTCTGATCACCATTCTCACTGTCTCTACCCATCTCAAATCTTCATTTCCTCTCACCTGAATTATTCTAACAATTTTTTGTTTCTGTCCAGTCATTTCAAGTCATGTCAAAACCTTCATGACCCCATTTGAGGTTTTCTTGGCAAAGATACTGGAATGATTTTCTATTTCCTTCTCCAGCTCATTTTACAGATGAGGAAGCTAAGGCAAACAGGGTTAAGTGACTTGCTCAGGGTCACACAGCTAGTAAGTGTCTGAGGTCGGATTTGAACTCTCAAAGTTAACTCTTGACTCCAAGCCCACACTCTTTTCATTGTACCATGTAACAGTCCAACAGCCTTTTAGCAAGTTTCTATAGTCTCCTAATCTCGATTCTCTTTCTATTTTCCATGAATGTTTTTAAAATACAACTCTGTTACCATCATTACCCTGATCAAAATCTTCTGCATTGCCTGAAGAATAAATTTCAAAGTCCTTCTATTAGCATTCAAGATCCTCATAATGTACCTCCTACATAAAGACCAAGGTTATAATCTCAGCTCAGATGCTGGCTGCATCAAGTCAGTTTCTTTAACTATGAAATGAAGTATTTGGTCTGTGAGATCCCTTCCAACTCTAGAGCTAGAACCTATGATTCAACCTTTCCAACTTCAATGTAATACCTAAACTACATAGCTGGCTGTTTCTCAAACACATGCCTCTTTGTTCTCCTTCTGTACCTTTCAGTACACTATTGTTTGTACCTGGAATGTTTCCGTTCTTTCTCTCACCTGACACATTCAGCCTGCCCCTGTCAGACCCATCCCTCAAGGACTGACTTAAATACAGCCTCCTTCATTAAGCTATCCCTGATTTCTTGAATCAGAAATGACCTCTCCCTCCTCTGAGTTCACATAGCATCTTTGTACCTCTTTTCTACTTCATCTAGTAGCATAATTATCTGTAATTATATGTAGATAAGTCAATAGGTATATGTGTATATGTCAGGCACTGTACTAAGTGATGAAGATACCAAAAAAATTTTAAAAAGGGGGAAATAAATCATTGACTTCAAGGAGTTTATATTGTAATAGGGAAGGTAAATTTTAAATAAATGGGTATGTATAAATAGAGAGTAGGAAGGTAGCTAGGTAGCTTAGTGGATAGAGTTTCTACCCTGGAGTCAAGAAATCCCTAGTTCAAAATCAGCCTCAGGGTATGTAGGGGTGGAGCCAAGATGGCGGAGTAGAAAGACTCACCTATGCTAGGTCCGAACCCACAGCCCATGGATTCCCTCTAAAAAGAACTCCTGACAAATTCTGGAACAGTGGAAGCTGCGCAGCAACACAGTGAAGGAGATTTCCGTTGCACAGAGCCCAGAAAAACCGACCGCAAAGGTACCCCAGACAGGAGCTGAGCCCTGCCCGGCTGAGCGCTCCCCTCCCCCGCCCCGGCCACGTGGCACTGAGAGGAGCCAGCAGACCCAAGCAGGCGTCAGGGACCTGAATCTCTGGGCGGCTGCGAAGGTCCCTCCACCCACAGACGCACAGGTCAGTGAGAGAGACAGGTTGAGAGGGGAGCGGGTATCTCCGGCACTCGGACCCCCTGGGAGGCGGCGGCCGCAGCAGAGGCAGAGGCAGAGGCAGCTCCTCCAGAGACTCCCGGGGCGGGCAGGGGCTCCGCGGCATCTCCATTGCAAGAGATCTCTGCATAAACCCCCTGAGGGAACTGAGCCTGAGAGGCGGGCCTGCCCCCACCTGAGAACCAGCAGATAAGCTCCCACTGAAGAGCAGTCAGGCCTGCCGTCAAAAGCCCTGAGGCTGGGGAGCAGCATTTGAATCTCAGACCCCAAGCCCTAGTTCGGGCAGACCTAGGCTGGGGTGGAGAGGACTCTCAGAAGTCAAGTAACTGGCTGGGAAAATGCCGAGAAAAGGGAAAAAAACTAAGACCATAGATGGTTATTTTCTTGGTGACCAGAGGATTGCGCCATTCCTCTCTGAGGACGAAGAGATATGCTTACCATCAG
>CM053769.1:151358360-151481695 GCA_028658325.1 Potorous gilbertii
GAAATCTCCTTCACTATGTTTCTGCGCGGCTTCCACTGCTCCAGAATTTGTCAGGAGTTCTTTTTACAGGAAATCTATGGGCTGTGGGTTCGGACCTAGCATAGGTGAGTCTTTCTACTCCGCCATCTTGGCTCCGCCCCTGAAACCATCACATCTTAAAGCAGCCCATCTTACTTTGGGATCACTGATTATTAGGACAGGCATTCATACAATGAGTTAGTTTTGCAATAGCTTTCCCTTTGGGTCTTTGGAAATTTGCATAGACAATGCTTGGCCTCTGCTATCACTCTTCCTCTCCTCCCACACATACATGCACATAAATTCTCATAGGCTTAAAGCTAGAAGGAATCCAAGATATCATTGTTCACAGAACACACCACCTACCTATATGTATTCATGCATGCATATACACATGCTCACACACAGTGTTGCATAGGACATAGGATACTGGACTTGGAGTTAGGAAGACCTAGATTCAAATTCCACCCTAGACACTTCCTAACTGTGTGACCCAGAAATCACATAAGCTTTTGGTGCCTCTCTGTTCACCATCACACAGAACAGGGCCTGACATATAGTAGGCATTCAAGAAGTGCTTACTGACTTCATAAATGCTTATTGACTCATTGACATAAAATGAGGAATTGGAATAGATCTCAGAATCTGGGATCTTATGGTCTTTTTTCAATCATACATGAGCATGGCTTGGGATTAGTGAAGAGTTAGAAGATGGAAGACTGAATTCCCCTTGAGTTTGTTCAAAACAACCTCCCCTCTGTTCCCTCTCACCTCCTTTTGGAAGAGACTGTGATTAGAGCCACAACAGTATGCAAAGACATGATAAAGTTCCTGCATGCTAGGATCATCATAAGAGGATATGGGGACATGGTTTAAAATGGCAGCAGAGGCAATGCTACTCTTTACTAACTGCAGAGCTGTCAGAAAGCACTCAACTCTTTGGACCTCTGTGATCTGCAACATCAGATACTGACCTAGACAAAAGTAGGGTCCTAGATTCAGTTCTAGAAATACTTGGATACTTAGTCTGACTCCATCGCTTCATATATATATATGTGTATATGTATAAAATGAGGATAGAGAATTCTAGTAATTTACCCAAGGTCACACAGTTAATGAGTAATTGACTTCTAAGTAACTAACTGAACCATCTAATAACTAAATGATCCCTCCAACTTCTGTGGTCCTAGGATACCTATAGAGTGGAAGGGTCAAAGACCTCTTTGCGTGGTCCACAAAACTCCCAAGTGAGGCCTAAATCAGATTAAAATGTAACTGGGAAATATTTAACAGAAGAAATAAAAATATAACAAAATGTAGATAGTGTTATTGTGTGGTTTTCTAAGTTAAGATGTGGTCCATAGAGATCCTTCTGTACAGTTTAGTGCTCTCTCTCTCTCTCTCTCTCTCTCTCTCTCTGTCTCTTTCTCTCTCTTTCCCCTCTTCCTCTTCCTCCTCTGTCTACTCCTTCTCTCTTTTCTCTTTCTCTGTCTTCATTCTCCTCCTCCTCTCTCTTTCTCTCTCTGTCTCTCTCTCTCTCTTTTTCTTTCTACCTCCTCTCTCCTCTCCCTTCTCTCTATTTTAGCAGAGTATTGTCAAGTAAGCCCCTCTGCATGAAGAGCATGCAGGACATCTTGTTATGATATATGTATTTAATATCCCCACTCCTGCCAAGCAAACGTGGGCCAGCATGGGATTGAGCTACATAAAGGAAGTTCCTTTAGAGTTATGAGTCTCCATCCATGAGCATGGCATAGGAGGGCAGTAAAGGAGCTCCACGAGGTCCTTTGGCAGCAACAGCATTGGACCTTGCTGTTCCAGGCACTCCAGGTGTGAGGAATTGGGCAGAAAGGGCAATATTTGCACTCAGCTCTCTCCTGGAGCCAGCTGGAAAGGAATTTGGGACCAATCCTCCTTCCAACAGAGCTCATTGACCCCATGCTGGGGGGTCAGTTGTGGCTGTGTTTGTTTTTACTTATCTGGTCTCTCAGGGGAGACTTATGATAGAATCTGTGCTGGGAATTCCCTGTGTAGAAGTTTCTTCAAATGATTGCCAATGGCCCTCAGACCATAGTGTCTACTAGAGCTCCTGAGGGCGACAGAGAGGTTCTAGGTCAGAGGAAAGACAGGATCCAAGATCTTTCTGATGTTAATGCCCAAGAGGTCTCTCAGACAGGATCCTAGGATCATGAATTTAGAGTTGGAAAGGATCTTAAGAATCACCGAGTTTGCCCATGCCCCTCTTGTTACAAAGGGGAAAACTGAGACACAGAGAAGTAAAAAAGGCATGCCTGAAGTTACACAGATACTAAATTGTAATCTACTAAATAATGTACAAAGTTTGGATCTAAGTACTCCAACTCCAGATCTATCCCTCTTTCTGTAATTCTGTGATGGACAGAATGGTAGAGGAAAGAAGGGAGAAAGAGAGGGAGTATGGAAGGAATGAGAGGGGAGAGGAAGGAAAGGAAAGAAGGAAGAAAAGAGGAAGAGAGAACAGGGGAAGGAAGGGGGGAAGAGTGAAGGGAGAGAGGGAAGAAGGGAAGGAGGAAGGAAAACAGAAAGAGAGAAAGGAAGAGAGGGAGGAAGGAATAAGGAGAAAGAGGAAGGAAAGGAGCAAGGGAAGAAAAGAAGAAAAAGGGAAGGAGGAAGAAAGGAAGGAATGGAATGAGGGAAAAAGAAATGGAAGAAAGGAAGGAAGGAGGAAAGAGCATGTATTGTGCACCTACTGTGTACCAGACACTTGCTAAGCACTTTACACATATTAACTCATTTAATACTCACAGTTCTGGGAGGCTGGTGGCATTTTTTATAGTTGAGAAAACTGAGACAAGTAAAGTTACCTACCCTAGTTATAAAGCTTGCAAGTGTCTGAGGTCAAGGCTTAGGGTCACTGTCCATTGTCCTGACGTATGTCTTGCCACTGGGCTCGGATAACTCTGGAGGAGAGCATAAGGCTGCTGCCTTTCTACAACTCTATCTCATTCAAATCCAATTCACTTGCAAATCAAGACATCTGCCTCTTGAAGTCATTAGTCCTTTTCAAGAATAGACAAACAAGAAACTGAGGTCACATCTGAATTCAAATCTTCCTGACTTTATGCCTAATTGAGACACTCAGCTGCCTTTGGAAAGGCAAGAGATGCTACACTCGCATACACACACACACACACACACACAAACACATACACACACACATATATAGACGTGTGTGTATATAAATATATATGTATGTATGTATATATGTGTGTGTGTGTACGTATGTGTGTGTATGTGTGTGTACATCACTCAAGTAATATATGGTGGAGTTGGGATTCAAACCCAGATTCCTTGAGTCAAAAGCTCAGGCTCTTGTCACTCCACTATGGGGACTGGTCACTAACAGAAGAAAAGTCATTGGTGGCCCAGTGCCACCCTATTATCTGTACAGAGAAAGTAGGGCTGGGAAGCAGACTTTGAGTTAGTACAGAGGACACACATCCTGCTCTGTTCCTTGGAGACACGGGAGATGATGGGAGTGAAATGCTGCCTGCCATGTTGTGAGTCCAGGATTGACTGCCTTTGCTTAACTATTTTCCTCTATTAGGAGGAAAGGTTTGGGGTTGGAGGTGGGACAGGGGAAGCAAATCTGGATAGGATCATGATTTATGAACAAAATTGAAGATGAATGGGAGCTAGTCTCTGGGGAGACGCTTTTATCACTTGCCATGTAAATAACCAGTCTCAATAATAGCCTAGAGATGGATTTCAGTGAGTAACTAATGACACAGTGAATAGAACACCAGACCTGGAGCCAGGAATACCTGAGTTCGAATCTGACCTCAGGCACATTATCTGTGTGATGCTGGACAAATCATTGAACCTTGTTTGCCTCAGTTTCCTCATCTGTAAAATGTGGATAATATTAGTACCTATTTCTGGGGAGTTGTAAGGACAAAATAATAATTATAAAGTCTTCATCACAGTGTCTAACACAAAGTAAGTGCTAAATTGCTAGCTATTGTATTATTCCTCAAAACCTGGGGTGCAATTTGAGGCAAATCGTTTCACTTTCTTAGGTTCTTGCTTCCTCAAGAAGGATGGTTGGGAGCACCAGATCTCTGATCTTATATGCTCCATTCTCTTCACTTCTTGCCTTGGTGACCTCCTCACCTCCCACAGGTTTAATTTTTATCTCTCTGCCAATGAAATAATGCATTATTCTTTTTTAAATGATTTTTTTAAAATAGCACTAGCCTGGGAGATAAGAGGCCTGAATTTGCATCTCCCTCTGTCACTAACTGGGTGACATTGGGCAGGATTGGGATCCTCTCTGGGACTCAGTTTCCTTACGTATAAAATAAGAGAGCTGTTTAATGTTAAGATGTTTAATTTTCCTGCCACCTGTGACATTCAAAGGTCCCCTTCCAACTCTCAGTTTCCATGACCATGGGAACAGAGAGGATACTCTAACATTTTGACCACAAATAAACCATGTCAAGGAGGCTAGGAGCACCAGGGCACACCATACTGAGAAGCTAATTTTTCCCTTCACATATTAGTTTCTAATTTTCTCTACCCCCTCACTATTGAGGAGCTTCTGTCCTGTTTCATGCTCAACATCCACTCTACATGTCTGTGAAAAATACAGAAAGAGAGCTATAGAGCTGATACCTAAGCAGATCCTAAAAGATGGCACAGGGGACAAGGCACTTGGCTTGGAATCAGGAAAATTTGGCTTCAAATGCTACCCTTCCTATTTATCAGCTGTGAAATCATGGATTAGTTAACTTCTCTAAGACCTATATAATGGAAATAAGTTGTTGTAGGTCTCATATGAGATGCGTATAAAATGCTACATCAATATTACCTATAATATCAAAGGGAGGTAGACCATCTCAGAGAAAATTGTCATCAGTGTGTATCATGATACTTCTTCTCATTGCCTACACCTAGAATTCACACATATTCCCCCAGAAGGACGGAAAGGTTGTGACCTTAGGGGGAAAAAGAAAAAAAAAATCACCCTGAGACTCAGTTTCCCCCTTTCTAAAGTGATGGAACTGTACTGCTGGGCATATAAGCCATGAAGATAACAAACAAGAAATAAGCAATCATATATACCAAAAATATTCATATAAGCACTATTTGTGCTAGAAACAAATGGAAATAAAGAAGGATGCCATTATTTCGGGAATTGATGAAAAAATACTGGAATGTAAATATAATTAAATATTATTGTACATAAAAAATGGTGACAGTTATGGAGAGAAACTTGGGAAGATAAGCATATAAGATATATGAGATAAGAATATAAGATACGTGACATATTACACATATAAGATTATAAAAAATATTAGTCAGCTAAGATAAAAAACATGTCAACCAATCAATGAACTAGAACTTAATAAATGTTACTCTGCACCCAATACGTATCAGGTACTCTACTAATGTCTAGAGACACAAAAAATTACCAAAGACAGTCCATGCTCTCAAGGAGATTACCATCTAATGAGAAAATGAACACAACTACAATAATGTAAATCAAACAACCAATTAATCATTAAATCAATACACATTTCTTAAATACCTACCACTCTTTGACAGGCAGGGAGGTGCTAGGTAATGAGGGATAAAAAAAAAAAAAGGTAACTAAAGAGGAAACAAAAAATGACCAGTCTTGGCAAAATTCTCTCCCTTCCCTGGAGGCATGGGAAGTTTTGGATCCAGAATACTGCAGACGTGCTTCTATCATCATATTAGTTGACTTTGCTTAACTGGGACATGGGAAGGCTCACTGAGTAGAGCAGCATAGGAAGAGTGTGGGTGTGGATATGACTATGATGTAAAACTAAGGGCATCAGTAGAACTCTATCTATATCCATGCAAAAATTCTTTACAACTATGGGACTAGACCAGATGATTTCTTAGGTCCAACCTTTCCAGCTCTATATATTATGATTCTAGGTCTGGTTCCCCATCTTGGGAGCTGTGTGCTTTGCCTAACCCTTGCTTGAAGTCTATTTTTAGACTGGACAGCCATGGGGAAATCTGGAATTCCTATCTTGCTATGTCTTCCAACTGGTAATAGTCTGGTCTCTCCCAGGGATGGCTGTGAAGCCGACTTGCCTGAAGGCAGAGTCGACAGCAGGATGACCTCTCCCAGACCTTTTCCATTCTCTGTCAGGCTCTTCATTCATAGTTTAAGCAAGCTGGTATCTAAACGCTGAGGTGCCCATTTAGGGACAATCGACAATCATAGAGTAATCTACCCCTGTGCCTACTCTTTTGTTTCTCAGGAGAACAAACCAGTTTTCTCCACTACACTTTTAACTAAATTCTTGGAATAACTCCCACTATACACATCTTTGGAAAGCAGAAACATAAACTAGATTGTAATATTCAATTCTTCCAGAAAGAAAGGAATAGTCCATAACTTGTCACACCAGCTGCCAATAACCTCCGCCATTTGGAATGATCACTGAAAACACTGCCACCCCAGAAATGAAAGATAGCACTGACCTGAAGCAATAGGAGATGTGTTTGTGTATGTTCATGTACAATAGTGTATGTTTTTTGTCAACGCTATCATCTTAGAAGGGACTTATGCTCCCCCTAGGGCTATCAAAAAAAAATATCAAAAAAACCAACTTTGTACAAAAAAAGCAATTTACTTAGCCAATCATTTTCTGGATTTGCTCAGCAATTATTTCAGCTATTTGTGTTTAAATGAGAGTTTTCTCCATCCCTGACCAGCAGCTTTCTGCTTGAGGTGGCAGGGAAGCCTCAGCACTTTGCTTGCTGATGGACAAACCTTCTGTAGCACAGATATTTGGTTTGGCTCCTGGAGGAGCTTGTTCACCCCAATATTATTTGAAATAAGGCTTTTACTGACTGGCATGACAAATATCTTGAGAATAACCTCTAATATTCTACTCTCTGTATATAAGAAGTATAGATGAAAAAATAACTAATTTCTTTCTTGGTGATAAAAATAGTTGTTTGTGTTGGGGAAAGAGAGATTGAGGAAGGGGGTAGTTTCACTGAGGATAGTAGGGGGTAGTTTCATTGAGGATAGTAGAATGTGGGCGTAGGGGGAAGTTTTAGGAGGGAAGAGGTCAAATCTCCAGAAGTTCTCTTCTGTGTCCCCATGGGGATTAGGATGGAAGATAGTTTCTGTTTAAGGGCACCATGGTGATAAGATCCTGGGCATGAGGGCCCAGGACTTGGCAATTAATCAAGCAAATATTCATCAAGCACCTACCATGTTCCTTTTAAACTTCAAGCTAATGAGATCATAAAAATTGTACACAAATCAAAGTGCTCCACCTTCCTCAAGGCCCACACAGACTTTGAAAATGCCAGAAGCTTCAGGCTAAGATCCCATCTTGACCAGTCCAAACTCTCTGGACTTCTTAAACTTTCCACTCCCAACTCGTATGGAGTCATGACCCACAGTTTAAGAAGTGCTATATGGGCAACATGATATAGAGGAGAAAAGGATAGCTAAGAGCTAAATGAATTCTAGGTTTGAATTACAGTTATGACCACCTCCCAGAGAAATGATCCTGAACAAATTACTTTCAGGTTTCCTAATGAAATCTAAAATATAATTGATGAAGCATTGATTCTGTACCAGATTCTTTGCCAGGTCTTGGGGATATACAAGTATAAATGGAAGAAACCTTTCCTCAAGAAGCTTCCATTCTACTGAGGAAAAAATGGAAAACACACACACACACATACACAATTTGAGGAGGGTGAGAATAACTGAAGGTTTCTTTAGGAGGTGACATAGAAACTGATCCTTATGCAAAATGGAAATGGTGCTTTGCTAAACCTGCCCAACAGAGTTTTGGTAAGGAAAAGCTTTACAAGATCTTCAAGCAGTCATATAAATGTGCAATGTAATTATTTCTCTCTCCTCCACCAGATTACCTCTACCAAAGGCTACAGAGAATGGGCCTGGTTTCGAGATGACAAAATGTCATTTTCCTCATCAATGAACTTCTAGAGATAACCTTTGTTAAACCTTGATAAGGCATTTCCTCATTGGCTCAGGGCAACCCTTCCACAAACAATTAAAGGAGATGATTGGCAACTATTGCTTAAAACACTCTAGGATAAAACTGGAGAACAAATAGACAAAATTCCTTGTTTCCTTAAATTGATCTAAGTAGAAGGAGCTCATCTAAATACAAGGAACAATTGCCTTTCACGGAACCTCACTTCCATTTAATTCAACCACCCAGTATTAACTTCCATTATGTCCAAGGCTCTCCGTCTGGCACTGGGCAGACTTTACAGAGGACATGTAGGCCCTGGTTCAAGGAGGTTGCAATCTGAGGGGATGAGAAGGGAAGACACACAAATAAGTGACAAATGGGAAAATAAAGGAAGTGTAAAAAAAAATGGAGAGATCTAAGCAAAGCACTGGGAGAAATCTGAAATGAAAGCATTTACTTGTTTTTTGAAAGTTCACTTTTAAATGGTACTAGTAATGGAAGAGAGAGGGGTGATTCATGGAAGAGGTAGGACCTCAGTGGAGCCTTGAAGCAAAGGAATGACTTCAGAGATGGTTTAGGGAAAGTGAGTCTGGGAAGGAAGTAGGGAGTCTGATTCAGACATCCGGATGGTAAAAGAAAATATTCAAAGATAGGGCTCATAGAATTGTAGAAACATAGGTTTAGAGTTGGATAGGATCTTAGAGGCCATCTATCTTGGAGGTCCTGGATCATTGTTCGCATCATGGACCCCTTTGACCATATAGTGAAACCTATGGACCCCTTCCCAGAATAATCTTTTCAAAATAATTGATGGAAATGCTAATTTTCAGATAGAAGCTAGAGAAAATGAAGATGTAAATATTTTCCTATCCAAGTGCACAGATCCTCTAAAATATTTCCCTCAACTTCTTTGAGTCTGTGAATATCATGTTCAGAACCCTTGATCTAGCCTAATCACTTCCTTTTACAGATGAAAAACTAAGGTCCAGAGAAACTCAACAACTTATTCTATGTTACATAGTTGGGATTCAAAGCCATGAATGGAAGAAGGATGAGAAAAAAATGAGAGGAGTGGTTTGAAATCAGATTTTCAACCGTCTTGCAAACAAGAGGAAAGCGTTATATTTTCTTTGTTTGGCAATGGGGAACTACTGAAATGACCAGTGAGTCAGACTCCTGTGATGGAGTAAGGAAGCACTGACTTGTGAAGTAGCAACTTTGTCTTCTAGTACTGCGTGTGGCTAAGTAATTGTGCTTTCTCGGGCAAGTTACTTAACCTCTATTCCTCAGTTTCTTCTCCTTTAAGAGATTATAGAGGAGACGACTAAATGATTATCAAGATCTTTTCAAATTCTAAAATTATATTTTAGACTATTTATTACATATTAATACTATAATTGTGTAATGTTTAACTCACCTAAACCCTGGGAATAATTTATTACATTCCAGAGGAAAGGTAGCCATTCTGATTGGGCATCCAAAAAAAATTTGAAGGCTAAAGAGTACTCTAATATTTGACTACCTTTAAAGGTTACTATCCAATCTGTAGCTAATTGACTTAGACCTTTGGGTCTCATTTTCTCAACTTTAAAATTGTACTGATCTCTGCACAGGAGTGTTTTGAGAATTAAATTATATATGAAAGGTATATGAAAGAGATGGATAAAGAAAAGAACAACCATAAGCAAAGGGTATGGACTATGTGTACTGGTACGTCCTGGGGAAGGAAGAGGGTGGAGGAAGGCATCTTTATTGCCCTATTTCTGTTTCTGGAGATAAGGCCTAGACTTCCATTCCATTCCAAGAGTGACATGTGGATCTGTAGTTGCCAGCAGCAGAAATATAATATGGTATGGGTTAGAAGGAACAGTAGTAGTGGTTGGAAGCTCCCGGCTGAGTTAGTGGATCGTACCAAAGTGGAGTGTCCTGTCTTCCCAGGACATGTATATAAAATGTGATGGAGAACATCTCATGATTTGTGAAGACACTATTCTTTCTGATGATTAATGTAGGGGCAAATATTCTATTGGAGAAAAACTAGAAAGCATTATTAGGGATCATAAAATCCTGGGCAAAAAAAAGAAGATTAGCACAGAGTATTTAATAAATGCTTGGTGATTAACTGACCTCTGAAATTGAAGTAATGTTTGCAAGACTTACTAATTGAAGATAAAGACTTCATAAGGGAAGAGTTGACTTGGGGAAGTGAAAATATGGCTAAGAAGATTAAGTCCCAGAACAGAATTTAACCTTCTAGACAACAGCTCAAAATAGAGGAATGTTAACATCTTGTCAGTCAGTCAATTCACATTTATTAAGTTTCTTTTATCTGCCAGGCACTGTGCTAAGTGCTAGGGATACAAAGAGAGGCAAAAGAAATACTCCTTGCTCTCAAGGAGTTCACAGGATAATGGAAGACATAACATAAACAATTATGTATACCTAAAACATTAAGAGGCAATGTGTAGTAATGAATTGAGAGCCACATAGAAATCAGGATGGCCTGGGTTCAAGTACCACTCCTGGCACACACATTAAGCAAGTATTTTCACCCTTGGTTCTCCCTGAGGTAATAAGTTTAAGAGATGTTACAATGGACATCGATTGATAGAGTAAGTTCATTACCAGAAGTTCCCTACACTAATGAAAATGAAAACCCACTTCCAACCCATCAAATGCACTAAACAGCATAAAACCAAGGAATAATAAAATTGGAGGAATCTCAGAGTTCATAGGAAACAAAATCAAAGAACATGGTCAATAATAAACCTACCTTATCCATATATTTCAGAGTCAAAGTCTGATGAATTGAAAAACTCTGCCCTCATTATCTCATCCTGTTTTCTCAACACTATCTACCTCAACCCTATTCCTCCACAGTCTATATTGCTCTCTGCCCTTTCATTGCATTACATCACCTGGAATCTGCCCTCTATTGTTACAAAGCTTCCCTTTATCCTGGATCTTCCCATTTCACATATTTTCCATCTTCTTGGGTTATCAGAAATCTGATTTTACTCAGAAGACATTGTCTCCCCAGTCACTGCTTCCCTCACCCAAGAACTAGATACACCTTCTTTTATGCCTCTCAAAACCATGAACCAAGAGGAGAAGTAGGCACACTCCACCCTTCTCATCCCTACTTCAAAACTATTTCTTTGCTTCCATGTCTCAGCAATCCTTTTCCTTTGATATGCTCCATTCCCCTGCATCACTCAGTCAACTGCTTGTCATGTTCATCTACTGATCTTGCAGATCATGCTCAAGAAATTCAGTAATTGACTTATGGTTTTCATTTATACTGCAACTTATGTCCTTGGAGACTCTAACTGATATGTCTCACTCCTCCTAAATTTATTCTTTGCCTTTGCCATGATCTCTAGAATCCATACCTCCTCCTGTTCTCCTAGCCTATAACCACCAATCTGGTCTCCTTCACTCCCCTTGTAGTATTGACCCTATAGTTGAAAATTTTAGTCATATGCCAATAAATATACTTGAATTCCTTGTCCCTTTTTAAAATGATCATTTATGTCATTATAAACCCTAACTCTTGCCTGGAAAAGACTGCATAAACATAGTTAATAAGGAATTAAAATCAAAGATAATTAAGGAAACAATAAGAACACCTATTGCCTACAATGAGTTCAGGCTACCTAGGATGGATGAACTCCATCCCAGGGTACTAAAAGAATTGTGTAGGTATGCTTTCTATCATTGCTAGTGATCTTTGAAAAATGATATATTATTAAGTGACCTATGCCTGGAGAAATATTGTCACTCTTTTCAGAGAGGCAGAAATAGAAAAAGACACACAGAGACATAAAGACATAGAAACAAAGACAGACAGACAGAGACTGACATAGAGACAGAGGCAGATAAAGACAGAAAAAGGGGGACAGAGAGGGCTGAAAACTACAGAACAATGAACATCAATTCCTAACAAAATTCCAGAACCCATTATTAAAGCAATAATTTATAAATATTTAGAAAGAGATGCAGTGATAGCTAAGAACCAGTGAAGCCTCATAAAAAATAGGTCATGGCAAGCTAAATTATTTTTTTGATGAGGGTAATAGATATGTCCATTAGAGAAATGCTGTAGACATAGTTAACTCATTGTGAACAAAACCTTTGACAAAGATTTTCATGCTTTCCTTCTGGACAAGATGGGGATACATGGTTAAATGTGAGGCACAATGGAAATAGCACTGAACTTAGAGTCAGACAAACTGGATTCAGATTGTTAGTCTACCCCTTACTCACTGCTTGACTGTGGGAAAGCCATTTAACTTTTCTGGCCTCAGTTTTCTCATCTGTAAAATGAGAGCTATCCGGTCTAGTGGTCTGAACTTCCTTCCAGTTCTAAGTCTATGTTCCTATGATCATGACCTTGTGTAAATTTGGAACAAGGTTTGCAATGCTGTGCCCTAGGGGTATGTGATCAGTTCTGTGCTATTTAATATTTTTAATCAATGTCTTGAATCAATGAATAAATGGCATCTTTATCACATTTAAAGTTTCCACAAAGGCAGAGAGAACAGAACTGGGTAAAAGAGATTCTGAAGAGATCCCAAGAGGATAGAACAATGGGCCACAACTAAGACAAATGAATTTCATAAAAATGAACATGAAGTTCTATATGCTGGCTCAAAAATATATTTTACGTATTTTAAGATGGGGAGGTTTGGACAGTTCATGTAATAAAAATCACTTAGTGGAGTGAAAGTTCAATATTAGTCAAACAGGGGACACTCTGGCCAAAATTAATGTTAGTGTACTACCAGGTATGGAATACTGAACTTGGAGTCAAGAAGACCTACATTCCAATCCCATCGATGACACTTACCAGTGTAAGTTTGTACATCTGTAATACTTGTGCTATTGCTATGTAGAGTTGTGAGATTCAAACAAGATAACATGTATTAAATATTTTGCAATCTTTAAAATGCTAAATGAATGTAAGTTGTCACTAATATCATATAAAGCTGTGTACTATAAGATAGCAAATGGATTCCATTTGAATATCAGACACTAAAGGGAAAGGTACTCTCTTCTTCTTCTTGATGTAGTCACTGGTTATGGGTTCAGAAAAATGGTTTGTCGAATGGGTGTCCTATCTGCCATCTTTCATATTATGTAGCTTTCTTGTGAATTCCCTAATAGACCCATTGTTGAAGAGATATTATGTACAAAATGCAGTCCCCAAACCTCTGTCATCTCTCAGGAGTGCACTATGCCTCTGCTTCAGTCATCTCCAGCTGCACCCAAATGAACATGGTCCCAGGACACATTTTGTGTGCATTGAAACATTGGGGGTCAGTAGTTCTGACTTCACTGTACTCACCCTGCAGAACAGTCTAGGGAGCTGAAAAGATGTTATGTCAGCATGTGAGGGAGGAGGGGAAGGTTAATAAAACACTGCCTAGAACTAGAAAATCCAATTCGAGATGACATGTGGGCTGTGGGCTGGGCTGCGGGCTTTGGCAAAAACAATGGAGATAAACTGACATGATCAGAGACTGAATGATGTTGACACTGTGTGCATTGTCTTCACCCCTGTCCTTGTCCTTTCCCCCTTTATTTTCTCTTGTTCCATTTTGGATTTTATTTTAATGGTATACACATATAAATATGCACACATACATGTGCATATATATACAAACGAATGTATATACCTATGTCTATAGACGTGTGTGTGTATAATTGTTATTGGAGAATGAATCCCCCACTCTTACCCAGGCTAGAAGTGCATCAACCAGTCAGGTGCCTGATTCCTTGGCAATGGGCACAGAAATTTTGACCCACTCTATTTCTGACCAGGGTCAGAAACCGCTCATTAGGCACATTGATACCTCCCTTTCCCCATTTACACATCCCTTTCCCAGCTTTCAGGAACTTACTATTTCAGTTCCAGACTTACCGTGAATACCCAATTGGCTTAGCCTTCTGACCCTCAGAAGTCCTAGACTCAACCTCCCCGGAAGAAGAGATTAGAGCTACATGCTATTATACCCAACGGAAATACACATTTAAAAATGTTATTGCCCAGGAACTTCTAGCCCATATTCTGTTCAGTTTCTAGACATGGAGCTGAGAAAAAATAACTTCCTAACCAACTGTAATTCTACTTTCCAGGGTAGGTTTCATTTTTTTAATTTTTTTTTTTTGGTAAAACCACAAATTCTATGATCGAATGATTAAAAGAGAAAACATTTTCAATAATCATTATCTAATTATGCTCCTTGTACTCATACAGAATAGTATATTAGATCGGATCTAATCAGGAAGACACGGGCTCAAATTTTATGTCGAGGACTTAGTCACTGTTGACTGCATTTGGCTTCCTCATGCCCAGTTTCCTCCTCTTTAAAATGAAGGGACCAATATCATCTGTTTCGGAGGATTCCCCAAAGGAGATCAAGTATGTGGTGTTTTAGGAACCTTTAAACATTATATGTGCTATTACTGCCACTGCTACTGTTCTTGTCTTAATGAATATTATTTTGCCTTTCATTAAAGTGAAGTTCAAAAAGAAATAGTCTGAAGACAAATGGCTTTCCCAGTCTTGTCCTTTTCAAATGTTATAATTTTTGTAACTGAATAAAAATAGAATACGATCCCACCCAAGATAGGTTCACTGAATAAGTGTAACGTGATGCAATCTCATATTAGGTAGGTTCAACAAAGCATCTTTGAGACAGCTTCAATAGCAGATGGGATGATGGGAATGAAACAGACTTGGACTTATTTACACATTTTTATATACTATTTTTTTTCTAATTATGTGTAAAGACAATTTAACGTTCATTTTTACAAAATTTTAAGTTCCAAATTTTCTCCCTTCCTCCCTCTTCTCCCCTTTTCCTAAAATTAAGTAACTTGATATAGGTCAGATATGGTTCACAATATCTTTAGTTACTTCTGCAAGACATTTGGAAATCCTCTTGCTCCTCATAGTTTGGAGATGATGAATGGTGGGTATGGTAATGTCTATTAAAAGCATTAGTCTTATTTTTTTAGGGATAGTTATGTTATCTTCTTGTTTTCATGTTCATATTACTGTTTCTGTTATTATAGATAACTCCACTCAGCCATATCCTCAGATGTTCACTGACTAGAGTGGTAAGTCCTTAAATTGGTCTAACCTTTGAATAGGAATAACCCTTTAAAAATTATTTTATATTATTCCTTTTAATTCATTCATATTCTAGTGAAATTGAAATTAGTCATTCCATTTTATGCTCCATCACATTAAAAAAGTGGCCCCCTCTGTCTGAGCTGACCTACCTCCTCACTTCTATCATGTGTAAAATCCCTAGTTTCCTTCAAAATACAATTCATGAGCCATTCTATGGGACATTTACAGATCCTCTTGTCTATAAGCTCCCTTTCTCTGCTCCCCTTCTGTCCTTCTCTGTGCCCCTCTTCTTTTCCCACCAGACCGTAAAATATCAAAAACAGAGGAGCCCACATACCAGAACATCAGAGTTGGAAAAAACCTGAAAAACCATTTTGTCCAGCTACTTTATCTTTTCAGGTTGGAAAGTTGAGGCCATAAATGAGAGAATAAGTGACCCACCAAAGGTCTAGCTAATGTGTCAAAATTAGCAATTTAATTTAAATTTCCTGATTCTAGGGCAGAGACTTAACCATGGCTCTGTGTTATATCAGCCTCATTTAAAATAAAGCTACCGCATCACATAGATCTTTACTTCAGCAGTGGCATGAACCCCTAAATCTGTCATTTACCAATAAAGCAGGCCCCTCTAAAATGTTAGTTCTTCCTCTGCTTCTTCCATTGCTTACCCCACAGGTTTGTCTTGAGGAAAATGTTTTGCTAATCTTAAAAACTGCTAGGGAAAGGGAAGTATTTTTTCAAATTTATTTATTTTAGTTTTCAACATTTATTTTCACAAGATTGTGAGTTTCAAATTGTCTCCCCATCTCTCCCCTCCCTCCACCCCAAGATGGCATGCATTCTGGTTATCCTTACCCCCAGTCTGCCCTCCCCACTTTAACACTCCTCCAACCCCTTCCACCTCACTTCCTTGTGAAGCAAGACATGTATACCATATTGCCTGTACATCTTATTTCCCAGGTGCATGTAACACCAATTTTTGTCATTTGTTTTTAAAGCTTTGAATTCTTTGGGAACTATCTTTTAAAAGATTGTTACACATATTTTCTTTTTTATCATCATTATCACTATGATTAAGTAGACTGATTCTCAGTCTTTCATCAAATGAAAGACTCTCGCATAAGCATTTTTTTCCTGTGACATCACTTGTTTTTATTATTCTAGCTTTGTGTGTGTGTGTGTGTGTGTGAGAGAGAGAGAGAGAGAGAGAGAGAGAGAGAGGAGTTTAATCATTCCCTAACTGGAGCCTATAGACTTTTCCCAGACCATAATCTGCGTTCACATTTCATAAAAGCCCAGCCAACCAGAGATTAAAGTTCCAACAAAGAGTTTATCAGGAGTCCATCTGGCTTTGTTTCTACTCAGCGAGCTGCCCCAATAGTAACTGCATAATAGACTTAGACTGGAGAGCCAGAGTTGACTAGCAAGGTTTGTTCTCTCTCTGGCTTAGGAAGGAAATCTTGTTTCTTTGTTCATGGGGCCACACTAAATGGTGGAGACCAAGCCCAGGAGTTCTCTGAGGTGCAAAGACTTTTTTCTCAACCTGTTTGGCCCTGGACCCTTTTGCTGTTCCCTCTTGGCCTCCTGCTTTGCTGTTATGCCAGTGCCAGGAGCCATTTCAATGACCTTTTCCACCTACTTTGCTTAAGGATGAAAGTTTCCAGTTGACTTTTCTATCAGGTGGGATAACTGGGAAATATCACTGTTACCATTCCTATACTCCTAGGTTTGGTTCATATGGAAGGCACTTGGGGGCCATGGTGGGCTGTCAGGAATAGAAAATTCTTTGTTCCGAGTTCCCCAGATCCCAGTGGTAAACTGGGAACAGCCAAAGCTGAATTGACCCATTGGCAGATACTAAGTTTTCTGAGAGAGGCCCCATGCAAATGATGAGACAATATTTGTGGTCCAATTTCTCGAGATCCTATCCCTCTGTCCTGCCTGCTTGGGGTATAGTTTCTTGTGCACACCATCCTGATTCAGTACAGTGGTCTAAAATCTCAGTTACTCCTTCTTTATTGTGACCTTTGTGGAAGAATAAGAGAATGATTATGCAGTAGGAAGGGCTTAGTTGAAATCAGGAGCACAAATTTTTAGTGGGTCAACCAACTCCACTGTGTAACTCTATCAGAATTCAGGGGTGCATAAATAAGAGAGGACACAGATAGTGGGAACAAAGTAGGGCTGAGCAGTGATACAACAACGGGGCGATGGAATCAGAAGTAACAGAGAGTGTCTAGTTGGAGTGGTCTCCCATAGGGTCATGACTGTGAAGGGCAGAAAGCAAAGCCAGATCAGGGACAATGGAACAGAACAGAGAAGGTGGAGAAACTGTAGGTCACAGTGAGGACATTGCAATGGAAAAATAGGAAGTTGTGAGCAGAATTTACAATTATCCTAAAGGTAGCAGAGTTTAGGGGATGGTGAGCTCTAAAATGTGACCATCTGTCTAAGTGATTTAGGGGTGCCAAGATGACAAATTGCAACGATAGAGGAAGTGCCCATCCTGATAAAATGGAGGGTCTCTTGACAGACTAAAAGACTGGGGATAGAGGTAATAGAGGTTTTAATATTGCAGAGAGAATGCTCCACAATGTATATATACCATGTATTAATTCTTTATATCTCTGCACTGCACTTATCGAATAAAATTGTACTTATGTAAAAAGCAAATACATAAATCTTCCCTCATTGACATCTGGCAACTCATAGCAACGCTAATTGTATTGTATGTTTTTCTGAAATGATGGCTAGGAGTTACTAGGTCCAACAACATTATTATTTATCATTGGAGCAGTGGCAATTTAAAGAGTTTAAAACTAACTCTCTCTCTCTCTCTCTCTCTCTCTCTCTCTCTCTCTCTCTCTGTCTCTCTGTCTCTCTCTGTCTCTGTCTCTGTCTCTCTTTCTCTTTCTCTCTGTCTCTCTCTCTCTGTCTGTCTCTCTGTCTCTCTCTCTAAAGAGCTAAAATAACAGGCCTGAAATCTGTCTCTCCCCCCTTCCCCCACTCTTATTTTAAGAACAATGCCTTTCCTAGGACTTGACTCACATACTCCGATAACCATCTCAATTTACTGACTCTCTGTCTCTCATCCATACACAGACTCAGACCCACACACACCCACCACTTATTTTATGTTTGGATGAACACACACTCATAAACAAACTCCCTCCTCTTACTCTGCACCCAGGGCCTAGCTCTCCAACTCTGCTTTGATGCTAGTCACAGGGGTAAATTGTGATACTTTGATAACTAGCAACTTGTACGCTCCACAGCATCTTTAGTAGCTGTAATAGATAGAGAAACTGGAACTTTGATGGTGAGAGAGGGCATATGGTGCAGAAACCAAGGTGAGGGAGACTCCTCTCAGTTTTACAGAAGTCTATGCTGAAGGTAAAACATAGATAGTTTAGTGGTAAGACCATGCAATCTGGAGTCCAAAGACCGGAGTTTGCAATAGCTAACCCTTTTCCTTCTTCCCTTCCTCCAACATAAAAGTAACAAGAAATGATGGCATGGGTATGATAACAAGTGTGTTCGGCTAGGATAAGATCCGTAGACAAGATTCTGAGAAAGATCAACCAAAGGGCAACAGAGATTTGAATTTGTAAAGTGGGATAGAAGTGTTCATATCAAACCTGAAGTGATATAAATGTTCAAGGATCTCTGAGTTGCCCCTGAATTCAGAGAGCACTGAGATAAGCCCATATTGATTCCAGCAAAATGAAAAGCACCTTGCCCCTTGCTCTGATTTGTTACTAAAGGTATAGCTATCAGGGAATTTCCTCATGATCCAAAGCAACAAATTCAGTGAGAAGTTGAATTGGTACATTTGTAAACTTCATTTTCCCATTTGTATCTAACAAGTCTTACAAAAGTGTAATCTAAGGCCCAGGGAAAGATGAGGAGGAGAGAGGAAAAAGAAGAGGATGTGACTTTATGTCGCTGTATTTTGTAAAATACTTTCCATGTTTTATCTCATCCCAGTTAAACAACAGCCCTAGGAGGTAGGTATTCTGGGAACCATTATCATCTCGCAAATGAAGAAACTGAGTCTTGGAGGAGGCTAGAGGCTTTCCCATGGTTGCCAAGCTAATAATTCAAAGAAGGGAAAGAGTGTCCTTTCAGACCTCATCTGAATGGACCAGGCTCATGCTCATTAAAGCTAGAAAATGAATTGTTCAGCCTCTTGTCTTATTGTCACAAAAACATCTTGCCAAGGGCACATTGGGATATGATCTGGGTCAGCCTCTCAAAACTCAAGAGAGGTGAGAGGTCACATAAGAATCATCGACAGCAGAATCCTGAGAGTGCTAATACTACTCACCATCCTGTCTCAGTGTGACCCCAGGGAAATGGGATTTCCATGAACAGACAGACTCTCAGAATGCCTCTTCTACCATCCAAGAAAGGATAACTCACTTCCAATATGCAGTAGTAGAGAAGACAAGAAAAGCCTTACATTTTAGAAAATACAGAAACTGGATTTTTCTAGCTCTTAGAAGAAAAGGAAGGCACATAAATACTGGACAGTCTACTACTTTCCTCAGGGAAAATTGTCAGAAAGTGAACTAAACAAGGATGATTCAGAAAGTGCTAGCATTACATATCTCATGATAGTGGAATGGAAAGTCTCATCATCATTTGGGTCAGGAGACTTGGATTCAAATCAAAATTCTGTTACTTTCTAGCTGTATAACAGTGACAATGTTAAAATGTATAGAGTGATTCAATGTTTACAAAGTGATTACATGCATAGTTCACTCTAAGGGAGGGGTTGTTATTCTCATTTTACAAATAAGTAAATTGAGGCTGAAGGGGTTCTAGAGTGGCAAGGTAGTAAGTGCTGAAGCAGGATTTGGCAATACCATTCTTTGAAATAGTGGCATCCAAATAGGTATAGCACAAATTAGAAAATTTCTTTCCCTGATCCACAGAAATGTGGGGGAGAGGCACATAACTCCTCCTTTATTCCTCTTCTATATCACAGCTTCTTAACCTGGATCCATGAACTTATTTTTAAATAGTTTGATAATTATATTTCTATATATATAATTGGTTTACTTTGTACAATACATCAACTCCTGAGATTTTCAGCTTCCCTGGGTGTCAACAATGAGTAAAATACGCTTAGTATCCCTAAAATCTACCTGGGTCCTTCATGTCAATTAGGGATCCTCTTGCACAGGGGTTTATATAAGTAAACAGACTAAACATAGAAGATGGAAACAGCTATTTCTAAAGAGCAAACTCAGAACACCCAAAACATGGAAAACCTTGTTCTTGTAAATAACCTGGATTCTTTTAAAAGGCCGTAGACAGTACTAGGTCTCCATTGAATAACAGAGGAGGAAATTGAAAGAATTATTCTCATGACTTAAGGCCAAATCTTCTAATTTACCTAAGGCCAGCCATAATTTTTCAGCCATCAGGACAGCAGAATGGAGTAAAAGAACATTAGACTTGGAATCATGGGGCTCTAGGTTCAAAACCCAAATGTGCTATTTATTAGATATGGGGTTTTAGGAAAATTTACCATTTATATGGGAAAGAGATTGAATTAAATAACTCTAAGGTCCCTTCCAGCTTCAGATCTATGACCCTAAGATTTCCCTCACTTGTCCCTTCCATGTGGGTCTGGAGCCTAAATGTGCTAACAGTCTTGCCTCCCCAGGAGGGCATTTCTCCAGGGTCCTGTCCAGTCAATTTCAAGCACAGTCTGAATGTAGATGCATCTTCATTCACTGGAAAATAATGGCATCCTTCTTGGTTTTCAAAGGTATCAGAGGTTGAGGTTATATTGCATGGATTTAAAAAAATGTATACTTTGACATTTAACCAAATTAACAAACTATTAATTGCATATAAAACTCACTTTCCTGAACTGAAATGAGCTATTTAACCCAGTGGACCAATCCCCTGGGGAGCCAGGGCCAGAGAAGCACAGTTTGCATTTCTTAGATATTAAGCCATGAGCTTGGCACACACTAGCTCCTCTGGGGTCAGAGGGAGCCATGCAGCTAGAAAAAAACAGGAGTCTGAATTAGTCCTTTCTGCTGCATTCTTCAAACAGAAAAATGTCATCTCAGGCCTTTTAAGGTGCTGTCATTCTGGCTTTCCTGGAATGCTTCTCTTCTTGTGCATCAGTCATGGCTATTTCCAATGCAGAGGGGACCCCACAGACACAGTGCCTTTTTCCTCATTGAAATGTCTAAAAGGACTCCTTCAATTTCCAGATTTGGGGGTCAGGTTTCTTAAGGCTAATGAGAGATATAGCCCAAAGCTATGACATTTCCTGTTATATTTCTTTTCTCCATTTGAGCCTCAAAATTTCACCTGTGCTGTCTTCTCCAAGGCAGGAAAGAGTGGGAGAAGGGTTGGACATCCATACCTTTTATACTGACCTTAAAGGTCATCAGGCAAAGTAGTGGAATAATAAGAGGCCTGCATTTAGAGTCTGAGGATCTGGTTCCAAATTCTAGTTCTATTACTTATTGTCTGTGGGACTTTGAACAAGTCACCTAACATCTTGTCCTCAGCCTTTTCGTCTGAAATAAGTAGCATACACTTACACATAACACAGAATTGAATAAATCCCAATGGTGGGATGGAAAGCATCCTAGTGTGTGTATGTGTGTATATTGTCTCCATTTAATAATGAGAAAATAGACATAAAGATATTTGCCCAAGACAACCCCATCAGTTATTGGCAGAACTGGGATGAAAGCCCAGGAGCTTCTGATAAGCTAACTCACTGTTCTTTCCCCTGCGCTATGCTACTGATTAGTTTTGGAGATGGTCTCCTGGCAGTTGCTTCAGGGTGGGCTAGACTTGGGAGAATTATGATGTTAAGCCTTTAATCTGGATTCTGTATGGACAGTCTAAGACTCTTCAAGGTTTCTTATGACCCAAGAAGCCTCAAGAGGCCCTCCAAGTGAGTCATATTAGACTGATGGAAGGCTTGCAGAAAGAAAAAAAGAAAGAAAAGAAATATTAGCTCTGATGAGGAAACATTCCCAAACCTAAAATCTAGGCCTTATGCAAGTGAATGTCCTCTTTGCCTCACTTCATATACATCAATTGGTTCCTCCAACATATTTAATTCTATTCTGAAATCTCTTATGGGATATTTATTATGAGCTTGGTATCATGGTAAGTAGGGAAGTTGAACAGAGTTATAAAGGAGAAAGGAGCATATGAAGCTATTTTACATATAACATTGCCATTAGTATCCAAATTTAGTTAAAGCCTTTAAGAAGAAGGGAAGGTTAGATACACTGGCAGTTTCAATAGAGTGGTCTCCATCCATGACTTTGGTCATAGTCAGAGCATCAATGAATACACAAGAGACTGAGGTGAGGTGGGTATATGGGGAAAGGCTCATTTTTCAGCTGTGTAGATGGCTCAGTGTGTCTCCTCCCCTCTGGGTACTGAATATGCTTCATCAACGTACTGACCTTCTCAGGAACTGACCAAGAAAAAGTGTAGTGTGCTTGTTCCTCTAGAGCCAGCCTGATGGCTCAATAGACAGAGCATTAGACCTGGAGTCAGAAGATCTAGGCTCAAATTTGGCCTCAGATAGTTAACTAGTTTTGTGACTTTGGGTAAGACTTAGTAGAAACAATTACTGTCTTCAAGTACGGAAAGTATTGTCATAAGGAAATACTCATCATTGACTCCCAATTACTCCCTAGGAGTAATGGATAAAAATTACTCCAGTACCTGAGCATTTTAATAAATGCTGAAATGAACTGAAATTTCAGGAAAGTAGGTTTAAACTCAAGGTAAAGAGAACATTGGAACTATTCAAAAGTATTTAATGGGTTACCACAGAAGGTCGATGGTTCCTTTTCACTTCAGATTTCCAAGGGAAGGCTAAAAAATACTGGTTAAGAGTGTTGCAAAAGAGATAATGATACAGATGTTCTGAGGTCCCTCCTAGACTTGATAGTCAGGTATTGCCTCCAAGGTGTTCCCATCTTGTACATACTTGGTACCTATTCACTGCTGAGGAGTCTCTATAGTTACACTGTGTTTCTAGGTAAATGTTCTAGGACTCGAACCTGGGTGGGTAATAGGGTCAAATAGTCCCCTGTATGTAAAGTACAATGCATCCCTATCTAACATAGAAGGGATAGGTACCCTCCTACATAGTATAATAGGGGTACATGACACCATGGGCTAGGGGATATCTGGGATGATTAGACAAACCAAAAAGAAAATAAGGTTCTTGCTTCAGAGGAATTAAAAACTCCTTAGGAAGAAAAAGCATAAGTACAAAATTGTCAGATAACAAAAACACATTACAGGAAGCCAGAGAAGAAGGGAATTTTTAGTGTAGGTCAGTGTTCGGGGAAGGCTTTCTGATGTTGACAGAATATAAACTGCCTCCTGTAACCCTGCCTCTCTTTATCCCATCAAACTCTAACCAGCCCAAATGTGGAATTTTTTTTAAAGGATTTCAATTCAATAAAATTTGTTAAATTCCTATTATTTGACAGGAACTAGTAAACACTAGGTATACAAAAAGAGGCAAAAAAGAGTCCTTGCCCTCAAGGAGCTAATTGTAAATATATACAAATCAAATTCTATACAGGATTAGTAGAAATCATTGTAATTAAGAGGTATTAGGGAAGACTTCCTGTAGAAGATGGGATTTTAGTTGGGACTTGAAGGAAGCCAGAAGGGTCAATAAGTTTGAACAGAAAAAGGAGAGTTTTCCTGACATATGGGACAGCCAGAAACAAGGCCTGGGACTGAGATATGGACTCTCTTCTTCATGGAATAGTCAGTAGCCCAGATTTAACAAATCATACAGTCTTAAGTTGGAGAAGACCTCAGAAGTCATCTTGTCCAGCCTATTCATTTTATAGAGGAGAAAACTAAGAGTCCCAGAGGATGAGGGTGGAGGGGGATGGCACATATTTTGAGCAGATAGAGAGATGTAGTTAGTAAAGAAGTAGAGCTGGGATTTGAATCCAGTTCTTTTTTCATCTCAGTATAGATAAATCGCTAAATCTGTAGATTTAGTAGATAAATGTAGATAAATTCACTAAATCACCATATTAAGGGAAACATGGTGACATTTACCTTGACCTTCTATTTAGAACTATGGGATGAAGCTTGAGACCCCTCAATGCAACTAAACTCAACAATGATTCAGGTGCCTACTCTTGCTCAAAGGACCACTGCCCTCATTCATGGACCTGCAATTCAAGAATCACAGTTTTAGAGATGAAGGGACCTTGAGAAGTCATCAAGTCTACCTGCCCAGTTTACAGGTAAGAAAACCAAGGCACTAAGGAATTAAGGAACTTGCCCAGGGTCTTACATCCAATAAGGATCTGAGATCAGATCTGAATCCAAGCCTTGCTCTTAAGTCCAGTGTTTTATTCATGAGGTCATGATTGCTCCAAGGAGAAGTTCCCCTAGAAGGAATTTTCTGGACTTCCCTTCAGCACCATCTTCCCTCCACTGAGCGGGACAACACACCCGGCCATTACCCTGAATATTCAGGAACAAAACCACCAGTAATGGTTTATTTTATTCTTAAAATGCTTTTTATTTAAAATTTTGAGTTCCAAACTCTATACCTCCAAATTTTATTTTTTCCCACTTAATATTTTTTTAATTTTTTCTAATTACATGTAAAGATCATTTTCAACATTCATTTTTATAAGATTTTGAATTCTAAATTTTTCTCCCTCCCTTTCTCTTCTTCCCCTACTAAGAAAGCAAAAATTTGATATAGATCATACATATACAGTCATGTTAAACATATCTCCACATTAGTCACATTGTGAGAGAAAATTCAGGAAACAAAAGAGAAGAAAATACGAGAAAGAAAAAAAAAAACAACACAAAAATGAAAATAATACACTTCAATCTGCATTCAGACTCCATAGTTCTTTCTCTGGAAGTGAATAGCATGAATCTTTTAGAATTTGCTTGGATCATTGTATTCCTGAAAAGAGCTAAGTCTCTCACAGTTGATCATCACATTGTACATAGCAACAGAACCGTTGTGTGACCAACTGTGATAGACTTAGCTCTTTTCAGAAATACAATCATCCAAGGCAATGATCATTTCAATATTCCATTACATTCATATACTATAACTTATTCAGCCATTTCCCAATTGATGGGCATCCCCTCAATTTTCAGTTCTTGGCCACCACAAAAAGAGCTACTATAAATATTTTTGTTCTCATGGGTCCTTTTCACTTTTAAATGATATCTTTGCTATACAGACCTAGAACTGGTATTACAGGATAAAAGTGTATGCACAGATTTTTAATCCTTTGGACATAGTTCCAAATTGCTCTCAAGAATGGTTGGGTTAGTTCACAACTCCACCAATAGTGTATTAGTGCCAATTTGCCCAGATCTCCAACATTTATCATTTTTCCTTTTCTGTCATATTAGTCAATCTGTTAGGTATGAGGTGATACTTCAGAGTTGTTTTAATTTGCATTTCTCTAATCAATTGTGACAGAGCATTTTTTCATATGACTATAGAAAGCTTTAATTTCTTCATATTAAAACTCCCTGTTTATGTCCTTTGACCATTTATCAATTGGAGAATCACTTATATTCTTATAAATTTGACTCAGTTCTCTCTATATTTCAGAAATGATGCTTTTATCAGAAACTACTGGCTATAAAAATTGTTTCCCAGCTTTCTGCTTCTCTTTTAATTTTGGTTACATTGGCTTTGCTAGTGCAAAAACTTTTTTAATTTAACTAATGAAAATTATCCATTTTGCATTACATAAGGTTCTCTACCTTTTATTTGGTCATAAATTCTTCCTTTCTCCATAGACATAGGAGGCAAACTATTCCTTGCTCTCCTAATTTGCTTATGGTATCCCCCTTTATGTCTAAATTTTGACTTTATCTTGGTATACAGTGTGAGATTTTGGTCTATACCTAGTTTCTGTCATGCTGTTTTCTAGTTTTATCAGCAGTTTTTGTCAAATAATGAGTTCTTAACCCAGAAGGTAGAATTTTTGGGTTTGTCAAAGAGTAAATCACTATAATCATTTTGCCCTGTGTCTTGTGTACCTAACCTTTTCCACTGATCCACTGTTTCTTAGCCAGCACCAAATAATTTTGGTGATTACCACTTTATAATATAGTTTAGATCTGGTACTGCTAGGCCACCTTTCTTTCCACTTTTTTTATTAATTCTCTTGATATTCTGGACCTTTTGTTCTTTTAGGTGAATTTTGTTATCATTTTTCTAGTTCTATAAAATACTTTTATAGTTTAATTGTTATGGAACTGCACAAATAAATTAATTTAGGTAGAATTGTCATTTTTATTATATTAACTCTGCCTGAGTATGAACAATTGATAATCTTCCAATTGTTTAGACTTGACTTTATTTGTATGAAAAGTGTTTTATAATTGGCTTCTTAAAGTATCTGGGTTTGTTTTAGCATGTAGACTACAAAATATTTTATATTGTACATGGTTTGTGTTTTGATCTTCCCTTTCACCATGGTAGCTTTCTACAGTCAGGATTTTTTCTGTGTTTTGCTCATTTTTTAACCTATTTTGTGACTTTTAAAATTGAACTCTCCTTCTGGACCAAGGCGGGGCAGTGGCGGGGTGGTGTGGCCACTGTCCTACACTTCTTGTTCTGGAGGTCAGGAGCCTGGTCAGTGGCTTCATGTAGAACTTCAGGTGCTAGTGGCTTGCCCACTGCGCTGAGGTGACCTTGTCTTATCATGCCTGCTGTACTTGGTTTTCTGGGACTGGCAGTTTGCTTTGTGCACTAGGGCTAGTGGCATCACAGCTGGCCTGCTATGCCACTGGCCTGCTTCTTCAGGATCGAGTGAGCTCATTGCTGATGTGTGCTATGGCTAAGAGGCTCTGACTAGTTTGCCTAGACATTTTCTGCACTGGGCTGTGCTCCTCTTTTACTGAAGCAAAGCAGACCTTTCCCGAGGTCCTTCTAAATTATCTTAAGCTGGAAAATTGTTTCGCTTCATCTTTTACTTTATTATCATTAATATATTGTTATTAATTTCATAGATTCTGTCACTCCATAATTTGTTTAGAGTCTTGATTTAACATTGTTTCCGAGGGAAACTGGGGAGAGCTCAGTCAACTTCCTGGCTTTTCTCCGCCATCTTGGCTCTACCTCTCTGGTTTATTTTATTCCATGGATTGTTTAATACATGAGCAATTTTTAATTTAATGCTTTCCCAGAGGCCTCTTAAAGCCCAGGGTGCATTTTCAAAATCTAATAAATATTTGTCATTCTATATGGGGCCATCATTTTTTTTCTAGTACACAAGTCAAGCAAAATATTTTCAGTCCAAGCAGAGATCTCAGCAGCTTATTAAAAATGAGTCCAAATGACTCTGCTGGCAAACACTAGGAGTTTGGAGAGGAGGCAACATGCAAGAGCTCAGGAAAGCCTGAAAAAAGAAACACGAGCTGTGACTCTCAGGGGAATGCTCCAGGAACATAAACCCTGGCCAGGCTGGAGCCAGATCCCAGAGCCAGAAGAAAGGGTTGTAGAAAGAGCCAGAAGTGTCCAGTCAAGGGGAGGAATTAGTAGGAATTATAGGCTGATTAGGGACCCCAAGAAGTATATACAGAAGATGGGCAGAATAAAGTACCTAAGGAGAGAGAACTTGGGATAATAGGAGAATGGGGAGGATTTATTCCTCTAGTTTAGATCAGCCACAGAAGAAGATATGATTTAGAGCAAGAAAATGGCCTTCAAGATCAGCTTGTTCAAACCTCTCATTTTGCAGATAGGAAAACTGAGACCCAGGGAGGAACAATGTAGCAATCCCTGATAACCAACAAGTAAGTGACACACCCTAGATCACAGGCACTGTTGTGTTATTTTCCATTTCATGCAAATACCATCCACACAATGAGAAATCAGTCTATCAATCTACAAA
Organism: Potorous gilbertii; assembly: GCA_028658325.1. Taxonomy (NCBI): domain Eukaryota; kingdom Metazoa; phylum Chordata; class Mammalia; order Diprotodontia; family Potoroidae; genus Potorous; species Potorous gilbertii. The sequence goes on from CM053769.1 coordinate 151,386,428, forward strand.
TATTTATGAAGTATATGTTGGGCACTGTAATAGATACTAGATTTTCAAATATAAAAAATAAAATCATTTCTACTCTCAAGGGTCTTATATTTGCTGCTTTTCTCCCATTTTACCTTTTAATCCTTGTGTAGTATGTAAGCATATTGTCTATATGGCCCTCTACAAACTGATCCTAATTTTCTTTGCTAGCCTTATTGGACTGTGTTCCACCATATCATACCAATCAACCTAGCCAAAATGGCATTTGTGGAAGTCACAAAGGCAAGTCCTTCCACTCTGCTTGGTCATACAGAGACCTTTGACCAGAGCTTCAGGGAGGCTTTGGATAACTGACCATCAGCACAACAATTACATTCAGAGATCCTACAAAGAAGAAAACAGGCTGGATATATCAGTGTCTTTTGGCTGCTGCCTGAAGACCCACTGAAGGAGTGCTCTGCACTATTCCCGTCCCAGTAGTGCCTATTACTCTTGGGACTTTGTCACCATGATTCAGTTATTTCAATTACCATGGAATTTCCCTCAGCTCCTGGGACCTTCCCACCCGTAATAATTGTTCATGTGTTCTATTTTCCTTTTCATTCTGCCCTACCAACAGACTATGAGATCTTGCAAGCAAGAGGCATTTGGGATTTATTTCTGGGTCATGAGTATCTTTTAGGTTGTGTGTTGTTGAAATAAATTGTATAATTATTTGTGGAATTGAGTAGATTTTGGTCATGACCATCAGTGAAATAGGTAGTCACTTGTATATTTTCAGAAGTAGAAGGAGGCCCATTCTTTTGAAAAAAATCCTTCTCCTGTTGATTTGCAGCAATACCTGGAAAGCCATCACTACAGTGATCAGTGTATCTCTAGAAGACTCTTCTTGACATTCAATATGGTGCAGTAGGGGGAAAATGATGCCAACTAAATTCCCTGGACCTCATTTTCTTCCTCTGCAAAAATGGGAACAACTGCATTCTGAACCTGACAGGATTAGTGTGAAGAAATTCCTTTAAGCCTCAACTCATAATGGAAACTAGGAAATGGAAATCTAGGCCTTAGGGATTGAGGAGTAAGACATGGGACTGAAAGAGTATTATTACTTAAGGAAGGTCTGAGTAGATCATCACAGCAAAAAGCCCTAGAAATCCATGGGGACATTAAAGAATTAGAGTGGATTTGATTTTCTTATAAGATTCACCCAGACATCTCAGAACTTTCCTAAAGCCAATCCTATTGGATGTCAGGGAATTGATTTTTTGTAATAGTGAGATGTATGAAAGGTTGGGTGGAGAACAAGGACTTTGATTGGAGAAGGACTAGATTGAGCATGCCCTATACTAGGAAACCTATATTAGTTAAGGGAGTTCCAAAAGGGCACCAGGCTACCAGAACTCCTAAGGAAATAATTGTGTAGAAAACAGGTTCATTTAAAGAAATATTTATTTTTAACCAACAAAAATCCATTTCCTTTCTCTTCCACACACTACTTATTCCTATTGCATTGGGGAAAAAATAAAGGAAACCAAAACATTTGTTATAAATATACAAAGTCAAGCAAAATAGATTCCTGCATTGGCCATATCCCTTTTAAGTCTATTGTTTCACTGTCTAAAGCTGGGTGGCATCCTTCACCATCCATCCTCTGGGACCATTGTTGGCCATTGTGTTGATCAGAGTTCTTAAGTCTTTCAAAATTTTTTCTTTTGCAATATTGTTGTTGCTCTATAAATAGTTTTCGTTGTTGTCTTGACTTAACTCTGAATCAATTCGTGTAAGTCTTTGAAGTTTTCTCTGAAGCTGTCCTTTCTATCACTTCTTATAGCTAAATAATTTTACATATTACATTCCACAATTTATGCAACCATTCCCCAACCAATGAGAATCAGGTACTTTTTTTAAACTTTGGAGAACTGGATATTGAGTAAAATTATTCCATTTTCTAACCAATGATTCACAGTTGTGTCTCACTTTAAAGTCTGCACAGAGCTTTCCTCATAGAATGGTTCAAAACAAAAAGCATGGGATTTGGAGTAATAATCCAGTTCTAGTTTGAATCCTGCCCCTACCACTTACTATCCAAGTGATATTTGGCATGACACAAGTTCTCTGGGCCTTAGTTTCCTTATAAATAAAATGAGATTAGTGAATGAGATTTTATCTAAAATCCTTCCCATCTCTGAATCTGTGCTTCTGCATATATGATTCATTTGACAAGCTAAGAATCAGAAAGTATGTGGACTCTACAACTGCCTATAACATTCATTGGATAACTGTGAGCAAGTCATAGACTCCCCAAGACTCAGTTTCCTCATCTGTAAAATGTGTATAATAACTGTAGTACTTATCTCTCAAATTTATTGTGAGGAACAAATGAGATAATATATGTAAACCTTAAAGTACTAGAAAAATGACAATTCCTATCATTAAGTATTATTTTTAATGCCTTATAGATGGTGAAGCTGAGAGATAAAAGAAATGAATTCTCCAAAATCAATGAAATAAAAAAATGAAGTTCTAATAGGTATTGTACTCTTTGCTTTGTTTTGTTGTAAATTCTTTCAACTCCCCCTGGGTCAGAGGAGACAAACCTAGGTACCTAAGTTATTATAAAAAAATGGGAAGAAATCTCAGAAAAACATCCCAAACATTGAGAGGATATTTTGATTAGTTAAGAGTGGTCCTGAAACTATAGAATAAGAAAAAAAGCAATCTTCCCAGAAAATTCAAGTTCTAGAACTTGAATTCAAAACTAACTATAGAATTCCACACATATTCCACATAGTTGCAAAGTTCATCTTCATGTGGGGTTTTTTTTTTTTGAGATTTATTTATTTTCAATTTTCAGCATTTACTTCCACAGTTTTGAATTTCAAATTTTCTCCCCATCTCCCACATTCCTCACTCCAGGATAGTTTTTATTCTGATTACCTTTTCCTCCAATTTGCTTTCCCTTCTATCACCCCACCCCCCGTCCACTTATCTCCTTCCCTTCAATTTTCCTCTAAGGTAAAGTACATTTCTATACCCCACTGCCTATATATCTTATTTCCTAGTTATATGTAAAAACAATTTTAATATTCATTTTTAAAGCTTTGAGTTTCATATTCTCTCCCTTCCCCCTCCAGATTCACACTCAATGAGAAGGCAAGCAATCTGATTTAGGTTATACATGTGTAGTCATGCAAAACACTTCCACAACAGTAATGTTGTAAAAGACTAACTATATTTCCCTCCGTCCTGTCCAACCCTCCATTTTTCTATTCTTTCCTTTGACCTGTCGTCCCTCTATCAAAGAGTTGACTTCTGATTACCCCTCCCCCAACCTTCTGTCCCTTCTATTATTTCCCCTCTATTATCCCCCTCCCTCCTGCTTTCTTGTAGGGTAAGATAAACTTCCATACCCAATTGAGTTTGTGTTATTTCCTCCTGAAGCCAAATTCAATGAAAGGAAGGTTCACTTATTCCCTCTCATTTTCCTCTTCTTTCCCTCCATTACAAAAGCTATTTTTTGCCTCTTTTATGTGAGATGATTTACTACATTCTGCATCTCCCTTTCTCTTTCTCCTAGTGCATTCTCAACACTTAATTTTCTTTTTTTAGATATCATCCTTTCATATTCAGCTCTCCCTGTGCACTCTCTCTCTCTCTCTCTCTCTCTCTCTCTCTCTCTCTCTCTCTTTCTCCCCCTGTCTGTCTATATATTTCCTCCAACTACCCTAATACTAAGAAAGGTCTCATGAGTTACAAATTTCTTTCCATATAGGAATGTAAACAGTTCACCTTTAATGAGTGCCTTATGACTTCTTTTTCTGTTTACATTTTCATGCTTCTCTTGATTCTTATATTTGAAAGTCAAATTTCTATTCAGTTGTGGTATTTTCAACAAGAATGCTTGGAAGTTCTCTATTTCATTGAAGTTCAATTTTTTCCCTGAAGTATTATACTCAGTTTTTCTGGGAAAATGATTATTGGTTTTAATCCTGTCTCCTTTGACCTCTGGAGTATCACATTCTAAGTCCTTTGATCTCTTAGTACAGAAGCTGCTAAATCTTGTGTTATCCTGATTATGTTTCCACAATATTTGAATGGTGACTCCTTGTAGTACTTTCTCTTTCACCTGGGAATTCTGGAATTTGACTACAATTTTCCTGGGAATTTTGGGATCTCTTTCAGGAGGTGACCAGTGGATTCTTTCCATTTCTATTTTACCCTCTGGCTCAAAAATATCAGGGCAGTTTTCCTTGATAATTTCTTACAAGATGATGTCTAGTCTTTTTTATCATAATAATAATAATTTTATATATAAAATATATAAAAACAATAATTTTAAAATTATCTTGCATGGATCCACTTTCCAAGTCAATTGTTTATCCAATGAGATACTTCACATTTTCTTCTATTTTTATTCATCCTTTTAGTTTTATTTTATGTTGCTTGATTTCTCATAAAGTCATTAGTTTCTATTTGCTCTGTTGTAATTTTGAAGGAATTATATTTTTTGGTGAGTTTTTGAATATCTTTTCCCATTTGGTCCATTCTGCTTTTTAAGGTATTCTTCTCCTCATTGGCTTCTTGCATGTCTTTTCCCATCTAGATTAGTCTAATGTTAAAGCTGTTATTTTTTTCAGCATATTTTTTGTCTTTCCTTTAGCAAGCTGTTGACTTGTTTTCATGATTTTCTTGTATCACTCTCCTCTCTCTTTCCAGTTTTCCCTCTATTTCTCTTACTTGATTTTCAAAATCATTTTTGAGCTCTTCCATGGCCTAAGAGCAATTCATATTTTTCTTGGAGGCTTTGGATGCAGGAGCTTTGGCTTTGTTGTCTTCTTGTTGTATGTTTGGATTTTCTTCATCACCAATGACACAAGAAAGGACCTCTTCACTGAGAAAGTAAGAATGTATAATCCATTTCTTTTTCCATCATTTGGTCATTTTCCCAGCCAATTATTTGACTTTTGAGCTCTTTGTTAAGTGGGGGGCTCCAGTAGCAACCTCTTCTTCAACAGTGGCTGCTGCCTCCCTGGAGCTGGGGCTAATACTGGGAGTATGGCCAGGGCTGGGTCTGGGGCTAGAGCTGGACATGCTCCACTCTCACCCAGGTGAGAAACCATTCCCACTGTCCTTTGAGGCTGTATTTGGTGTTTTGGGATTAAGAAGTCTGGAAACCAGCAGCTGGCAGTGATTCAGTCCCCTAAGGCCTGTTCCAGCTCCATCTGTGTAGAACTATGCTTTGCTCTCAGCTTGGTGGGATAAACACTTCTTGCTGACCTTACAGTTTATCTTGGGTTGGAAATTTGCTTCATTTTGTCATTTTATGGATTCTGCTACTCTAGAATATATTTAGAGTAATTTGTTACAGATTTTTTGAGGGATTTGGGGGAAAAGCTCTAGTTCATCCCTACTTCTACTCTACCATCCTTGAGGGTTATTTTAAAGAGAAAGACACTGTTCCAAGATATGTCAAGAAAGGGTCATGTTAGTTAACAAACATTGGAGAGAGGAAGATGAGAGACTGTATTTGTGCTTAAACTCATTAGCTTGCAACATAAAAATACATGGAAGGAAAAAAAATAACAATAGAAAGTTATATTGCAGGCAGACTGTGAAATAAGATAAAGGTAAAAAGACACATTGAATGCCAGAACCAAGAGTCTACAATTACTTTAGTTGGCAATGGAGATTCTGCTTGGTATATGAATGGCATTGTCAAGTTTTATTTCCAGTCTCAACCATCTCCAATCTGTCCTCTCCATAGTTGCCAAAACAATCTTCCTATGACATGGATCTGATGTTTCTCACTCCTGTTCTCAAGAACCATCACTGGATCCCTATCATCAATAGTATAAAATATAAACTCCTTACCATGTCATTTAAAACCTTCAAGAATGTGAATCAAACCCATTTTTTCAGTCTTATTTCACATTTTACTCCTTCATATATTGTACATTTTAGCCAAACTGAACAAAAAAGTGACTCCTTGACCTAGTCATTTTGCCTCCTACCTCTATGAAATCACACAATCCCATAACTGGAATGACCTACCTCCTCAATAATATCTCTCATCATCATCTTCTTCAATGCTAAAATGAAAAAAAAAACCAATTATCTGTTCTGTGAACCTTACCCTCTCCCCAATTTTTAATGTTCTCTTCTTCAAACTACCTTATATTTATTAATAAACATGTCATTTCTTTCAAGAAGAAAATAAGTTTTATATGGGTTTTTGTTTCAGCATCTCTAGCACCTAGGACAGTTCTATGCACATAATAAGTGCTTAGTGTTTGTTGAATTCACTGAAATGAAATGAATTGCATTGAATCAAATCCTTCTGGGAGCTTGTTTATGGGATGTATTTAAGGGGATAAAGACCTGAACTCCAGTTAGGAATCTATAATGATAGCCCAGACAAGACCTAATTAGATCCTAAATTAGTGTTGGCACTTTGGGTGGAGAGAAAAGCATGGATGTAAATGATATTGTGAAAGTGTATTTAGCAACTGATGTTGTTTAGTCATTTTCAGTCATGTCTGATTCTTTATGATACCATTTGAGATTTTTTAGCAAAAATACTAGAGTGATTTGCCATTTTTTTCAAGGAAACTAAGGCAAACAAGGTTAAGTGATTTGCCCAGGGTCACACAATAAGTTCCTGATGCCAGATTTGAACTTAGGTCCTCCTAACTCCAGGTCTGGCACTCTATCCACTGCTCCAAGGAGCTGCCCATCTAGCTACCCATACTTAGTGATTAATTGAATGCTGAATTCAATAATCCAATTATTCATTAAACACACCAAATTGAGAAAATGAATATGTGAGATCCTAAGGAAAAATCCATTTAAAATGCTATTTTGGAAAACCCTTCCACTCCTTCCCTTTAACTAGACAAGAAGAGAATATCTAATCCCCTCCTGAACTGGCTTAGGGAAATGGGAAGTCAGGAAGACAATTCTATTATGTGAGAAAGCTGAAAATTGTTGAGATAATCAGGAAAGACCTAAATATTTCCTGGATGTGACTCTCAGACATATATGTGTGTAGCAGGAGTAACTTTATTAAAAACATTTGTTCACAGTTTATATATAGCATGCTTTCTGGTTTGACTCGATCTGGAGAATGAGAAGAGAATAGTAGGGGCTATTTTTCAAATTTCTTCCTTTCTCTTTTTTGTTTTTCAAGGAGTGTTGGTGAAGGGATAGTCCCGTCTGACTTTCATCTGCACATCCTGTTATTGACACCAAGTATAGCCTAGAGCCCAGAGACATTCTTGCCATGTCCTCACATACTGGCCATTCTTTGTATCCACCAGGCTCCAATTTGGCAAGTGCCCCATGGATTGCTTAATTGGTGGCAGAAGGAAAACTTAGCACACACAGATGATATACAAAGCAGAAATGTTTTCCAAATGATGTTGCACTGTTCCATCAATTCCTTTTAGGTGCTTAATCAAATCCATTTGTCTGGGCTTGAAGCAAAGCTTTCTCTCTTACTCCTTTCACTCTTTCAGTCACTAACCTAGCAGGCATGAAGTAAAATGCAACGGTGTGGTTAGACCCTCTCCAGCAGAGGGGAGGGACCTGAAATCTCTTCCTCGATAAAGAAAACCATGAAAGCAATCAATACCTGCAGATGCCCAGGAAGGATGGAAATGAGTGGCCCTCCAAATAGTCAATGGTTCTGCCTGGTTCAATAAATCATGCAAAAGTTCAACTGCTGATCTCAGATCCCTCCAAACTCTCCCTGTCTCATGGGTCTACAGAAGTAGAATGGAACACTCTAGAGACAAAGTTCTCCAGAGATTTGGGGCTCTTCCTATTTCTAGTACCAACAGAAATACCCCAGATAGCAGCTAGCCTTTCTAGCAGTTTGTCTGTAGCGTTTCCTCCATGACTGGCCAGGAACTGAGATAAGGTAAGGCAGAGACAAAGGAAGAAGAGAGGGGAAAGTGCTTTGAACTTTCTTAAAGTTCAGAAATGTAATTTTGGTTGGATTTCAGTCAGAGGCTAAGGTTCAGATTACTTCTTATACAAATCAGTTCACTAGCCTCTAGAGGTAGAACAAAAGAGTTGCTGTAATTTAGAAAGTCTTTGACTAAATCAATGTCTTTGCCTTGCCCTGAGAAATTCAAAATGTCACTGGAAAGAATAGCCAAAAATAGCAAAAAAAAAAAATCAGAGGTAACTATCAGTTACATATTACCAATAACAAAATAAATATCCAAATAGGAGATTAGAGCCATTAGTGGCATGTACACAAAGTAGTTTAATTGGATTTAATATACTATTTTTAAAATTATCCTTTTCCAATTAATACCTTTTGTTCATCCTGGATCCAGAATTGAAAAAAGAAAAGAGGAAAGTTTGTTAGATTTCTGTCAGAAAATTGTAAAGCACTTTTTTGCTGACCCCAAGGTTCCCATAAAATCAAAGGCCCATCTTTTCAATATCTATTGGCATTGCCAAATGGCAGTGAGACCTGGGAACTCACTCCTGCTAAAGAACTATATCAATAGTTTTCCAGAGATAATTATCATTTACAGGTGCATGGTAGATGTGAATAGGCACCAAGATAGAAGCCTAGGAACTCTTAACAAGAAAGAAGTCCATTGGGTGGATCCTCAGCGGTTATCTATGGAGAAGAAACAGAACAAGAGGTGCCCAGGAGGGGTAAGCCTCATAGATTATGTTCTTCATCACTGAACAGAATCTCAGAATTTTAGACCATATATACTTTGGATTATCTGAATAATAACTTTTATGTATGCCTTTTGAAGCATCAGAATTATTTTTCAGGATACCCCCATTAGATCCTCTTGTGCTACAAAAGAGAAAAAAAAACAAATCAAGAAAGTAAATGAGGCTGAATGTACACAAAACCTTATAGACCTGTAGTCTTTTATCTTTCTTTCAAGAGACAGATATATTTCTTCCTCTTTTTTCTGGGACTAAGAATGTTTCTTCAGGCAAGTTCAACTCCTTTTCTTGGCAAAGATACTGGGGTGACTTGCCATTTCCTTCTCCAATTCCTTTTACAGACGAGAAAGTGAAGCAAACAGGATTAAGTGACATGCCCAAGGTCACACAGTTAGTAAGTGCATGAGGCCAAATTTGAACTCATGAAGATGAGTCTTCCTGACGCCAGGCTGGAACTCTACTCACTACGCTGCCAAGACCAGTCATTGCAATAAATTCCTGCTTGGCTTCATTTTAGTGTTGTTTACATTTACACCATTTTGATTATTTTGTGTATCATGCTGTCCATTCTTTGATCTATTCTTTGCTCTAGTTCATGCAAGTTTCCTCATGATTCTCTGAATTCCTCAGTCATTGTTTATTGCAACATACTAAGATCTCATTACATTAACATAGTAAAATTTGTTGAGCCACTCCTTAACTGACATGTGCCAACTTTCCTTCCAATTATTTTTCTTATTCTTTTTCTATCACAGAGTTTCTATGAATACTTTCTTACATGTATCTTTCTTGTGTATACTATCATTTTTGTCAGTTACCTCCTTGGAGCACAAGCCCAAAAGTTAGATAAAAGAATTAAATGGCATAAAAAGTTAATAGTTTTTCTCTCAACATTCCAAATTATTTTAAAGAATGATCAGACCAATTCACAGCTCACACAGTAGTGCATTTCTATATCTGCTTCCCTGCAGATCCCCCATTTGGTCATATTTGTCAATTTGATGGTATAGAGTAAGGATTGATCCTTTTTTTAAAGATTTAATTCACCAATAGGACCATAGCATTTTTCAATCCACAAATAGTTGTTTTGATTCATTTTTCTTTTCATTTTTGAGCCAATTGTTTTGGTAAGATATAGGTAAGGTTTAGGTCTCATTCTCTGGATCTCAGTTCAATAAGTAAGAGGAATAGAAGTCGCTCTGTACCAGTGATGGGTTCCCTAAAACTTGAAAGATCCCATTATTTCTTATCTTCATAGGAATACAGGTGAAGTCCAGAAAGATACCCCCCATCTCCAGTATGGTCTTTGAGACTGGCATTTGATAGTTCCATGTTCTACCCTACCCAATGATACACTGACCTTTGAAAATGCCAAAAATAATGGCTCCATCTCTACAAACTCCTTCAATGTTTTTGGAATCCCTCCTAAGACTTATAATGCGTTTGTCCTAGCCCATTCAACAGGCCGGTGGTGTTTGGAGAAGGAGTTATCAGATGCATGCAAATAATAATAGTCTTTAGGTCTAGAAGTTGTTTTTTCTTTACTAGAGCTTTGTTCTCCAAGACATTTTTGTCCCTTTGGAGGTTTCCAGACAATAGGGTCCTGAATCAAGTTCTCCTCAGTACCCTAAAAAAAATAAATTGAAAAGGGGACTGAATTGTGGTTGGAATAAAGGTTATACTGGACTCACTGTTCAGAAGACCTGGAAGAAGTTGAGAATATATAACTTGTCTGGGGTGAGAGAAACAGAAGGAAAGTTGGCATGTAAGGTAGTCTAGTAAACTATTTGATAATAGTTGTCAGTCCGTGACTGTGTGAACTTTGTGGGATGCATCCAGTGGGCCTTCTCCCATGAAAAGCAGAGTATTTTGGTGGATCAAGCACTGGATTTGGAGTCAGAAAGATCTGGATTAAAACCTGCCTCAGAAGTTTACTAGGAATATGTCCCTGAGCAAGTCATTGAACATCTCAGAACCTCTGACTCCTTTATCTGTGAACCAGAGGTAATAATGGTATCTACCACACAGCATCATTTTGAAGATTGATGAGATATTATATGTAAAATACTTTGCAAAACTTAAAGTGTGAATTGTCACAGTCACCATTACCATCACTATCACAAACATCACCACTGTCTATCACTAATTCATCTCCTAAATTGCCCATATTGTCAACTACCTGATGGACATTGTGACCTGAATGTACCATTTGTATCTCAAATTCAAAGCATTTAAAACAAAACTATTTATCTCCTCCAACCCTTCCCCCTCTTCAATTCTGTTATAAACACCATCATTTTTAAAAACACCCAACTTTATGGTCTGAAAAAATGGGAAAAAGCCAAGTTATAATTATGAATTGAAGGAAGTATACAACAGTAAAAAAAAAAAAATACTGGCCTAAAAATCAGGAAATATGGGTTCCAATTCTGATTCCTCCATTACCTAGATATAGGACTTGGAGTATACCACTTGACTTTTCTGGATCCAAGTCTTATTATTTGCCTAGACAAGGGAGCTGAAATAGATGATTTCTTGAAACATTCCGTCTCAAAACTTGATTATTTTTGACAATATATTACATATGTATTATATAATATATTATGCATTACATAATTGCATATATGTAATATGAAACATATTACATATATTGCATAATATAATATAATAAATGAAATATATGTATATGTAAATGCACATGTATACATGACCAATATTCCCCCTTATATTAATAGACTGAAGTCCATCTGAAGGTTAATTTACTGTTCAGTAGAGTAGAAAGAGTTTAGTTAATTTAATAAATCAATCAGGAAACATTCCTTCATTATATTAGAATAGGATAATCCCCCCCACTTTTTTTGAGATTTTATCTCCCTTTCTCACTCAGCCTGAAAGTACAGGGGCCACTGATGAGACTGGTCCCATTTCTTATTTACATGGGAGCTATAATTTGGTCCATTTACAATATGAATTTGTTTACCCTCTGTAAGTATTCTAGTGCCTTTCCCTTCCCCACTCTAGCATCTGAGGTAGCTAAGTGGTATAGTAGATGGGTGCTGGAGCTCTAAGCCTGGGATCATGAAGATCTGAGCTTACATCTGGTCTCAGATACTTAGTAAGTGTGTGACCTTAAGCAAATCACTTTGCATCAATTTCTTCAACTGTAAAATTGGGCTAATAATAGGACCTGCCTTAAAGGTTATTATGAGTATCGAATAAGATAATACTGATTAAACCACTGGGCACAGTGTCTGCCATATACTTAGGTATTTAATAATTGCTCATTTCCTTCCTTCCCTTCTTGGGGTTTCACTATATTGTTGCTGAACTCAATTCAAACACTACATCAGCTTAATTCATTGCAGCTTTAAACTCCAGAGTTCAAGAGATCCACCAGCCTCAGCTTCCCTAGTAGCAAGAATTACAGATGTGTGATATCACATCTAGGCATTATTCCCATTTTTCAGGATAGTTAAGGTTACTGAATTTACTGAATTACTGAATAATCTCCAAGTATATGTTGGTTGTCACTTGGCAATTTGAAACATTAGACAGTAATTGAGGTTGTAAAACTCACACGCAAACACACACACACACACACACACACACCATTCTCCAAGGTCACTTCTACCTCCACCATCTACCATCTTAATCAAAAATAGTTTGAAGGGAGTAGGAAAGTCAAGGATGGCACAAGACACTGATGAGTAATCTTGTTCTGAAGTGCTTGATATTCTAGCCATGAAACTGCTGCAAAATAAAGTCAAAATTATCCATAATCGTTTCCACTTGATTCATGAGAGGACTCAGCTGTTGTGCCCTGGGAAGAGACTGAGGCCAGGGAGCTCGCCACAGTTGGAGTAAGGAAGAACCACAAATTACAGAATGGGAACAATGAGTTTCTCTTCACTGGAGAACTTTAGCAAAGGTTAAAATGCCCATTTGCCAATTAATGTTGGTACAAGTTGGAATGAATGACCTTTCAGGGCCCTTCCAACTTTGCATTCTGTAATCCCATTGCCCTTCCAAATGTGGCTGTTGCAAAATCTCCGAAGAGGCATCTGAATGTATCACTTTCAGTCTTTGAATGAGTAGATATTCATTTGTTTGCAGAACTACAATAACTTCCACTGAGAGTGCATACTTTTTTCAGTGCTCTGCCATGTTGTTTTCTCTAATTAGGTCTTCCACAAAGATTGTTCTCTTTCATACTCAAAGACAACCTAAATATCATCAGCCCTTAAAGTCACATATGCATAAAAGACTATGACTATTCTCTCCTTGACTAAGTTCTCTTGGTTGTAATAAGTAGCCTGACATCATTATCTTCTCTAATTAAGATTTTCTCCTCATCTAAGACCTGGAGAACATTGCCCTCTCAACATAAGTCAGGATTGAGGATGGAATTGGGCTTGATGATGTAGAAGACAGGGTTCTAATCAAGACCTGCATTGCTTTCATAATCTCTAGCTTTCTCTAATGTCTGAGACCCAAGAACTACCTTGTCACCAATATGGGAAACAAACCATTGTTCCATTATTCAGAAATTATCAACCTCAGAATGAGGTAAATCTGATCCTTTCACTATGATGTTTAGCACAATGAACCAGTAGAACTGAATGATAGTGGAGACAAACTTCTGAGGTAGCTGGATGGTGCAGTGGATAGAGGTCTAGGTATGGGGCAGGACTGAGGGGGGCATAAAAAGTAACCTCAAATGTCTGAAGGGCTGTTGTGTGAAAGGATTAGCCTAGTTCTTTTTGGTTTCAGAAGACAAAATAAAAAGCAATGAAGGAAAGTTGCAAAATCCTAGCAACTGGAGCTACCCAAAAGTTGGAATGGGTTGCCTTAGAATTTATCACCTACCCTTCTCCCTTGAGATGTTCAAAGGGTAGGACAAAATGTGGCATCTAATGGAGAGAACATTCTCAGTCATGTGCAAGTTAGCAGAGCAAGAAGAGCCAGTTCTTGAGAGCTCTTCCAACACTGAGTTTGTGCAATTCCTTTATAAGAGTGGGAAATTGGTCCCTGGACAACCCATCTCTTCCTCCAGTGCACAATTGCAGATGTCCAGAGGTGCTAATGTGTTAACAACATGTTAACAGCATTATTTTCCGTTTATGAAGTGTGAACTCCTTTCTCTGATTAAACTGGAATGGGAAACTCCATTCAACGAGATGAAAATTGGTCATGACCTGGAAGGCCCTTAGGAAGGTGAGTTCTCCAGCCTCATGGAGGAGACTTCCGTATCTATTCTAGAGTGAAGTCAGAAGAGAATGTTTTCTCTGCACTGTCCACCCCTCCAAAAAATATAGTACCTAGAGGTGGAACCAGTAAGAGATGTCTTATCTAGAAGCAAGCAAGGACAAACTGTAAACACAGGGGTTTCAAAGGGTAGTATCTCTGGCAGATTTGATTTTGAGATTAAACATTATTGTAGGACTAAGTAGCCTTGGTAGTTCTCTACATATGTACCCACTACCATATTACTCTATGTTTGTATTTCTCTTTCCCATAGAAACTTTGGATATGTGTGGGATAATGAATGTCCCCTCCCCCACCTCCCACCCCAGTTTAGGGGAAAGGGTCTTTTATGACTGCTCTTCTTACTTAGGTCCCTTAGTAAATACCTTTTCAAGCTAGTTGTATCAACTGGATAACTGTTAAGGGGAAAATTGCCAGTGGGAGGCTCATAAACCATAGCTTTAAGAGTGTAGGCCCCTAAGGATATCTTGGAACCAGTAGGGTACTGGTAAATGTTTAAAACCTGGATCTTCAAAAGAAAATGCACTCACTACATACATTCAATTTTAATCTGAATTTTTCCATGACTTTCTTAAGAAAATACAATAAAAAAATGACAAATCAAGACCTGATTTGTAGTTTTGATGATTTCCAAAGAGTAAATATTCACATAGAAAATGTAATAACTAACTCTAGCATCTGGTTTGTGCTGGTTCTAACACATCCCCGACTGGAAGCCAAAGATATCAGTTGCCTCTGGGAACCCAAAAAGCGAATGGGAGATAAAGTTGGGGGTAGAGCTGAGGCTGTACTACATCTTAAATTAGAGGTATCTAAAATGGAACAGATTATATCTGGAGGTAATATGTTCACCCTTCACTTGAAGTCTTTAAACAAAAACAGGATGATCATTTTCTAGGTTTTCATGGATGAATTCTTGTTTGGGTACATGTTGCACTTCTAATATCCTTCTAACTCTATAATTCTGTGGTAGGATGTCTAGAACTATGAACATCACTTATTATAGCCCCCAGCTTTCTCTGCCTATGTGCTTTATTCTCTGTCACCAGGATGATGAGTCAGACCATGGGCCTTGGTCCCACCTGTTATGTATCACATCAGAGACCTGTCTCTAGAGCTGCCTTCTTTTCTTATTATTTCCATTTATAGCTACCTACCAATTCTTAGAACATTGTAGGCAGAAAGTAATTGAGATATACTATTGTAAAATCCTTCTGCTATGCTCATGTCAATCCAAGTTTTTAAAAAAGAATCATTGAATATCTTGTGAAAGCTCTACTTTGGCCACACAAAGAACATACTGGGTCAAGCATTGCTTGCAAATTATAACTCTACTTTAAACCACAGGTGTTGGGGAGTCATGCACATCATGGCCCCACATTTTGAGTTGAGATAGAGTATAACATTCCTACAGCACAGAAGGACAAAACTCGCCATAATCAAAAGGTGAGACCCATTACCATACCATTACAACTGTTTGAAGGATGTTAGGATCATTTCCTGACCATTTCCCAACCATACCTCCTTTACCACAGACATTGTCCTCATCATCCTCATTCCTCTCCTTTTGGACTCTGACTCTGGAACAAACTTGGGTTCTGATATTGGATATTATCTTGGCAGAAATCAGGTTTCCAGGGTCATTTCCCTACTCTGCCAAATTCGCAAACTCCCCTTGCTAGCTTTCTTTTATATGGCATCCTCCTGTATCAGAAAGCAAGCTTCTTGAGAGCAAGGACTTTCTTTCCTCCTCAAATTTATACCCCCAGTGCTTAGCAAAGTGTCTAGAAAATGGTAAGCACTTAATAAATGCTTTTTTTCATTTATTTGTTTGTTTACTCATTCATCCATGGCCTTGTTTAGTGGATGCACTTCCAAGCAACCAATCATACTAATTTTCCCATTTGTCTGTGTTGCAATGGATCAAGTCTTTTAAAGAAGAAAATATTACCATTTATAGTAGAAATAATCCAACATTCAATGGCCATTTATTCCTCCACTCCACCTTAGGAAACAGCTTTTAGAAACTCTTTCTCCAAATGGGCTAATGTTTGAGAGTAGTTCCTAAGCATGAACCCAACCCAGCTGTCATTACCAATTACATCCCATCAAAACTGGGTATTTGTTTCTAGAAGACCACAATGAGAAAAGGAATAAATTGTTAGAATGTCCTTCTTGAGTAAATTAACAAATGACACCCACATTGTCATTCACAACTGTTCTTTTCCCTGTACATCCTCATTTTTCAAGAATTACAAATTGACCCAACATTTTTTTCAGAGATCCTTTATTTCATTGCATCATGCCGTTGTCTCCTGACCTCAGAGGCAAGTAGGACATGGTATGAAAAAGGGTGAAAATAATAATTGCAGAAACTTGTTTACTCTAAAAGGAGATTCCATTATCGTGAATGTTTCTTGGAAGGCTGGGTGTGGCCATAGGAGTCAAAGTCCAGTCAAGGGACATTCACCAAACATTAACCACTTTGGGGATCACAATTTCAGCATGAGCTTTATCATATAGTTAGTCATTTACAATCCTAATTTGCTATGGATAAACAAATCACATTAGATGGGTTATTACCCACAATTCAGTTATTTCTGAGAATGACTTATACAGGAAAGTGGAGGTTGCCCTTTAGGCCTGTGTCACATTAGGGCAATAGTACTTCTTAGAATTATAGATTCACAGGAAGCTAAATCTCACAGAGAGCAGAGTGCACAAAGTCCCAAATGTCTGAGCTAGAAGAGTTCTAAGAACAGAGAAAATAAACTATTAGGACTGGAGAGGATCCTGGAACACAGGCTGTCAGAGCTAGAAGGGACCTTAAAATGTAGAAAACAGAATGGTGAACCTAGGAAGTCTTTAGTGATTATCTAATTCAGGGGTTCTTAACCTGGCAGCTATGAATTTATATATGTACAAATATGAATATATGTATCAGCACATCCACATGTATGTATACATATATACACATGTAATGTTGATTTATTTTATATATTTAATTTCCTTTGGAATCCTGTGTATTTTATTTTATGCATATCAAAACATTATTCTAAGAGCAATGGGCTTCACAGGTTTCACAAGACTGTCAAGGGGTTTCAGGAAACACAAAACAGTGGAAAACCCCAGGTCTAATTGACCTGACATTTTAAAGAAAAAGAAACTAAAACTTAAGTTGGGGAAGAGACTTGCTTCAAGTCATACAACACAAGGACTAACCCAGACATGTTTTAATATACTGTTAGCATTCTTCTGTTATAAAACATCTTTCTAGTGTCTCTTTAAAAAAATGTTTAAAATAAAAATTCTTATTCCAGAAAAAATTTTCTCCTGCCACCACAGCACTCTATTGATTTTGTTGTGTTTTGTTGTAAGGAGAAATTCCACAATACTTTTAAAGAATACTTATTCAGGTAACGGTAGGACTAGATGGTCCCTGAAGGTGTTCAGTTCTGGCATATGTGATTCTGACCTTGAGAGTTCTTCCAGTCTATCTTGCTGCTTTCAGACAGGACAACAGCTATATCTCAGATACGGAACCATCAAGAAATATGTTCTATAACTTTCTTGTACAATGGTGTTCCAAAATATGTGTTGTCATAAAGTTCTTCAGAGGTCAGATCGTGCTATGTTCCTGCCCTGTAAACTCCAGGGCCTCTCAATTATTTCTAGGACCAAATACAAGTACCATTTCTTTTAGCATTTAAAGGCTTTTACAACTTGGATCTTACCTGCTTTTCCTTATTATACATTAACTTCCTTTTGTATGCTTTATGATCAAGCCAATTCAAATTTCTTGCTATTTCTCCCATGTGACACTGTTTCTTATCTCCATGATTTTGTACAGGTGATCCTCCATGCTTAAAATGTCTTCATTCTTGACTCTTAGAGTCTTTAGTTTCCATCAAAGAACAACTCAATTAACACTTCCTATACCGGGTCTTCCCTGATACATCTACCTATTAGTGCCTTCCACTTCCACAATTTATATTTATTTTTTAAATATTTATAATACTATTATACTAGCTTCTATTTGTACTGGTAGTTTGAGCTCCCAGAGGGAAAAGTTCCACCTCTATTCTAGAGATAATACTTCAAGTGACTATGTCTAATACTGTAGCTCAGGAGTCCCCATCAGTTTACTTCCTACTAACAATCCGGCAAATGTTCAATTCAATCAGAAAAGGCATTTGCTCAAATTGTAGTAGTTACAAATTCTTCCCTACTAAAAATTTGGTTTGGATGGGGTTTGGTGTGCTCTTTCTTCAGGTGGGTATTATTTGGTTCCTTCAGAAAAGACACTAACCCCTAGTCTAGGGGCAGCTAGGTGGTGCAGTGGATAGAGCACTAGCACAGGAGTCAGGAGGACCTGAGTTCAAATCTCACCTCAGACACTTGACACTCACCAGCTGTGTGACCTTGGGCAAGTTACTTAACCCCAATTGCCTCATCCTGGGTCATCTCCAGTCATCCTGATGAATATCTGGTCACTGGATGCAGATAACTGGAGGAGAAATGAGGCTGGTGACCTGCACAGCCCTCCCTCACTCAAAAACAAAGTCAAGTACAAGTGATTTCATTATTTTTCTGATGGCAAGGTCTTCTTCCACAACGAAGGATGAACGCACACAACCCCTACTCCAGGATTGGGAGAAGACCCCCCTCATTGATTTTTGTCAAGGCCTCAGTGGTGAGGTCTGTCACTTCCAGAGAGGAGCTAGAAGAAATCTAGCCTCTTTTATTTGATAATTCTTCCTAATTCAGAGATGGAATCCTTTCCTGAAGGACTCCAGCCTTATAAATAGTGGCTTCCCAGATTCTTGTTGCGGTCATATGCAAATGTGTAGCTGGGAAGAAAAGATATTCCTTCATTCTGTGTTTTAGGATAAGTTCATTCTCTTTTCTAGTTCCTTAACACCCAACTGAGGTATTCAAAGCTTCAGACAGACCCCTTCCAAAGTGTCAGGTATTGCATTTGTAGCAGAAAAAGTCTTCTCCTTTACATTTCATTATCTCTTAGTTCTTTACACCTTTCAGCTCTGCTGAAACCTAAACAAGGCATACCCTTACATATTTAATTTATAATTATTCATGTACATGTTATCCCTACCCCTCAATATCATGTAAACTGCTTGAAGATGAGTTCTCTTACTTTTTCCTTTGCATCTTCCATACTTAATGTATTGCCTGAGACATGAGTACCTCATAAATTCTTATTGATTGACTGATTTATTGTAATCAAAATATATTTCACATTGCCTTTTCTGACCATTTGGTAAGATTAGAGAAGTCATCTAGTATGCAGATCACTTAAACTCTCTTTGCCTCAATACATTTATCTGTAAAATGCGGATAATAGTGCCATCTACACTCAGGATTGGTGTGAGAATGGTGTGACATAAAATATGCAGATTGCAAAGCTTAAAGCACTTGTATAAATGTTAGGGATGATGATGATGATGATGATGTCACTGTAGTAGTAATTATATCGTTGTCATTATCATCTAATTCAACCTCTTCATTTCATAGTTCTTGTAAGTGGTCCATAGAATGAAGGTAGTTTCCCCAAATCACCTGGTTATCATGTAGCAAAGTCAGACTTTGAACCCAAGTACTTTAAGTTTACTTCCAATGGTCTTTCAGTTTCATCACCCTGCTCCTCCCCTCTGTGCCTTCCTCCCTTTCTGTGTTCTATAGTTCTGTCATTATAGCTAGTCACTCCTTCTGGTTAGGTCATTTTGTTAAAAAATAAAATAAAAAGGCAAGTCCACTGCCTAATTCATCCCTGTATGACCATAGACTGGGGTAGCGAGGTGGCAGACTGGATAGTGCTGGCTCTGGGGGAGGGGAGATTCATCTTCCCTGGGTTAAAATCAAATCTCAGATACTTCCTAGCTGCATGACCCTAGGCAAGTCACTTAATCCTTGCATCAGTTTCCCCACCTATAAAATGATTTGGAGGAAGAAATTACTCCAGTATCTCTGCCAAGAAAACCCCAAATGGGATCAGAGAGTCGGACATGACTAAAATGAGTGAACGTCAACAAATAACCATATGCTAGAACATTAACTTTGGCCAGTCATCCTGTAAGTCAATGTCGTTGGTTCCATAGGTTATGGGAAGATACGGCATAATTTTACTTAATGAAAATGGATTAATGCCAAGCAAGTCTGCCCATAACAACAGCTTTCTTATAATCTATGCAATACAGAATGTTGACTGATCATATAACATAGAGTTCTAATCCTTCCTCAGACACTAGCCATATCTAATTCCAAGCAAATCACTAATGTTCTTTGAATTTCAATATCCTCATATGTAAAACATGGGCAGACTTGACTTTTTATGGAAGGAATTTCTTTATTTGTCTTTTTGTAGGAAGGTTTCTGCTATTAATTTTGTTGGGAATCTTAACATTTAGAAATGGAAAGACTATCAAGGTCATCAATTCCAACACACTCATTTTATAGAGTGGAAATCTAAAACCCAGAGAGAAGTGACTTATCAAAGGTCATATAGGTAGAAGGTAATAAGTCATGGTTATAAGAATTTTCTCAATAGTCCTAAAGAACACAGGGTTCCAATGAATCTTTTGAAAAACACTGATTAAGATAGAGGATAGTATAGTGGAAAGAGCCTTGAATCTAGAGGTCAGAGGATGTGGGATCAAATCCACCTTAGAGTTTTACTACCTGTATGAACTTAGGCAAGGCACTTAACTTTCCTGAGCCTAAGGATCCTCATTGTTAGAGTGATGTAGTTGATATAGAGGGCCTCTGAAGCCATCCAGCTAGGCCTCCTGCTCTAGATCCATTACCTTATGATTTAACCCAACTCTCTTATTTGACAGATAAATCTACTATTCAGTGGGTTGAAATGATTTGGCCAAAGATTAGATTCAATCTCCACACACACACACACACACACACACACACACACACACACACACACTCACACACACACACACACACACACAGGCAAACACAAAAATAGGTTCGGCATTGTCAGAAAGAAGATAGTAGTGCTAACTCTCCATATAAAAAATACTGGATGGGTTCATCTGGGCCATCACTTCTCGCATATTCAACCAGGTGAATCCTGGCTGACAACTTTGACCAACCTTTCCACTGTGGATGGCTATTGCCAAGCATGCAGAAGACTTTAGAGAAATGTGTAGAGTCCCCTGTCTTCTTTTCGGCTTGGTCTGGGAAGAAAGGTTTGTTTTCGGGAAACAGAGCCTTTTAGGGGCTTGCTCACCTCAGCTAGAATCTGGTTCATGCATAAATTCAGCCATAGAGATGAGGGGTCTGATAGGAAACACTCTCCCTAATTAAAATGGTTTTCTTTTTTGATGGTATTCCAGGTAGTCATTTACTCCTTGGGCTGAAACTTCCCACTCCATATATTCTGAGCAAGATTTTGGAATATGGGCCATTATTTTTTTTAAGCTTGTTATGCATGATTAAGTGAAAGCATTTAGTTTAGAAGAAGCAATTGGAAATAAAATGGAACTCTATTCTGTTTCTCCAGAGAACATTCTCTACTAAGTAGAAAGGAAACGATATTTTCAGAATTTCACAATCTTTCCCCTAAGACATCTTAGAACTATCTACTTGCAGAAGCACTGTGAAAGCAGCCTCCCCGTTCTGTCTCCTTCCAAGCAAGAGAACTCTGAGAAATCTTTGGTTTTAATACATTCAACTGAGAGTTGGAAGGGGCCTAGAGTCAAGCTCTCTCATTTTACACACAGCGAAACAGGTTTAGCATGGCAATAACCAATAGGGAGCTAATTCTGGGAAAGCCCTGGGTATAAAGTCAAGAAAATCTGAGTTCAAATTTTGCCTCAGCCATTTACTCTCTGTGTGAACCTGATAAATTATTTTCATCTGCCTCAGTTTCCTCAGTTGTAAAGTTGGGATCATAATAGTACCTCCTTCTCAGGATTGTTCCGAGGATAAAATGAGATATTTTTAAATGACTAAATTATAAGTGATTAACAAATGCTTAAAGTTAAGTGACTTTTCTAAAGTCATGCCCCTACTGAGCAGAAGAACCATGACTTGAATCCAAGTCTTTTGACTCCAAAGAGAATATTCTTCCAGCGATAGCTTCCTTTGCTATAATGTCTGACCTAATCTTCCTAGCCAATAAAACCAATTTTCCCTTTCTCCTACCTTAGTTTTATATAGCACTTTGTTCACAAATCTCTTATGCAAATATCATGGAGCCCAAACCATCCCATAAGAAAAGTCCCCTCTCTATCCTTTTCAAGAAATAGTCATACAGTTGGGTAATCTTTTTTTTTGTAATTTTCATCTGGGACGAGGCTTTGAAACTCTTTCTATCTGGAGCTGAGTTACCTCTCCCGGCAGTCCATTCTCTAGTTCCACTCTGAGTAATCTGTGGTTGTTAGGAAATTTCTCCTCACCTTTCCTTACTTTGAAATGCTTTTTTTTTTTGTTTACAAACTCCCCCCATTGCTCCAAGCTTTGCCCTCTGGAGCCAAGCAGATTAAACCTCTTTATTCTTCCAGTGACAGCCCTTTAAATACTTAAAGACAGTTATCATCCCCACCCTCTTTCTCACCAGGCTTTTTTTTTTCCTATAAGCTAAACATTCATACTTCATTTAAATGCTTGTATGGAATAAACTTGAGTTACTTCACCATCCACACTGACCTCCTCTGCATGATATTCAACTTATTAACAACTTTTCTAAAATATGGCGCCCAGAATTGACTGCAGATAATACTGCGTAATATTGCAGAATGGCGAGACCAAGGCAAAGTACAGTGAAACAGCTGCTTCCTTATTCCTGGACACTAGACCTCCCTTAATGTGGCCTAAGCTTGAATTAGTTTTCATAGCTGCCATATCACACTACTGAGACATATGAGACATCCATTCTACTAACCCCACCCCGCCACAGGCACACATGCACCTATACACACATACAAACTAGTATCTAGCAAACTGGAATCTAGTCATATTGCTTACAATTTTTCTTGTCAAGTTGACTTTTTAATATTCCATTAAATTTCATCTTATTCAGAACCTGTCTGGTATTTAGGTCTTTGGGGATCCTTTCAAATCTTGATTCTGCTGCATTAGCTAACCTGTATTAGCCAGGGTGAAATGAACATAGATATATGTATACACATATAGAATTGTCCACTTCCAGCTCCTAGACACTGAACCTTGTGCCTGACGTTTAACAGCAATGAATCTAGTCATTTCTAGATCATAAGCTACATAAGGGCAGGGAACAAGTCTCACCTAAACTTTGTACTCATAAAATCATTTTATTCATGCATGTATTTATTCAATAAACAGTTAATTAGAGTCCACTGTGTGGAAAGGAAGAGTGTTAGACACTTTGGAAGGGTGGCAAAGAAATACAAAGTCAGTCAACAATCCACCAGCTATTATTAAGCACTTACTATGTGTGAGGCACCATGCTAAATTTATCTAAACCAAGTCGAGCCTACAAAGGCTGGAGAGTCTAACGGGGTGAGGAAGGGTAGGGCATAGATCATTAGTATACACAACATTAAGTGACAAGTCAGGAGTTAAAAAGCAAAGTGTGATATATTGTAAGAGTTGGGGGATAATATACAGACTACAATATAAATGTGGCAAGAATCCCACGTAACTCTGATATCTTTCCATGACTTGAGTTCAAGGCAAGGGCTATTATTTCTCTTGTGACTCCATTCCCTACAAATAGACTAGGCTGGAGTCATGAATTAAAGGGCCAAGTATTGAACTGAGATAAAAGAAGAAGGGATATGCCAAGGAAAAATCAAGCAAGAGAATTGTTTCCATTACCAATGGGTGTGATGTCTCCTCTCCTTAACTCATACTCTGAGGGGAGGAATAGTTTCCTCAATGATGTGTGTCTTGTGTCATAGCTGGGGACCTCAACCATCAATCAAGTAATCAATTGCCAAGTTTTTATTAAATGTCCACTATGTGTTAGACACTGTGCTAAGCCTTAAGGATACTAAAGACAAAAGTGAAAATCCCTGACTTCAAAGAGTTCATGTATCCTGATGTAGGCGGCAATGTGTGTGTGTATATGTATATACATGTGAGTGTGCATACATATATCTATACACACACATACATATACATACATGTGTATGTATGTACACACACATGCATAATATGAACCAAAAGTCATTTTGGAGGGGGAGGACCTTGTAGTTACGGGCCTCAGAAAAGCCTTCATGAAAGGAGGTGATACTTGAGCTAAATCTTGAAGGAAATCAGGGTTTCCAAGAGGCAGGGGTGAGAGGAAATGCACTCCAGTCATGAGGGACAAACAATGCAAAGCATGAAGACAGCAGTCAGAGCATCATGTGAACAGACCAAGTCAGTCAATATAGATGCATGGAAGAATGGTTGGGTGAGAGGAGGAAGAGAATGATTAGGAGGAAGAGAAAGTAAAATGTGAGACCAGAAAGATAGGCAAGAGAGAGCTTGTGAAGAGATTTACACAAGAAACATTCTATGACCTTGCAATCAGCTGTTCCGTAACATTACTCCCCAATGTAGCACATAGAAGGTGCTTAATAGATGCCAGGTGAATCGAATTGCATCGAAGATCTGATGATGACAGACTTTCAAGGAGAGGGATGAGATGAGAAGGGACTGGATAAAATAGTACATCTCTATTATTTTCTCCTTACACAGTTCCGAGGATTGGTAGGTAGTTATAAATGGGAATCATGGAGAAAGAAGGAAAGTCTAGAGATATAGAGAAGGAAATTCTACATAAATGTTGCAGCAATGAAGGACTAGAGGAAAGAATGGTCAAGGCAATGGGGTCAGTTCCTTGCACTGCCCCACAGTACTTTTGCCTTAACGCTTTTCGTTGACAATCCTATCCTGTGCTGCTGCTCTGCCTCTGCCGATGCCATCTACCACTTTGCTGCTGAGCTCCCATTTCCACAGTTGGCACCTGCTGCTGTTCTGGCCCCTGTGAATAGGCTTTTCCCTTCACTATGTCATTGTCAATTCCCTTCTAGTTTCTGAGCAGCTATCTGTTGAGGTTCTGAACTCCCATTGCCTTGGGAAAGGATTAATGTTCCATTTTATTTGAAGCTGCCTGGGTCACAGAACTAGATCTAGTCACTTATTCCTCTTTCTGTTCTGTGGTCAAACAGTCTGGATGCCCCTGCCCAGCTAGCTGTAAACAGGGTTGCTGCACAAGCAGCTGTGAGACCTTCAGTCTTGGTCCCTCTCAATGGAAAGTCACCATCCTCTAACCCTAGCTGACTCATGGCAGATGAACTGCTTTTACTTGTTTTCCATCTTCAGGGTATTGGTAGGTTGCTTGTCATCCCATCAGTGGTCAGTACTTCTCCCTGAATCATTCTAGGGTTGAGGGTAGGCACATATATCCTTTTTTGTTGTTATTTCCACTATTCCTGTACTACTCCCATATTTCTACTGGCACAATCACTTTCAACATCTTGCCCCAGGTAATCTTGACTCTGCCTCTGGGTCCATTGGTTCTGATAGGTCAGTTTTTGCCTCACTTTCCCAGGGGCTTAAGCCTCCAGTTAACTTCCTGACTCATTTATCATGGTCTGAAGTCCACCCTTTTCCAGCTGCCTTTTCAGTGTTATCTTACATAACAATGTAAGTTCTTTGTAGACAGAACCTCTTACTTGTTTGTATTAGCCCAGTGCTTGACAAAGAGCAAGCATTTAATAAATGTTTTATCTGTCTGTCTATCTGTAATTCTAGCCTAGCCAATGGAGCTCCTTCTTCATAGCATTTTCAGCATGTCCTGCTTCCAGCCAGCTCACGTGCAATTGATTGGGAAATGTTTCCAAAAGGGAGCATGATGTATAGTGGAAGGGACCTGTTCCCCCATTTGGAGTATGAATAGACCCTCTGGAACTGTTTCCAGTCTACTAGCCATGTGGTTAATAGATGAACTGCTGTTGATTGGTTGCTAAGTCAGAGGTAGGATCTATTCAAAAGACAGTAACCAGCCAAAGAGAATATTTTGCAATCTTTATCCCTTGGGCTGCATTTGTGGAGAGAGACATCTTGGAAACTTCAGGATGGGGAGAAGTCTAGTGCTCTTTCCATATGGGACTGACATGAAATAAAAAGAAGAATAGCTAATACTTATACAGTACCTACTGT
The DNA here is from genome assembly GCA_028658325.1 of Potorous gilbertii. NCBI lineage: Eukaryota > Metazoa > Chordata > Mammalia > Diprotodontia > Potoroidae > Potorous > Potorous gilbertii. The sequence goes on from CM053769.1 coordinate 151,412,537, forward strand.
GTGCCAGGTACTTTACAACTATGATCTGATTTGATCTTTACAGCAATCCTGGGAGGGAGGTACTATTATTTTCATCTTACAGAGGAGGAAACTGAGGCAGAGGTTAAGTGATCTGCAGATGGTCATATAGCTCAGCCACTGACCTGAGCCTGAATTTGAATTCCATCTTCTTAGTTCCAGGTCCAGTGTTCTGTCCATTGTGCCACCTAGTGACCTCTCTAAAGTATTTATCACATGTTCATGTAAACAATGAACTTAAGCTTCTGATCTTTCCATACTTGTATATGCTCTTCTCTGCTCAGAGATGAACTGACTTTGGAAACAGTGAAGACCTGAGGAGCCACCAGAAGTCTGGGAGCCTTGTGGCCAAACCACACAGTACAGAGGTTGGACCCAGAGTAGAGTAAAGACAGTAGAGGCAAATGCAAAAATTCACCCATTAGATACACTGAATTCAGAAGGAAAACCCTATTTAGAACCTACTTTCAGTTTGAGGTTACTATCTTCAGCATCCATCGTGTAGAAGAGAGGGTGGTTTTGCATGCTGGGGATGCTTGGTACTTTCTTTTTTACTATATCTTCAAAGTCAATATTTATTAGTTAATTAATTGTTCATTGATATTCACTAAGTGAATTTGGGGTGCTAATAACTGCTGGTTGATGGTTCAGAGAATGCATAAAAACTGGGGATTAAGTCAATAGCATTAGAGAAAAACAACCATCTTCCCTCAGGTGCACACCTAGAACCTTGAAGAGGAGATGGAGTTCTTCTTGCTCTGGGGACCCGACCTTGCATATTGGGAAAGTAAGTACAGAGTCCTGCTACGTAGCTGTCTGCCTAAGTCCTGGCATGGCCTCTGACTACTGGGGCTGAGGAGTAAAAATGATCCTGAAGCTCTAAAAAGTCTGTCCCCCAACCTCCCAAAGGAGAAACTTCCAAAACCCTTAAAGAGGAAGGACAACCCGATTGCTTCTTCCTGTCTTTCAAAGACACAAGTATTAAGTGCTTTAGAGAAATGAAAAACATTAGGACATGAAACCCACAAAGCAAGCTTATAACCAGGGGAGGAGAGTTTCCCTCAGTGCCTCTAACATTCCTCCATACACACCAGGTGGTTAATAAACATTAATCAATTTTCATTGAGTTTGTCCATTGTTCAATCTCTTGTCAAGTGTTGCCTTTTTCTTCCTTTTCCCTGACCTTTTTTTGTTCGTTTCACTCCTCAGTGGCAACCTTTATCCAGTCCCTTCTCTTCTCTCTCCTGGAAAGAGTACCCTTCTTCCTGACCTCCATACTTAAAGTGCACCCTAGCCAGAAATTCCATGCCATTAAATTCAACAAGCATCTATTAAGCACCTACTATATGCCAGACACTGTGTAAGATGTTGGAGCTACAAAAACTAAATATGAATATGACCCCAGTATTCGATAAGGACTACATTCTACTGAGGGGAAAGGGCTTGCTTTATTCTCTAATCTGTATCTCCCACATTACCATGTACTCCACAAAGGTGGACAGGGGGTTTTCATGAACAGAAACTTTTAGCATTCTTCCTACTAGGGTTTTTCAGTATGTGTCTATGTTACTTTCCCTTTATTCCCCAAACCGAATGAATTTTTATTTTCCTCCTAGAATCCAGGTAGCAAAATGAAGAGGAATTAGACTATTTCCAAGTGAAAAGAGATTCCAAAAACTGTTAAGTTTAAATATTCATTAAAAAGTATTTTTCTTTTACCCTGTCTCAAGTGATCTACCATCACTTGGAGACCTCTAGTCAATAGGGGACTTATCTCCTCTGGAGGCAGCTCATTCTACTTTCCAGCAGTTCTAGTTATTAAGGAATTGGTTCTTATAGCAAGTCTAAATATTCTTCTTTGCAATGCCCTCTTTTTAAATTTTTACTTATTTTTTTTTAATTTAAGGAATAAAACAAGAATTTCCATAATATAAAATAATGAAAAGATGATTGCTCATGAAACTGCAAATCTCATATACAACTTGTTATTCCTTTTAAATTCATACTAAATATATCATGTCAATTTCTCCCCCCACCTTTGTTTTCACTTTGCCTCCTCTTGTGTCTTATGTGGCCAAGAAAACAAACTTCAACTCTTACTCACCTGAGAGTCCTTTGAACACTTGAATACAGCTCTGATGTCCTCTCCCCTTGCTAAATCATGTCCTTTCCTGGAAAAACATCCCCAGTGTTTTAACTGGACTCTCCCCTTCTTCTAAGCCTTACCTTTTGATATATGTTTTGATTTCACTCAAGGAAATATATCACCATTTCTCAGAGTACAAGAAACCGCTTCTGCTTCAAAGGATCCAACTCCTCACCCACCCACCCACCCTTATGGGAAGAACCTGTCGCTTAGTCTCCACGTTGCTGTGGTCCTTCTCGTCCCTCTTCGTTGGCCACTCTTCTACCTGCCAACCTTGTCATATATTAAATTGGAATCTGCAATGATTCAAATCCTCCAATTGAGACTTAAAGGGAGATGGGGTGCTATGCTACAGTGAATAGAAGTAAGGAAGACCTAATTTCCAAACCTGTTTCAATCACTATCCCAGTGTGCACCTTTGAGCAAGTCTCACGGCCTCACTAAGCCTCAGTATCCTCATATGTAAAATGGGAATGGTAAGAGCTACTCTCTGGGAAGCTAAGTGGAGTCATAGTGCACAGAACTCCTGGTCTGGAGTCATCTTCATGAGTTCAAATCTGGCCTCCAGACAGATTTACTAGCTGTGTGACCCTAGGCAAGTCACATAATGCTGTTTGTCTCAGTTTCCTCATCTGTAAAAATGAGCTGGAGAAGGAAATGCAAACCACTCCAGTAACTTTGCCAAGAAAACCCCAAGTGAGGTAGCAAAGAATCAGACATGACTGAAAAGACTGAAGAAAAGGTTCCTTACGGCGTTGCTGTTGTGTGGATCAAACTAGCTAATATATGTAAAGGTCTTTTCAAACTATAAAGGGCTATTTCCCTGTGAGCTCTTACGAGGAGGGACTCGGCCTCGCTCACAATGTATTCCACTTGGGTTGGGATTCAGGGAGTAGATATATCTCTGTCAAGAACAAACAATGTCTGAGGACAGTCCATATGCCAAGGCAAAATCATCCCGTTACTTAACAAACCAAATCTTTCTGGCAGACTTCTTTGTCACAAGCCTGAAACCATATCCATTCCCCATCTGCCACTGTGTAGTGACCTCCTTTGGGACCCCACCTAGCTTTCCTAGCTAGTCCTCAGAACCGCTCTGCCTCAGGAATTCATTCTAGTCGCCGCAAATGGATTCCTTGCAGCTCCATTCTTGGCCTTTGCAGTCAGTTCTTGTGCTGAGAATAGAGCTGTAAGAAATCCAACTTGTTCCTTCCTCTAATTACAGCACTTATAAAATCTTCTATGAGGCATCCCTTCAAATACAATTATCACCCTTCCCTCCCTTTCCCCCATGTCTTCTCTTTTGCAGGCTAAATATCTCCAGTTTCTTCAATGAATTCAATCTGTAGCCTATTCTCCTCTTCATGTCTCCTAATGTTGCAATAGCTTTAGGATTACTGTATCACTTGATTAACAATGTCCTTTTAATGTAACTAAGGTGTCGTGGTCAGGGCATAGCCCCAGGATGAAAAATTTAAATAGCAGCAAAGGACTTGTCAGGGGCACATTTCCTCTGTTTTCCACCCTGCCTTCTAGCTATTCAATAGCACCTAATACTTTAGCATCTCAGACACCCCATGATGCTTTTGGGTGGGTTTCCTCTTCTTGATGACTGAACCTCAAATGGACACCCCCCTCTCCAATATACCTGCTCCGACATCCGAAAACTGCTACTTACAGCTTTACCCTGAGCCCTATGTCCCTGGGGCTTTGCATCCTCAGTACCATAAATGACATTCGTAGACCTTTCACATCTTAAGAGAAGGGCTTAAGACACAAGCAAACCCAGGGTCTGGTTCTGTTTCAAATCCTATATTGTATAGATCTGAGCACAGCCACCAACGAGATCATCAGACCCATAAACTACAAATTAATCTCCTTTAAAAAAATGTTCCATGCGAATTCTTCATCTGCCCTCTGAGTTTGGATTTGATGACTCAAGGCTTCCTTGGAGAAAGTCAATGAAACAATTAAATCTCTGCCCATTTTTTCTAGTACTGATCTCACACAGTGTTAAAAAGGCTTGCACCTCACTTTTCACACTCAGGCCCTGTTAATAATTAATGTTTTCCTCCTTTGTTTCTTCCTTCTTTAACGTTTGGTTCTTTTAAAAACAGGGAAAGTGCTCGGGGTCTTGCTTAGCTTATCTGAGCAGTGTTCTCCACATCTGTTTAAATATGAGTCCCATTAACATCCACAATCAGATGTCTGAGAAATTCTGTTTTCTTCCCTTTAGCAAGGGATCCAGTAGGAAGAAGGGTCAATCTTTGTTCTTCTTCCTAGAAAGTAGCTGTTTCTCCTGGCTCCCTTTCCCCCAGGCTCTGGTCCCAGCCCATTACCCCGATAGTCTCAAGAGCCACACGTGTTCCATGTTAAGTCCTAACCATCTGGGGGTTGATATAGAAGGATGGCTACCCAGAGACAAGGATGGTGCTGAAAGGTATTTGACTTTTCAGTTTTACAGCTCAGTAACAGAACTGGGAAGTGACCCAGCACACAGCTGAGGTGTTATTCCTCTTTCCTCAGAATGAGCCAGAGGCATTCGTGAGAAAAGCAAGTGGTGGGGAAAGCCTGCAGAGTGATAATGACAGGGGATCGTAAGACTCAGAGACACTAGATGGGATTTTTATTTCCTTCTTAATCTTTGGTGGAATTTGACACCTCTCCTCCTCAGTCCTTAGCTCCTCCTGAAGCCCTCTCACCTGCCAGCACACGGCAACAGTCACACACAGAGTACATCCATTCATTCATTTATTCATTCAACAATCACTTATTGCATGCCAGGTACAAGGCATCTTAAGATCACTCAGGATACCATAACAGAAATATTCTCATTTTTGTAGCCCTTCAAGGTTTACAGAGCACTTCTCTCATAGCACTTTTATAAGGTAGATTGAATTTTGTTGTTCAGTTATTTCAGTCAGGGTGATTTTCGTGACCCCTTTTGGGTCACGAAAGGGAAAACCCTTTTGGAGTTTTCTTGGCAAATATACTAGATTGGCTTACCATTTCCTTTTCCAAAAGAGGAAACTGAGGCAAACATGGTTAAGTGACTTGACCAGGGTCACACAGTTAATAAGTATTTGAAGCTGGATTTGAACTCAGATCTTCCTGACTCCAGGTCCAACACTCTATCCACTGCACTATCTAGCTGCCCCAGCCAGAATAGAATTATCCCCATTTTTTAAATGGGTCTACTAGGGCTCATAGAGTAGAATTCACTTACCTAGGGTGACACAATCAGAGTGTCAGAAGGGGCAAAATCTGAGGCTATGCAAAATTCCGGAATAAGTCATCTTTGAGTCTGCTGGGCAGACAGGGCCACCTCCTCTTAGTGATTTTCTCTACTTTCAGCTGAGTCTCACCTGGACTTGAGGAAGGGAATCTGTCAATAGAGCTCAAAGAATTCATAGGATTCCAGAGATGGACCCACATTTTCAAGCATGCTTCCGATCACCATTGTCTAGTCCTCTCTGTCTATATTTATTTTCCAGTTTTCTCTAGAATTCCTATATAAGGCCCATACAGTTCAGCTGAAGCCAACGTGATTTTGAGACTGAATATAATAACTTTCCTATAGCACTTACTCTGCAGTAAACAACATGCTAAACACTTAACAAGTGTTCTCATGTGTCATCCTCACAACAGCATGGGAAGTGGGTGCTGTTTTAATCTCCATTTCATAAAGGAGGAAACAAACACGTAGTGGTTAAGTGACTTGCCCAGGGTCACACAACTGGTTCCTGACTTCAGGTCCAGTGCTCTCTATGCACTGCACTACTCCGCATCACAGAACAGCAGGAATCTATGTATTTGGAAGGTCAAACTAAGAAGATCCTCTTTGGAGTCCCAAAGGGGCAGGCAGTTACTCTAAATGTGGCATTTAGAAACAGAATGACTGTCAGTTACTTAGCTGCACATAGGCCACTGCTCCTCTCTGAGGATCCGTTTCCCCTCTGCCATATATGGGCAATCATTCTTTTGCTACCTGTCTTACAGGGCTATATGATCACAGACGCATGAACCCTCCAAGGTCATCTGATCCAACTCAATGAGTTTTAGAGAAGCTAAATTACTTGGACAACTGAACCCAGGCCCTTTGATTCTAAAACACAGTGCTATCTCTACCGCACCAGACTGCCTGCATTATAAGAAAAAGAGCTCTATAAATTTTAAAGGACTATATAAATGTGAGTTAGTTGTTGTTTTAGAGATAACAGCGTGATATAGTGTTTCATTTTTGTGTTTGCACCCCTAGAGTCTACCACTGATTTTTCATGACCTGTTTTGGGGTTTTCTTGACAAAGATACTGGATTGGTTTGCCATTTCCTTTTCCAGATGAAGAAACTGAGACAAAGAGGGTTAAGTGACTTGTCCAGTGTCACACAACTAATAAGTAGTGTCCAGCATATTTATTAATATTTTAGTGCCTGGTATGTTTGTTTATTAATGTACAAAGAACTAATAAATTTTGGCTGATTAGTTGGTTGGTGGTGTTTATTAACATCCATAATGTTAGATCTGGATTCAGTCCTAGTTCTTCCAGTTACTAGGTCTGTGCCCACAAGCTACCTCTCTGTACCTTGGTTACTCATCTTTAAAATGGGGTAAACACTGACTTATCTACCTTGTAAGATGTCTGTGGGGAAGAGGCTTTGCAAATTTTAATATGCTAAGAAAATGTGAGCTATTTGTGTTGTTTTCCATTTGCAGAGCCCTGCATTCACTTCTCAGTTAGCATGCAATTTTAACTTCCTTAAGGCATGGAAATGGCCACTTTTATAGGTGGAAAGTGAATTTTCCTCCCAAACAAAGATGGCCACAGAACTCTCCCCTTTTGACCTGGTGTAGCCCAGACAGTATTTAACAACTGATTGATCACCAGCGGCAGCTTGTGTACACAATGAGAGGGGCCCATCTCTCTGGCAGGGAGAAAGGGGACTTTATCAGATCCTGTGGAGGGCATGTGGCAAAAAAAAAAAAAGGTCCAAGTCTTCAGTGTTTACTAAGAAAGTCCTGGTGGAGGCTCGGCATTCTGCCTGGGACGGCAAACCAGGGATTAAGAGCTTTGTGGGACATGTGAACTCCGCACAGTGCAAATATTTGTATGATTAAAACTTAGCAAACTAGGATCTCCAACCCCATGAGACAAACCCAACAGACACAGCTGTGTTTGTGGCTTGTTCCGAGAAGCTCTGTTAGCAATCCCACATCCAGAGGAATGGAGGGGGAGACTTAGGAACTTGCAACTTGATACTATTCAAGTCGATTCAACAAACATTTATTAAGCATCTATTTTGAGTTTAGTTCTGGGAATACAAAAATGGAAACAGTGTAATCTCTTGTCCTCAAGGGGCCTATAGTCTAGTAGGGGTCTGGATGCATGCATTTAACCCCTTCTCACTACTTAACAAGGCTACTTCGGAGACACTATAATTCTATGACACTTCCTGCAAGGTCAGTGCCCATCAACCATTTCCCCTCTGTCAGGATCCGTGTTCAAGACAATCCATATTCCCAATGTGGGAACTGAAATATTTAATGTTTCCTATCACCACCAAAAAAAAAAGTTATAGTGTTTTCTTCACAACATCCCTTGCGAAAGAGAAAGAGCAGAAAGAATCTGAAATTTTGAGCCAAAGGACCTGGGTTTGAATGCTACTCCTTGCACTTATAATCTATGTGACCTTGGGTAATTTACTTCATCCCTCTGGGCCCTAGCATCTTCATCTTTAAAATGAAGAAAGACATGATCTCTTCTCATTTTACAGATGAGAAAATTGGCCCAAAGCCATGTGACTTCTAAAAGAGAGAAAGCTGATCCTCGAACTAAGGTTTTCTGAGAAAAAGACAAATACTCTTTCCACAAAATTGGAATGACTTCTAGGACCTGCGGTCTGAGGTCAAGGAATAAAAACACCACAAAGAAGACATCTGGTCATTGTCTTCCTTCGAAAATGGACTTACATGCTGATCCTGTGACTGTAAACATGCCGTGCCTTGATACTGAACCATGTTATCCATGAGGGCAGGGACTGAAAAATTGAACAATGCCTTTCTTCAAATGCCCAACACCATGTTATATGTACAACAGGTACTTAATGTTCAGTGAATGATTGATTCACTGTGGACTAGAAGAAAATCCACAAGTTTATGGCTGCAATTCTAGAAGGAGTTTAAGGAATCATCTGACTCAACCTCCTCATTTCATGAGTGAGGAGAATGGACCAGAGAGATGTGAAGTAGTCACAGAGGTAGCAAGTCCTTCTCTGAGGAACTTGAGTGCATCCTTGAAGATCAAGATAGATGGCAGGTAGGATCGGGAGAGATGGAAAAGATACAGGCAAGGTTACAGTGGGAGCAAATTCATAGAAGCAATGAGGGATAGCTCCCATAGGCTCAGAGATGGGACTAGTTTGGTGGGAATGGAGAATTTGTATGGCAGGTAAAAAGGCTGGAACATTAGCCAGATTATGAAAAACCTTGAAAGTCAAGCTAAGGAGTTTGGTGTTGCTGATAATGTGGTATTTGTTTAGCACTTTAAGTGTCTTTCATAAGCTATATCCTTCGCTCTTTACAACCCTCCTCTAAGGTAGATACTACTGTTATTCTAAACTACTGTTCTCATTTTCCAGATGAGGAAACTGAGGCATAGAGAAATTAAATAACTTGATGAGGATCACATGGCTAATATGCATATAAGACAAGGTTTAGAACTCAGGTCTTCCCTCTTCCAAATCTGGGGCTCTACCCACTAAGCTACCCAGACTCCAATGGTGGCTTGGCAATGGAATTGTTTCATTCATTTAAGCAACACCTGCCAGGTGCCTACTGTTGGGAAGACTGTACTAGTCTCTAGGAGAGATGTGAAGATGAGTGAGAAAGGGTCAGTGAGTTCAGGCTGCCCCCAATCCAACTTTGGTAGGTTTTGAGCAGGGAAATAACATGATAATGGCAGTATTTAAGATGGTCTGTGCAATATGAGTTAGGGAGGAGAGTGCAAGAGAGAGACCAATCAGGGGCTACTACGATAGTAGAGGTAGCCAGGCGGCTCAGTGGATAAAGCACTTGGCTTAGCATCAGGAGTATCTAAGTTCAAATCCAGTCTCAGATGCAATATGCTCCTGGGCAAGTTGTTTCAGCTCTGTCTCAGTTTTCTCAGCTGTAAAATGGGGGTTGTAAACAACACCTTCCTTCTGAGGTAGAGCCAATGAAATAGTATTTTCAAAACACTTAGCACAGCACCGAAGAGGTCCTTAATAAATGCTCGTTCTCTTCCTTCCTACATACATACAGCAATGATGCTGTCAGAGGAAAGGAGACAAAAGGCAGAAAAGAGAGCATTGACAGGCTATGGTAATCAAAGATATTTGGTTATTTAATCACTTAAATTCAGTAGCCTGCTTCATAATACTTAATTATAACCTTTATTTCATCTTCACCTTTCCTGTGCTACCACCCAGGGAGTGTTGAGAAAAGTCCTAGAGTTGAACTAAGACCAGATTTGTAAACTAAGTCAGAAGGCCTGGACTCAAAATATTTGCTCCACCATTAGTTCTGGTTACCAAATACGTCATTTATCATCTTTGGGCTTCATTTTCTCAACTGTAAAATAAGGGGGTTGGCCTTTAGGAACTTTAATGTCCCCTCTTTCTCTAACATTCTGTGACCTAATGACTTTACCTCAACCATCCTCTTCCTGCCCAGGGAAAGAAGATCCCCCGACTGCTGGACCTCAGCTCTACCCTGGTGATTAACAGGTAGCAGGTCAACCACACCCAGACCAGCTTTGCTGCCTCCCTGTCCCATTCCTACCTCTTATTCTGTTTTTCTGAAGTTTCTTTTGCTCTCCCTCTCCCCACCTTAACCCTATCCTTTCCCTTCAATAAGATATAAATCCTTAAATACATTTCCAACTCCATCCCACATTCCCACTCATGAGTGTGCATGAAAAGAATGTGTGTGTGTGTGTGTGTGTGTGTGTGTGTGTGTGTGTGGATGGGGATGGGGATGGGGATGGGGATGGGACCTACTGCTCTCTTGTAATGTATTTCTCTCTCCTAGCACTATCTGAAGTAGCCATCCCCATGCTGGAACAATAAAGGATGAATTGTTGGATCTCATTGCATCCTCATTTTGTCCTGATGCACAGCTGTCAAGGTCTAGCCTTTCAAAAGCAGGGATTGTTTTGAATGCAGTGCCAGCAATAATCTCTTGCTTTCTGACTCACTGTGTGAGCCCCACAGGGTTTTAGATTTTTTTTCCATTTTGTTGGCTTAAATCTTTTAAAGCTTGGACCTGCACAGAGTCAAAGAGCAGGAGTGAATAACCTCATTAGAACACAGTGAATTTTCATTGATGAGCATTTGTGGGTCTGATCCAAAAGCAGAATTTTGAAGCATGAAGATCTGAGGTCCCAATCATGAAATGATGTTGAGGGCTCTGTCTTGGGCATCCTGCCCAAGAGAACAGTTGAATACCACTCCAAGTACAGTGAGTATAGGAAAGTAAACCACACAAAACAGGATAGAACCTCTTGGGGCCAACAAAGGGGTGGGAGGAGGGAGAGAAAATAGGCCAAATTGTAGACTCCTCCTGAAACAAGCAAAGGGCAGAGACCTCACAGCAGCCAGTCTCTGCTGGGGCAATCAGGTTGTCATCTATCTGTTGTAGTGAAAGGAAATATGGAGTAGCCAAAAGGACATGGGCTTTGGAATTACATGACCCTAATTCAAAGATTGGCTCTGCTTGTTCAGTCAATGAATCAGTCAACGACCATTTATTAAGTGCCTCCTCTGGGCCAGCCTCTGAGCTAGGTCTGGAGATACCAAAACAAGAAAGTAAAATATTCTCCACCACCAAGATGCTGACAGTCTAACAGGGAAAGACAACTAGGGGGCACAGTGGTTAGAGCTCTGAACATGGAGTCAGGAAGAGCTGAGTTCAAATCCTACCACAGATCTTACACAGGGACCCATTATTTCCTTGTTGTAGGCAACTCTTAGTATGTAAACTTTCTTCATCAATGCAAATTGACAAGTCATTTGTAACTTAAAGTCTTAGTAAGTTGCCTGGGGGCACTACAAGGGTTGCCCATGGTCATACATACAGGTGGCTGGACTTAGGCTTGTCGGAGAGCTCTCAGTGATGTCTCCTTCACCTGATCTGCTAAGGCACTACTTCTCTGCACTGTTCATTAGACAGGCCACCTTTACTGCCTTGTGATATTTCTCTTTCTCTCTGTCGGAGGTAATATAACATGACTGGTTTCTTAACATAGAGAGCAGGACTTACATATCCAATGAATGTCATCCCCTTCAAAGTGCCAGTAGGACATCCCAGTGGAGATGCACAGAGGATGCTGGGAAATGCAAGACAGGTGGTTGGTAGAGAGGCCACAGCTGGAAATAGAAACTTGGGAACCACTCATATGGTTGATCATTGAAGTCAGAGAAGTAAAATCATATCTTTAAGGAAGAGAAGTAAAGATCAAATCCAGAAGTTACAAAAATGTTAACATTTAGTAAATGGGAGGAGGCATACACTTAAGAATATACACTTAAGATATTGCTGATCACTTTGTATAGAACTAATTCAAAAGAATGATGACAGTAAGGCTGCTCAGGGTGGGGCATGTCCCAGCTACCTGGGAGGCTGAAACTGGTGGATTCTTCCAGCTCTGGAATTCTGAGCTGCAGTGAGCTAAGCTGATAGGTATCTATCTGCACTAATGGTGACCCTACCTCTAATCCCTTAGGAGGCATAGAGGGTCACTAGGTTGCCTAAAGGAGGGTAAACTGGTCTAGATTGGAAATAGAACTGTTCAAAACTACTGTGCCAATCAATAATGAGATCAGGCCCGTGAGTAGCCCCTGTACTTCCAGCCTACCTGAGATAGAGAGGCCAAGTCTTTAATATACATACACACGCACACACACACACACATGCACGCATACACACATGGTAGTAGGGGCAGAAGCCAGACCAGAAGAAGAGGAGAACAGCATTACCAGCAGACATGATGAGCCCAAGAGAAGTGCATAAGGACTCCTGAGGTAGATGAAACATATAGGGGTGCCTTGAAACATCACAGTGAGTTGTCTTAACCATATGTATTCCCTAAGTGGCATTCTATATAATATTTTTGTGAGAACACACCCAGGCTTACGTAACAAACATTTTGCAACTGCTCTCATAACAATGGTCTCTCAGTAAATGACTTTGCTTTCAGATAATTGTGTCTACAGGGTGACTAGTAAAGGTGAACACACTGGTTGGGGCTCATGTGCAGTAACTATAAGAATGCAGCCTCACATAGTCATCCCTTGGGGCTCCCAACCTGTGAGTCAGCCTGGAGGGGAGGAAGAGTCAAAAGGAGGGATGGTTAGGCCAGAAAGAACACCACAAATACAGCCACTTTAGTTCCCTGGAATCGCTTGGGACCTACTTGCCAAGTCCTGTTAAAAGCTTACAATAACAAAATTGAATTTTGTTCTGGGAAGTGTTTGAAACAGCTTGAAGAAGGTAAGTTTCCTGCAGATCAATTTGATTCTGAAACTATAAGAGTAAAGAGATAAGATTGTGGGGTAGCTCAGGAGTGAAGCAGTGTTGGCCACACAACTTCCAGGTAGAAGTTAAGACTTAAGAGTAAGAAATGGAAGGCCAGGAGACATTTGAATGGGATCAAAGAGTCTCCTGAATAAGGAATCTCTGACTTTCAGCTTACCCTGGACCACTTGCTTCAGCGTACACGTCAGCACCTCTCTCTGCCCCCCTCCTCCAATTTCCAAACAAGCTTCCAGGAGGCGTTGGGAGTCCGTGTTGCCTTGACCTTGGCCCCATCCTGCCTTTTGGAATCTTTGTTATCATGGGATGATGTAAAGAAAGCTAGCTTAGGAATGAGGGGACACCTGGGTTGGAGACCAAACTCTGCCTTGTGCGTAATGAGGACTTGGTCAAGTTTATCCCCCTTTAAAAGACTTAATTACTGCCATATACGTAATTAAGAGTATGCACTAGAGATTGGAATCACAGAACCAGAGAGATGAAAGGGCCCTCAGAGGGAATCTGGACTAACCAGCACCTGACTACGACTCACCAAGAATTCACCATTCAGTCTTCATTTTAATACCTCCAATGACAGGAGACTCACTACCTAATGAAATAGAATACCTCTAATTGCTTGTGATATTTTTTCTTCTCTGGAGTCAAAATTTGCCTTTCTGCAATGTCTACTATTGTTCTTACTCTTGTCTTTTGTGTTCAAGTTGAAAAAGTTGAGTCTTCCTTCAAATGGTTGAAGACAGTTATCACGTCTCTCCTAAGTCTTCACCATCGTCATCATCTTCACTAGTATTTATATAGCACTTTAAAGTTTACAAATATTACCTCATTTGATCTTTCCAGCAATCTTGCAAGGTAGTTGCTATCATTGTTCCCATTTTATAGATGATGAAACTGAGACTGAGAGGTTAAATGATTTTCCCAGGTCCATAAAGCTAGCAAGGATCAGAGGGAAAATTTGAATGCAAGTCTTCCTCTGTTACCTAGATGCCTCTGTCCTCCAAGAGAGACATCTCTAGCTCTTTCAACTTATGTTTATATGACAAGACGTCAAGATGGTTGCCCTTCCTTGGCACCCTTCTCTGGAATCACAGCTTGTCAATGAATGTCATTCCTAAAATATTCATCCCTTAAAAGAACATAATATACCCTGATGTGGTCTGATAGTCACCTACCTCACTGGGACAGCCTCTAAGGTTTGTTCTAGCTATGAGGAGCCATGATCAGGGTCCTAGGATGATCTGGGATTAAATTCTCTCTGATTCTCGGTCTCATTCTCTGTCTCTATCTCTCTATCTCTTTGTCTCTCCATATGTACATATATCTTTTTCTATAGAGTGATATTGACACACATAGGTAGATACATGTATATGTATGTGTATGTATACACACAAGTATATCCGCACATCTTTGCTACCATGCAAATGAGCACCAGAGGACTACTGGTGACAGAAGCAGATGGCACACATTTTTTAAAATGCCCCCATATTGACATGGCCAAGAAGGAAGGATAAAAAGATTCCCCAAATGGTAGAGTGGATTTAATTGGTAACAAAGGGAAGACCGGGACCCAGGTTTCCAGGCAATCTAATCAAACAGACAGATGCATTGACTGCGTGAGGAAAGATGCATAGAGAAAGAGGTTCCTAGGAGGGAGAGAACAGTCACCTCTTTCTAATGGCCCTATTAAAGTGACACCCACTCCAGTGCAGACATTCTGGCTAGAGATATGTAGCCCTAAATATTTTCTCTGTCATTTTTATGAAAAAGAAAAAGCGTTTTCCCTATGAAGGGAAATTCATTAGGGCTCCTCCAGGCTTGGTGTGAGGCTCTCAAAGACATGCCATAGCCTTTTTTTTATTATTATTAAAAATGGAGATTGCAAGTAAACATTCATTTCCAACCCTGCCATCTCTTTTTAAATGTGTGAATCTCTTCCCCACTAATGCCAGGCTGCTTTTCTGCTTTCTCAGCTTTCTATAGAAACAAGCACTCTGCAAACCTGGCCCCAGATTTCATTGTGAATCAGGTGTAAAATTCACACAGTACTCTCCTCTCCTCTCCTCTTTTCTCTTCTCCTCCCAGCCTCCCCCAAATCTGCTGATTTATGAAACTAGAGAGGTACAGGTCTGGGAGTTTGAAATCAGTGCCAAATTCCACACTCTCCTTTGCTTCTACTCCCTCTCTAGGGCACTTTGCAGACCTGTTAAAAGGGCCTGGGGCCAATAAACCAAAGAGGAAATAGTTCTTAGAGCGTGTTGGAGATAAACTAAATCCATAGAGGAATCCTTCCTAGATTTGCTTGGGTCTGGGGATGTTTCCAGAATGCAATCTAGGATGATGGGGGGTAAAAAGCAGACTGAACTCTGTGTAGATGCCACCATCCAGCCTTAGCTGTCTGTGGCTCCTTGAAAAGGGAAAGTAAAAGCAAAATCTGAAGTCAACCAACTGGCTGGTTTGGTTTCTATGGTGCATTGATATTTCTATACTGCTGGACTGTCCACAAAACACTCTCTTCACAAACATTCTGAGAAGCCAATAGCCCAAGTACTATTACACCCATTTTTCAGATGAAAAAATGAAGGCTAAAGCAGAGAAATTTATTTCAAGGTCACATAAATAGTTGGTTTCAAAACCAGAACTCGCACATGGGTCTCCTAACTCCACCACAAACACTCTTTCAATGACACTCTCAATTTGATGCAATTTGAGCCCAAATGAGATTGCTTATGGATTGTATAGACAGTATAAATGAGACCTCAGTGGTGTCAGGTTTCAGGATTTTAGATAGAAATATTTATCATCAACTTTTTGCAATTGGTCAACAGTCAGACTTCAGGCCCCAAATGTAATTTGTATAAGGATCTAGAATGATAGCCCATGTACTAAAAAGAATGCTGAGGCTGGAGTCTATATATGTCATTTCAAACCCCACCTCTGCCACTTATTCTGTGTGACCTTGATCAAGTCTCCCAACATCTGTGGGGCTCACTTCCTTTAACTATAAAATAAGGGTGTTGGAAGAGATGATGTCTAAGGTCCCTTTGATCTCTTCATTGGAATTCCTAAAATCTATAACTTCCAGCATCCCACAACCTCTATCACAGATATAAGAGAGCAGGGCTCAGAAGTGTGGTCAGGTATAAGCAATCACTGGCTTTGGGACCCAGAGTCTTCATTGTCCCCATTCTTTGAAATATTCATATTTGAAATGAGATATAAAGCACTTGGCATATAAAAAGCACAATATAAATGGTAACTATCATTTTTGTTATTTCAGTATAGATAGAACAGTTTTATAAGGTACTGAGCTGAGAGTTAGTAATAGCCTTTAGTTCCAAATTGGCCTCAGACACTTATTAACTCTGTGGCCCTGGGCATGTCATTTAACCTTTGCCTCAGTGTCCTCAACTGTATAATGCACATAATAGCACCTACCTCTCAGGGTTGTCTGGAGGATCCAATGAGATAATATATTAAGTGTAGTCACTTAATAATTATTTATTCCCTCCCTTCCCTCAGCCAGTGATTTTAGTGCAAATTGATACATGAAATTTTCTCTAGGGGTACTCAAACCCCAGGAGAATATGGATATATGCACAAAGAAACCCAGGGGATGTCATCCAAGTAGCCAGGATCCTTGTGATACAGAACTCTGTTGCAAAAGCTCCTCAACAGAATCTTTTCCTTTCCTTCCTCATAAATTGCTCAGCTCTAGAGTTACAGGTTAATGTCCAACCTAACACACATTAGAGATCTGGGATCTTCCTGGTTTACAGCTACTGACAGCCTAAAGAAAGACTCAAAGTGGGAATGATGTTGGTGCCTTCAAAGGCAGTGGTTGCTGCCTCTGCACTTCCATGACTAACTTGGAGTAACAGTTCTGTCCCAAATGGCAACAAAGAGATTAAGTTAAGGAATTAAGTGATAATGGAAAACACTTAGACCATGTGGGCAGAATGATGTAGTGGGACCGAAGGTCAACTGTCTCTCCCTGTGCTCCTCCAAATCCAGTATTCTATGTGCTTTACCATCTCGCTGCCTTCCTCCACATCCTCTTTGTTGAGGGTACTCATTCCTCATTGTACAAGTGGGAAATGGAGGTCTGGAGAATAAAAGGACTTATCCAAGGTCACAGAAATCTAGCGGCTAAACTAGACCTAGAACCATATTGTCTCCCATCTCAAGTCAGTGATCACTTAAATTTATTTTTTTCCCTAAAGGGTTAATATTTCTCAGACAAAATAGTATATGACACACTCACTACAGAGAAAAGAGAAATGGAATTCTATTTCTTTGAAGATAAAGAATTTATATACAATGATTATTAGTATCCATCACCCCAGGGAACAAAAGATGATTTTAACCATGTCCACACATACAATGAGTGGGACTAATTTAATTGCTAAGAACTTTCAGATATTTGAACTGGTCATGCCTGTAGTAAGGGCCTTTGAAACCAATGTTAGTATAAAAATTTGGAGTTTTAATATAAAAATTATAATAAATAACCTTTGGTTAGTGTTAACAAAGCACTTTACAAAGCAGTGTTATCCTATGTAATTCTGACAGTAGCCCTGGAAGATGGTTGTTTTAATTATACCCATTTTGCAGATGAGTAAACTGAAGCTTAGAGAAGTTAAGTGATTTGCCCACTTAACTTAAGGGTCTTGACTTAACTTGCCTACTTGACTTAAGGGTCACACAGGAAAGAAGTGTCTTAGGCTGGACAAAGGAAGGTCTCCATTTGAATTTACAGGGATTCTCAATCATCTCAATATCATTTAACATTTTAGGATTTGAACTCATTTTCCTTTCTCCAAGTCTAGTATTCTATCCATTTTGCCATCTAACTTCCCACCTCCATGGGCTCACAGATGAAGATACTTCTTCTACGTGTATCAGTTGAACACTATCCACTATATATTTCCCTAAGGTCACTTTGGAAGACCCATCCAATACCCTGGAGGTCTTGTTCTGGTCCAGTTAAAATTTTGTGGATCCTGAGGCAGCATAAGTTTTGTCCATGACTAGGCTTCCTGCAAATACAGTAGCCTCATTTTTTTTTAACTCAATGATTATTTCTTAAATATCAGTTTATCAGTGTTGCTATTTAATTCACTGTCTAAAGCTGGTGATCAGCTAGAGGGTCAGAGTTACCTTCCTGAAGGATATGGCATTAGATGGATAGAGACTAAATAGGAAAAGAGAGAAAAGAAATCTAAAGGGGTTGAGGGAGGGGTCCTACAGGTTGAATTACAGGGTTTAGAAAGTAGATTGTTGTTCAGTTGTTTCAGTTACATCTGACAATTCACGATCCTATTTGACATTTTCTTGAACGAGGCACTGGAGTGGTCTGCCATTTCCTCCTGCAGATTACTTTACAATGAGGAGACTGAGGCAAACAGTGTTAAATGACTTGCCCAAGGTCACACAGCTAGGGAGTGTTTGAGATCATATTTGAGCTAAGGGTGATGAGTCCTCCTGAGTTTAGGCCAGACAGTCTATCCTCGCTGCCCTTGGAAAGTGTCATATGCGATAAATCTAGGGAGGGAGAATGGAGCCATATTGGGGAAGACTTTTAATACTAGATAAAGCAACTTACACCTTGCTCAGTAGGCAATAGGGATCCATTAAAGATTTTGGGGCAGAATATAGAGATCGTGGGCTCATGGATCTGCACCAGAAAGTGTCTCAGAGGCCACTTAGCCCAAGAGCTGAAAAGTCAGCCAATAAGCATTTATCAGGCACCTACTATGCTCCAGGCACTGTGCTAAGGGCTAGAGATACAAAGAAAGACAAAACACAGTTCCTATCCTCAGAAAAGCTCACAATCTAATTAGGGAGACAGAGAGCAAACAAATATGTTTGAGCAAGCTATATCAAAATAAACTGGCAGTGATTAAAGAAGCTATTAGCAGGACTGGGAAAGGAATCCTGTAGAAGGTGGAATTTTAGCAGGCACTTGAAGGAAACTGGAAAAACAAGTAGGGAGAGTCTTCCAGGCTGGGGTGGGTGGAGTGAGGGAACAACTAGGGAAAACACACAGAATGGAGAGATGGAGTATCTTGTTCCAGGAATGTTAAGGAGGACAGAGTAACTAGATTGAAGAATACATGGTGGAAGAAGACTGCAAGGTATGAAAAGACTGGAAATGTAGAGGGGGCTAGGCCATGAAGGGCTTTGAATGCCAAGCACAGAATTTTGTATTTAATCCTGGAGATGATCAAAAGCCTCTGGAGTTTGTTGTGGAGAGGGGTGACATGGTTGGACCTCCTCTGCTTTAGGAAAATCACTTTGGTGGACGGATGGAGTTTGGACTGGAGTGTGGAGAGACCCATGGTAGGCAGCCCCATCAATAGGCTATTGCAATAGGTCAGGTGTAAAGAGATGAAGGTGTGTACCATGGTAGTGGAAATTTCAGAGGAGAGAAGGAGATATGTTTCAGACATGTTGCAAAGATGTCCAGGGAGGTGGTCACATGATCAGACCAACCTACAAAAAGTATTTTATTTCATTGTCTTTTCTCTTACATTCTAGGATGGTCTTATAGAATCTAATTATAGTTTCCCAGGATAGTCTAGGACATGAAACTGACCTTTTTTTTCTTTATTGTTACTATAATCATTTCCATCATCAATTTTCTGATCAGAAATCGATGAGAGATTTGAGCAGAACCCAGTTTCAAAACAGAACAGTTGTACTACGGTTGATCAACAATCCACATTCTTTCATTGATATATTAATAAATTTATTCATCTATTATATATGTTATATAATGATATATTCTGAATATAGAAATATATTATGTATTATATACTATATAATATAAATATATTATATAAGGGTTTATGTTATATCTATATCTTATATATGCTATATTACACATACATATAAAGCATCATCAATAAATCAATTAATTAATTATGCTTATTGACTGACTTCAGGGTCAGGATGAGAGGATTTTAGATTATCTCTTCAAAACATGTGGCTAGACAAACAATTGGATAGACCCTACTCACTCATTTTTCCCCCTCCTCAATGTTCTAAATTTTATTCCAGTAGTGGCATTCTGTGCTCTATGTCCTAAGTTCCACCTCAGCTCTGTCATCCCATGTTCTTTCTCTTTCAGTTGTGGCATCCTATGATCCTGGGATGAAGGAAGTTCCTTTCTATAAAACATCACTTAAAGTCTTTTGGCTTTAAACAGGCCAGCTTTTAAATGGAGCAAGTTGAATAACAGGAGACCAATTCCAAAAAGCTCTCTTCCCTTTTAATAGCATGTCAGGCCATATGATTTACTCCAAGTTATTACAGAATATGGAACAGCGACTCCTCCATTTCCCACACCGCATTCCACTCACCTTGCCAAGGCTGGCTGGGGCCAGCAGCGCAAGAGTAAGGAGAGAGAGTGGGTCCCTTCTGAACCAGAATGCAGAGGCCTCTGGTGCTTCATGGTTCTGTTTCTTATTGGGTCAGGGCAAAGAGAAATATGGGAAAAAGGAGGGAATTTCCAGAAGGTGCTGACTGAACTAGAAGGTCTCTGAGGTCCTGGAAATTGAGACTCTGTTATTCTATTAGCCTCAGTTACTAGAAAGACAAAGGAAAAGGAAGTGGCCATTTGAGAACTCACTGGCCAGAAGCACCCCCTGCCCCCATCGACACCACTACTGTTTTGCAAACTCACCCAAATGGATATCTGTGCTCTTAGAGGGAAGGGGTACATGCTGATAAAACACCAGCTAAGCTTTTACATCCTCTTCCGATCAAACGTCTCCTGAAACTGTTTATCTGATCAGCCCCAAATTCTGTCAGAGCGTTGACATGTGCATTTCTAAATAATTTCAGGATGTCAACCTGAATAGACCCGCAGAATCAGAGAGTTAATTGTCTTTGACAACTTTGCCAGCTAATTTCCTATTTATATGTTCCAAACCAGGGGCCTCTTTCATCCTCTCTTGTCACAAAGGATTTATCAATCAAATCAAGGCCTAAAATTGTCTGCTAAGGCGTTCTGGCATCCCAAAGGGGAGTGTGTCTGTTTGAAACCTTCCTGGCTACCTAATGACAACCACATCAACATGAAACAGATAAGGTATGGTCTTCTTTTGGTGAAGGGGCCACAGCATCCCTCGAAGAGCTTGGGCCCTGCCAGCCTGGCCCCTCCCTTTCCCTCTCTCCCTCTTTCCCTTCCACCACCATGCAGAGCTCCCTGTAGTTGTCAAGGTCCCCAATTTCCAAGTCATAGGCTTCACCTCTTGATGCCAGCAGACAGGCCCCACCAATGTCAGCTTTTGGACTGCCTTGGCCAATCTTCCCAAGATTCACTCAGGGCCATGGACAATAGGAAGATGGACCAGCAGGTGCTGTAGACATTTTGATGGTGGAGGCCTGGGCTCCTGTTGTCTCTGCCTGTCTGACAGGCAGTTATGTTCTATTTAAATAGCTGTATCCTCTCTCAGCGTTCCCTGTAGCAGGGCTACAGCCTTACAGGGATATCAAGAGGCTTGTGATTCTGTGTGTGTGTGTGTGTGAATGTGTTTGTGTGTACTCACACATGCAAGTATACATATGTGTTTGCATGTACATAGCAGCTTGGGGGGAGGAAGAGGTGCATGTTGGGTAGGATGGGAGGGGGAGTCTTCACAGTGGGCCCCCTGATTGAAGTCAATGATATTAATAACAACATGGCAATGGGGATGGGACTAGAGGCTCTCCTACCACTCCCATGCTGTTCTAAGTAGTAGAAGATCAAGGAAGAAGAGGGGTGGAAGGCTACTCCTTGTCTGAATTATGGCAAGTGTGCAGCTCTTGAGATCTGAACCATCTAGTACCAATGGAACTGATGCATCTCTGCCCAGAGACCACACCATGATGCTACTCAAGGACTGCTCCCCAAATCAAATAATTCTTGGATCTGCCTAAACTTTTAAAAAATTATTTAATTTCTTAAAAATGGGAGAAAAATAGGATTGCAATATGAAACCACAAATCTCTGCTATGAACAGCTTGAATTTTTTAAAATATAGAACAAATTCAACATATTTTGAAGGATGTCCTGCGTGTGTGTTTCCCTCCAAACATCCTTCCATTCCCTGCTGTGTGCTTTTAAAGAGGCTTCAACGACTCCTTTGTATTTTTTTATTTCTGTTCTTGACAATAACATCACTAGTTCTGTGCTTTCACTGGCTTTCTTCTCAATGCCTTGAATATCCTCCCTTCCCTTTTTCACCTTCTGAATTCCCAACCACTTTTGAAGGCCCATAGTCAACTCCATCTCTATGATTCCTTCCTCAATCCTCAGAATTTATTATGATTTTTAAAATATCACTGTCATTTGGGAATACCTAAAACTCATTCCAATCCTATCCTATAAGTGCCTATCCCCAACACAAAGGAGAAGAATGAACCTTTTCTTTGGATAAAGAAACAATGAAGCAAAACCTCCTGAGGTAAACACAAGTCTATCAGTATAGGCAGTATTTTCCACCCACAGTTCCCCACTTCTCTGTGGAAAGGAAGGATGATGCTTCCTCATCTCTTTGCAAAACTATATTTCCTCTGAACTCAGACACTTACTAGCTATCCAAATGACCTTTGGCAAGTCACTTTAGCCCTGTTTGTCTCAGTTTCCTCATTTGTAAAATGAGTTGGAGAAGGAAATGGCAAACCACTCCAGTTTCTCTGCCAAGAAAATCCCAAATAAGGTCATGAAGAGCCAAATATAATTGAAATGACTGAATAATATTTCCTTTGAACGCTTCAGAAACAAAATCTTATTCAATCAATCCTTCAACAGGAAGAGCACCCAAGGTTCCTAGTTGTTCAACTGATCTTTCCTCACACTATTTGACTGAAAAGGGGCAGTATGCTTTATTTTTTTTTAATTTACATGGGCCATGATTGATCATTTTAATTAATCATAATCAGTTTTTTTTAGTATTCCTCTCTCTTAGAATTTCTAAAACCCATGTAATCTTGTGTATTACAGTTATCTGGTCAATTCTTTAGCATTTTGCTAATTATCTCATTTCCTGGTATAGTGCTTTGCACACAGGATGAATTTAATAATTGTTTATCAAATGAGTGAATATTACCAGAATATAGAAATGATCTGTTAAGGGGGCAGTAAAGGAGGAAGGGGACATTCCTTGGGGTTGTAAATAAATTGTCCCTGCCTCCTCCACTGTCCTGACCACATCCTGTTCCTTAGCCTGAATCAACTAAATACTTTGCCACCACCCCATACAATTGGGCCTTACAGCTGCGAGGACCTACCACAGCCACCTAGATGAAATACTTTGCCAATTGCCCAGGCCTCTGGCAGAGAGCAACGGGGAGGTTCTCCTCCTGACAGACTGGCTGCTCCTGGCCTGAGTGAAACACGGAGCCAAATGTTTTCTGACAACCTTCATTTGCTCAGCCCAATCCAGAACAAAGAGCTCTCTGGGTTTGTTTAGGTACCTGGTCTATGACAGATGTTGTCATGAACGCTCTACCACCCTCTGAATGGCTGATATGTGTTCAGTTTCCTGGCCTTTGAAGATTTTGTGTTTGTAGCAACCAACCTCTCAAATGAGCAGATTTACCAGTGACTGCATTTCCCAGGCATTTGCTAATGTAGGCACCCAGGAACAATGAATATTTATAAAGTGCATCTGAATCCAGACCTGACACACCAATCTCCCTGCAGTCTTCTTTGATCTGGTCTCCAGCCCATTGGAGTACAAGCTTGGACAGACCAGGGGTTCCTCTCTAACCTGGTGTTGGCCACACCTCAGCGATACCTCTGAAGAGCAAAGAGGTGGAGGTAGCAAGAGGTCTTGCTGGTCACCATTAACAAACCCTGGGTTCTGCATATGAGGACCCTTACAACGGACTCTATGGAAGAATGGCAGAACAGGGATTTGAACCCATGTTCCCCAAATACCAGCACTGGGGAAACTTCATGGAGTTCATGCTGTTTCCTGGACATTTTTTCTACCTGAGACAGTCTATTTTTGTACATAGCTCTATAAGGAGCTCATTAAGCAATAAGGAAAGTCTTATTTCTTTAAGGAGGGATAGAGTTGTATGGTTACCCTACTTGGGTGGTATAATGGATAGAGAGCTGGACCTAGAGACAGAAAGATCTTAGTCCAATCCAGCCTCAGACATTTACTAGTTGACCCTGGTTGAGACACTTAATTTCTCCCTGAGTTTCATCACCTGTGAAATGGGAATAGTAATAGCTTCTACTATTCCACTTCTACTAGCTTCTACCAAATCTACTTCCCAGGATTGCTGTGAGACTCAAAAAATATGTATAAAGTGCTTAGCATAGTGCCTGCCAAATGTAGGTGCTGAATAAATGCCTGTTTTCTTCCTTCCTAAGGCTCTATCAAATGCTTTTTCACAGAGATTCTCAATTCCTATTTTTCTCCAAACTCTATGGGGTTTATGGTCATGAAGAATTCTCTAGTCACAAAATGTTTCACATTCAGTATCTCATCAGATCCTCACATCAATCTTATAAAATAGGTAATATTAGGAGCAAAACGGGAATGAGAAGTCAGTTTGGGGATTTGGATTGGCATCTTGGTCACCTAATTCCAAATACTTTTCATTATCTTCCAGACCAAGCTATGCCTTATACTGTGACTAAAAAGCTTTGAATCTGAAGCAAGAAAAGGGGTTGGGTGAGGCAAAGGGGAAGAGGCTGCACAGGGATACAAGTACTATGAGGTGTGTAGGGGTAGGAGGATGCGGCAGGCAGGGAGCTCTGGGACACTGGAACTAAAGAACTTCTGTGCTTGTGACTTCTTGGGCACAAAGTAGAAATGCATCCTTGGATGATACTGGCAGAGCCCTTTCAATTTCAGCATCCTCATCCAAAACTCCAAGCATCTCATCGTCATTTCTCTGCTATTGATCCATTGGTCAAATTTCTGGATACACACACACCCATGTTTATATATGCATGCATGTATACACACACATATATATACAGAGATAGATACACAATATAGTAATTATACATTATATAATAGTTTCTATATGACCATAAAATATATTTGTATAAAAACATGTGCATATATAAACGTATATGAATATATTTATAAAATTATATTGCACATTATATAAATATAATTATGAAATATGTATATTTATTATATATTTATTTATTCATACATATATACTATATACATAAATATTTAGAAATATGTATATATACATACATTCATACATACAAACACACATATGCCATTTCATTTTGCTTATAGGCTCAAAAATCTTTGAATTCATAGTCAACATTTCAGTCTCAATTGACTCCAAGCACACTCTTCTTCTTTTCCATCAATATGAACCTAGCACATACAATCTGATTGTACCTGTTATCCTATATAATTATCCAGATCTCGTCATTCCATTTCTGCAATATGTCTAGCATTCATCTCACCTTTATGCTAACACTGTCATACAAGCCCTGATTGAATTATTACAAAAGCTTCCTAAGAGATGAGAAGAAAATCCCTCTAGACACACACACACACACACACACACACACACACACACACATCCACTTCTGCCCCTCCCCTCATTAATCTATACCATTGCCAGATTAATCTTTCTCCTGCAGAGATCTGGCCAAGCTACCTTCTGCAGGACAAAGATTAATCTGGTAATGGTATAAAGTATAGATATATCTATAGTGCCTAAAATGTAGTGAACACTTAATAAATGCTTGTTGACTGACTGTTAAAAAGAAAAGTATCACTGTCTCCCTATTATCTATTGAATAAAATTCAACTTTCCTTTCCTAGAATTCAATTGTTTTTATTCAGGTTTTTTTTTTTCAGTCATGTTCACCTCTTCATGACCTCATCTGAGGTCTTCCATTTCTTTCTCCATTTTACAGATGAGGAAACCAAGGCAACAAGAGTTAAGTGACTTGTCCAGGGTCACACAGCTAAGCCAGCTTTGAGGTCTGAGGCAAGCTTTGACCTCAGGACTCCTGATTCCAGGCCCAGCCCACTATGCACTATGGTATTACCTAGATGCTCCTGCAGTTGGTCCATTAAAGGAACTGAGAATGTTTATCTTGGATTAGAAAACATTTAGAGACAACATGGAGGCAGTCTTGAAGTGTTTGAAGGAATGTCATGTGGAAGAGATATTAAATTTGTTCTATTTGGTTCCAGAGACCAGAACCTGGAGCCCATAGGTGGGAATCAGTGAGAGGTCAATTCTACCCAAATACGTGGGAAACGTGAGTGACAAAGCATGTCCCCAAAGGAAAATGACCTGCTTACAGAGTTAATGGGGTTCCTATCGCAATAGATCTTCAACAAGTCTGGTTCATGGGATCATAGTTTGGAGTTAAAATGGACATTAGAGGACATCTAGCCAAAACAGTTCATTTTTGCAAACAAGGAAACAGTCCCAGAAACGTTAAGTCTCCAGGGGTACGGTGGGTAGAGTGCTTAAACTAGAGTAATGAGCACTTGAGTTCATTGTTCAACCTTGGGTAAATTACTTATCCTGCATCTACCTCAGTTTCTTCATCTGTAGAATGGGAATAGCAATAGCACGTACTTCCTGGGTTTCTGTGAGGAAGTAATTGTAAAGTGCTTCTGCAAACCTTAAAATGTTATGTAAATGTTAGTTATTTCTGTTACTATTACTTCTGTAGTTATTTCAATGACTTATTTAAAATCATATAGGTAGTGAGTGGCAAGGTCAGAATGCAAACTCAGGTCCCCATGAAGTCACATTTAAGTACACTTTCACTGAAGCACACCAACCACTAAGGTGCAGAATTCTATGGAGAAGACTCCAGCTCAAGTAGGGTTTGAACAAGATGGCCTTGGAGCTCGTTTCAGCACTCATGTCTGTGAGTGGATTAGGATTCACGTTCTCCCATAATAGGTGTCATTCTATCTTTTCATCCTTCTCTTTTTCTCTCTTGCTTTACTGTCCTAGGCACAGTTCTCCCTCCCTTGAATCAGCTCTTCTTTAGGTGTTATCTCTCCCTCTCCCTCCCATGGCATAGGGATCTTCAGAGACTAGCAGAGGTCCTGGCATGAGGTGGGTTCTTAATAAAGGTTGGTTTTTTCTGTCTATCTAGACTTCTTTCTATCCATTCATCCATCCATCCATCCATCCATCATCTTTCTATCTCTATCTCTCTGTTTTTTATATCTAATTACCTGCCTTCACACTGTATTACTTTACACCATATTACCATATCCACTTACTCCATGTCCCAGTGAAACCACCCCCTAAAAAGAGTTTACTCCCCGCCCTCACCTCTGCCATTACTCAGAGTTCCCAATGGCCAAATTTTTATTTCCCTTTGTCTTTTGAATCCTTACCAATCCTTTAAATTAATTACTAAATTAAATCCCAAATCAAATACTTCTTCCAGAAGCCTTCCTTTCACCTACCCCTTCCATATACCCTCTCACTCCAAAAACACTCAATACTAGCTAATTTGTACATAGTACTTTAAGGGTTCCCAAACTCTCTGCATAAATTATTTCATTTGAATTTAACAACCCTGTGCTGTTGGTACATCATTTAGAGATGAGGAAATGGAGTCTCAGAGAAAGTGAGCAACTTTGCCCATGATCCCACAGCTAGTGTCCTAGGTAAGGTTTGAACTCAAGTCTTCCCCACTCCAAGTACAACATCCTCCCTCTTCAGTCTCAGATCCCACCTAGTAACTCCTAGCCTGTGCACTTGCTAATCATGTAATCTAATATGGATGATGGCAATCTGTATCTATATCTTGTTCCTACACAGGGGATCATGTTGGCAGGGCCAGAGTAATATCTAAATTCTTATTCTATGCCCCAGAACTAAGCAAGATGTTCCACATGTGGTAAGTTCTTAATTACTATTCACTGAAAGAATTAATGAATAGGCTATGCCAACCTGTACGTTGACCTCCCAGCATATCACAGCTTATGCCTCCAGAAATGCAAATCTTGTGAGTTTCTAATGGAAATAAACAAACCTGAGTTACCTATCACCAACTATGATCTCTTGCATGTTGTGTCCAGTCTCAGGTACAATTGGGACAGACAAAACATGAAGCAAAGACCCAAATTGGAGAGAAAAATTCACAAAGAAAACAACCTGTCAACAATTTTCTTGACATGGAGAAGAGTCTACAAGGAAAAGGAGATTGAATCCGGGCCCAAGAGTATAGGAATTTTGGATTCTGGGGTAGTTTCTACCACTAACCAAGTCAAGTCAATAAGTCTTTGTTAAATGCTTACTGTGTGCCAGGTACGGTGCAAAGGACTGAGGATACAAATATATATGTATAAGCAGGGAAACCCAGTTCCTGTCCTCAAGGAGTTTACCTTAGAACAGGGGAAGACATCATATAAAAAGAATCTGAAAAGAAGTGAAATATGAAAGGGCATAACACTTAAGTCCTTTTCTTTCTCTGGGTACTTGACTCCCTAAGGCACACCTAAACCTGAAGAACAAACATTTCAATGCTCGTTTGAAGGAAATAAGAGGAGTATCTTCCATGAATAAATCCATAGACAGTAGTCTCTTTGCACAAACTCATTAAAAGTAACAGAGACTCTCCCTCCAGAAATCTTCCACATAAACCCTATCTAAGATGTCCAACCAGAGGATCAGGAAATCAATGTATGGGATTTCACATTTGCTCATCTCCAAGAGTGCCACCCACAACTTTGCAGGTCAATCTGTGAGTCATGCTAAAAGACCTTGGTGATATGTGGCTCCCAAACCCTCCTGTGGTTCTAAGTAGAGATCTCAGGCTATCAAAGAAGCAAGGAATGTTTCTGGACCTAAACATTGCCCTAAGGAAGAAAAGCAAATGAACCCTTCCTTCTACCAACACCATTCGAACTCTTCCTCCCCATCTTGCTCTGGTTCTCCTGAGTCACCAAGAATGTGGTAATTACAGATTACCACTTTTCTTGACATCTTTTCTGGGCAAGTTTCACACCATAATTTATTCTACTTTTTAAAAGCTAATGATTTTCCATGCTGAAAGATGGATTTGAAGACACGGCATTAAACTTTTATTAGAAAGTCATTTGTCAGGAGTTTGAGATGATTACTCTAGTTTCTTGAAGTTTAATTTGATTCAATTCTACACAATAACAAATATTTATTAAGGCTCTGCTGTGGGCTGGGTGCAGTGTTCAGCCCTGGGGATACAAAGATGGGGGGAGGGTGAACACATTATTTCTTCCCTCAAGAAACTTACATTCTACTAGAGGAGAGATGCTCAAAATAATATAAGGTAGAATGTCAGAAACAATATGGTGTAGTCAACCAGGGACCAGCCTTGGGGTTAAAAAGAACTGGATTTGAACTCTGACTCTAACATATACCACCTGTATGGCCATGGATAAATCACTCAAACTCGGTACCCCCAGGCACCTCCAAAAGGTTATAGTTACAGATGAGAAATAGGGTATTGTTCAGTTTGATCAGAATGTGGGAAATAGGGCTACAGAGGGAGCTTGGAACCAGTAGGGAAGCCTTGAATGCCAGAATAAACAAACAATGAAAAGCAGAGCTTTATAAAAACATAACAAAAGCCAGTTTTCTGGTGAATTGTATATAACCAGGAGATGGGACTCTCCTCAGCATTTCATTCCTCGGTGAAATTTTCCAGCTGCCCCAATTCTAAATGCTCACAGTTCAATGTTCTCACTTCTATATTTATGAAAACGGTAAAATTCCCATTAAAAACTTACCAGTTGAGAGATGTTTGGATTTGGGGGGGGGGGTGAGGGAGGAGGAATAGATTCTCAAGCAGGTTTGAAAAGAAGCAACAAGAACTTGGCATCCAAGTGGTTTTGTTCACGTAAATAAAAAAATATTTTTGATGTATTTTTTTTCTTCATTTTGAAAAAGCATTAGAAAAGAGCAGGTGAGCAGTTAGGAGGCCTGTGTACTCTTCCACAAACTCTGTTGAAGGATTGAATGAATACGACTTGGTTTCTGAAACGTTCAGAGAAAGCACAGTTCCGGGATTCAATTTATATTTACCCCCAAAGACCTCTATGCTTGTTAATTGCCAATCTGCTTTATCATGCAAAGAGCTTTCTCCTAGAGAAGGGCTGCTCTCCAGATAAAAGACATGCAGAGATTTAAAAATACCCTTAGAACACGACAGGAAGAAAAATCTGAATGCATCAGGATGTGAGCACGAAATAAGGGTACAAACAGCATACTTAGTGAAGTAATTATTCATTACTGGGAGGACTAGTGTAAAAGTTGAAGATTCTGACTCTGACATTCAAGGCCCTCAACTCATTGATTCCAACTTGTCTTTCTAGGTTTACTTCATACAACTGCTCTTTCATATGTTATACACAGGCCTGACCATCTCTCTCTCTCTCATACACACACACACGCACAACGCAATTCCAATGACTCCCTAACATCTCCAGAATCAAAAATAAAATCCCTTGTTTGATATTCAAAACCCTTTATAACTTACCTCCCCAAAAACCTTTTTAGTCTTGTTCTAACTTAAACCTCTCCCCCTTCCCCACCTATTCTGTGATTCCTTGTCTTTCCTCCCCAAGACACTCAATCTCTCAGCTTTAGGCCTTTTCATTCTCTTTCCCCCAAGCCTGGAATGCTCTCCCTCCTGTCACTTTCTGGCTCCTCTAACTCCCACAAATCCCAGTTACAATCTGACCTTACACAGGAAGCCTTACCCAATGCTTCTGAATTCTAGTGTTGGTTGTATCCAATTTATCCTGCAGATTGTTTGTATATAATTATTTGAATGTTGTCTGCTCCATGAGACCATGAGCTTCCTAAGAGGAAGAGATGTCATGCTTAGCACAATGATGGGCACACAATAGGTTTTTCATTATATTTATTAACTAAATGACATCTGAGTCAAACTGGAAGATTTTCTATCAGCTATCCTATATTGCTTGCAGCTTTCCTTCTTTTCCCTTGTTCACAAAGTTCTCCCATATTTATATTGTATATGTGTATACATATGAGTGTGTGTGTTTGTATGTGTGTATGTGTGTGTGTGTGTGTGTGTGTGTGTGTGTGTGTGTGTGTGTATGCAAAGGCCAGTATGGGTTAGTAGCTTGTTAGTATGGATGGCGTGGCACAGCAGGGTGGACTTTGGATTGGATGGCAGGAGGCTGTGGGTCCCCTCTAGGCACTCAGTCTTTGTGTGACTGGGCACCTCATCTGAAACACAGGTATCGCCAAACTTCCCAACCTCATTCACAGAGGCCATTATAAATAAAGAACTTTTCAAACCATAAGGTATCAAATAAGGTAGATCCATTACTGTGCTACACTAGTCAACTTAGCTCATTATGGGTTACTCCATTCTTAGCAAAAAAGTCAAATCAACAAACATTTAATAAATGATTACTCTGTGGCAAGCACTTTGCTAAACTCTGGGGATACAAATATGAGCAGAAGGAAATTCCGTGCCCTCAAGTTGCTTACAGACTAATGAGAGAAAACAATACATAAAAGAAATCTGAAAGAGTCGGGGGAGGAGGAAAGGAACCTGGGAGAAAGTTGTGCTGCTGGGAGAGGAATGAGATATGACTGACTTGGGCACTCTTCTTAAATGAAGGTTTGGGGAGGAGCCATCCAGACAGAAGCTGCTGAGGTGGGGAGTACTTCACTTGGAACTCTAATCAATCCCTTACTTATTTATGCCCAGTAGGTGATTAATAAATTCTTGTTGATAGATTGATTAATTTGTCAGCATGGGATCATAAAAGCATATATTTAGATTTGAAAGGGACCTTAGAGGAAGGAGGAAGAGGAGGAGAATATGAACAATTTGCATTTATATAATACTTTAATGATGGTCAAGTTTGTATACAAAGTTACATATGTTTTCACATTTGATTCTCATAAAAACTTTGGCAGATGAGTGCCTAGATTATCCCCATTTTACATATGAGGAAGTAGAGGCTGAGAAAAGTTTGTGACTTGCCTCTGTTCACAATGCTAGAATCTGAAGCAGAATTTGAACTTAAGTTTTCCTGGTTCCAGGTCCAGACCTCTATCTAGTCCATTGCCCAGCTCCCCAAATCCAAATTTCTTCACTTTACAAATGAGGAAACTGAGGACCAGAAAAATGAATTAACTTGTCCAACGTTACACAGGCAGTAAATGAAAGAGTCAGGGTTTGACTCCAGGTTACCTGACTCCAAACCCAGGATATTTTCTGCTGACTCCTGACACTGCTGAGGAAAGAAAATGGAAGCTCCTAACCTGACCTGGTAGGCGCTCAATTCCTTTCATGTCTCTGCTTCTGCCTACATCTCCTGATTTCCAACCCAGAACTCTTTTCCTTTCTTCCATAATGCCTCAGCTCTCTCTCCATCTTCCAAGCCTCTGGCCTGTTTGGTCACACAGACAATAGTCTAGACTTGGGGAACACCATCTGAGAAGGCTAAAGACAACTTCATGACTGACAAGGTATTATGGGGAAATGGGATAGCCTGAGAGCTGCCCTGGCTAATTCATACCTCATCTTCACTTTAAGGCTGATCAACCTCTTTTCCTTTAGAGTCGGTCACTTGACCTTCTTCGGGGCATGGACTCCTTTGATAGTCTGGTGAAGCCTGTGGACTCCTCAGAATAATTGTTTAAATGTAATAATGTAATAATATTGTAAAATGCCCGTTTTGGCAAAAGAAGTCTATTATAGTGAAATCTGTCTGTCTATCCATCCATCTATCTATCTATCTATCTCATATACATATATATTATATACATACATGCACATATAATATACATATATATGTGCGTATGTATATGTATACAATGGCAACAATGTGGTGCAGTGGATAAAATGCCAGGCCTGGGGTCAGGAAGACTCATCTTCCTAAGTTCAAATCCATCTTCAGACACTTACTAGCTGTGTGATCCTGGACAAGTCATTTAACTGTTTGGCTCAGTTTCCTCATATGTAAAATTGCCTGGAGAAGGAAATGGCAAACCACTCCAGTATCTTTGCTAAGAAAACCCACCATGCTCATACATACACAGATGTACATACACAAGTATGTGTATATTAACATACATATATACACATGTGTATACATATACATGCATACAGACAGGTAGACAGACAGATGGACGGCCGGACAGACAGACAGATAGATAGATAGATAGGTAGGTAGATAGATAAACAGATATATTTACAGCCAGCTCTCAGGAGATGGTCCATTTCCCCATTGTACTATGCCAGTCATGAAGCATGAAGGTAAGTAGGCTTTGTGGTCCTCATGGCCAAATAGTCCAGAGGCTTGGAGGATGGAGAGACAGCTGAAGCATTGCGAAAGCAGAGGAAAGAGCATTAAGTTGAGAATCAGGAGTTTTGGGCCGAAGCAGAGACATGAAAAAAATCAAGAACCCAACAGGCCAGGTAGGAGTCCCTTGCCTTCTTTTCTCAACAGTGTTAGCAACATAGAGTAAAAGCCTGGCTCTTCCATTTACAAGATATATAACCTGAGCCAAGTTAATTCATTAACACACATGTGTACATGTATAGACACATGATTATATACACATATCTGTATATACGTGTATTGCAGATGCATGTGTATACACCATTTATGCATTATGTGTGCGTATACATGCATGTATACATACATATATGTGGATGTGTGTATATGCATATGTACATATATACATATACACGAACACACACATTCATATATATATGAATTTACAGATCTTAGGTTAAGAACTCTACAGGATTATAGAATATAACAGCTACAAGAGACTTCGGTGACCATATATATAGTCCAACCCAGTGGTGCTTTCCCCCTCTATCACCAGAAATCCCAATTGCAAATGAACCCAAAATATGTGATGGGAAAGGTGAAGAGGGAGTAGAGGACGAGGGAGTATGCCCTGGTGTTTCCCTGGGTCGTAATTGGCGACAGCAGCCTGTGGTCCAGAGGATAATGACCAAACTTCTCAGCACTAATCCACTTACTGCCGCCTTCAATTTCCCCTTGCAGAATCCTGGGCCTCACATTAGCCACTTCAAACTGTCTCCTTGAGAGACAGGTGGTCATTAAGCTTGACTGTGGACGTTCCCTTTACCTCTGGATGTCTGGCAACAAGCAGCATCCCACACCTCCAGCGGGGACATGAAAGCATTTTCTATGAGCAGGGAGAAGGAGGAGACATGCGCCATGCAGCAATTACCCAAGACACAGTTCCACTTTGCTGCAAATTGTCAGCTAGTAGCTGATTGAAAACTCCAGCTGCAGTTGGCCTGTAAAAGCAGTCTTTCAATAATTCTATTTAATTGAATCAGCATTTATCCAGCACCAACTATCTACAAGGTCCTGTGCTTGACACTAGGGGCACAAAACTTTAAAATGGCAAGATCCCTGGTCCTCAAGGAGTTTATTCTCTACTGCTGGGTAAATATGGAAACAAATCAAGAGATCTGGGGTTAGTCATTCTGATTCCAGAGGCAAGTACAACAAAACATGCCTGGAGTACACAGAGGGAGCAGCAAAGGAAGACCCCAGAGCAATCCTCTTGTGGGGAAGACCTAGAGACCATGGAGAAACATGAGGCCCCTACTGGGAAAACCAATACTGGAAGATGGATCTCAATATGTACTTTGTTCTCCTCTAGGTATTATATGATCCAACAGCACTGGTCTACTTTGTGTTCCATATTTAACACACACCATCTCCCATCCTAAGACTTTTCACTGGCTTTCTCTTGGACTTGGAATACTTTTCTTCCTCATCTCTTACTTTGGGATTCTCAGGCTTTCTTGAAAAATCTTGAGTATTTTCCCTATCCTTCTTCCCTCCCCTCCACAATTTCCTTCCCACAAAGATTGCAATCCTTTACTCTATGTATGTGTACATATATAAATATATATGCAACACATGTGTATATACATGCAATATGCATGTGTGTATACAATGTGCACATATTACACACATATAATATATACACAATGTATACATTATATATCATGTATATACCTGCTGTATATTATATATTGTATTATATGTACATATATGATGTGTGTGAATATATATGTGCATGTGTGTAATACAATATATAGTATATATGCATAATGTGTGTGGAAATGTATAGTGTGATCCACACAGACACATACACACATGTATCTATATCTATCACATTATATCTATGCATGCCAACTCCCTGGTAAGACTGTGAGCTCCTCAGGTCAGAAATGATGCTTTTTCCTTCTTTTATATTACTATCACTCACCATAGTGCCTGATATATAAAAGCACTCAATAAATGCTTTTTGAGTGGCACAAGGCTAAGGAAAAGTTTGCCTGTCATGTGGTCATCTGGAGAGGAGACATATTAGCTGACATCATCCTGTTTCAACTAATTATTATTAACTAGATGCTATACTTAATTATTTCTACCCACTGAAGGAGGACAAAATGTGAGAGCCCTCTAAAATTTACTGTCCATTTGCCCATTCTTAGTTACAGAAATCAAAATAAGTATGATACGAAGAATGGTGGGAAAGAGGGTTTAGAGAGGTGATTATGGGCCATAATATGAAGGACTTTGTGTGCCAAACTGATGTGACTATCCTCTCTTTATCTACATTGGGAGAAGCAATTCACAATTACTGGGTAGAGAGAAACATGATGATAGTAGTGTTTCATAAAAAACATTATGTCCCGAAAAAATATTTGCCCAAAATTATTCACATAGACATCATGGGATAGTAGAAATAACACCGATTTAGGAATCATGAGTTCTGAGTTCAAATCCTGTTTATATGAAATTATTTTATTCTCCCCAGTTACATGTAAAAATAAATTTTAATATTTGTTTTTAAAATTGAGTTCCTTCCTCCCAACTCCCCCTCCATTGAGAAGACAAGCAAATTGATATAGGTTATGCATGTGTAGTCAGGCAAAACATATTCATGATCATGTTGTGAAAGAAAACATAAACAGAAAAAAAACCTCAAGAAAAATAAAGTTAAAAAATAAGTTTCAATCTGTATTTAAACACTATTAGTTTTTTCTCAAGGGATAGATGTTATTTTTCATCACAAGTCCTTCAGAGCTGTCTTGGCTTGTTCTATTGCTGAGAATAGCTAAGTCATCCACAACTGATCATCTTACAATATTGCTATTACTTTGTAAACAGTACATTTCACATTGCATCAGCTCATGCAAGTCTTTCCAGGTTTTTTCTGAGAGCATCCTGCTCATAATTTCTTTTAGTCCAATGGCGTTCCATCATAATCACATACACACCTTGTTCAGGCAATTTCCAATTGATGGGCATCCCCTCAACTTCTAATTCCTTACCCCAGAAAGAGCTGCTATAAATATTTTTGTACATGTTACTTTTCCCAAATCCTGGTTTCAAGTACAAATGTTTGTACCTTGAACATGTGACTCCACATATCTATGCCTTCATGTTCTGACCTTTAAAATATGAGTATGGGGGTAGAGATAAAATGATGGAGCAGAAGCAGGAACCTGCTACAATGCTTCCCCCTCAAAAAACCTATAAAAATTACTCTAAACAAATTCTAGAGCAGCAGAAGCCACAAAATGATAGACTGAAGCAAATTTCAAGCCCAAGACAATCTGCAAGGTCAACAGGAAGGGTCTATTGCACCAAGCTGAGATCAGAACACAGATCATATGGAAAGAGCTGGAGCAGACCTTAGGGTACTGAATCAGGTGGCTGGTGTTTCCAGACTTCTCAACCCACAAATGCCAAAGACAGCTTCAAAGGTCAGTGGGAAAGGTTTCTCACCTGGCTGAAAGGGGTGTGTGGTTCATTCCCAGCCCCAGTCACATGCCCCCACCCCAAGCACAATCCCCATCTCCAGCCCTGGTCACAGCACCAGGGCAGTGGCAACCACAACTGCAGCTAGAGGATGCTTCTGAAGTCCTCCACTTAACAAGGAGCGCAAAAGTAAAATAATTGGTTGGAAAATGAGCAAATTGGGGGAAAATAAACAGACAATAGAGTTTCACTTTCTCATAGAAGAGGTATTTTCTTATGTCCTTGGTGGCTAGGAAGAGCAAAACATATAATCAGAAGAAGACAACAAAACCTAGACTCCTGCACCCAAATACTTCAAGAAAAATAATTGGTCTTAGTCCATGGAAGAGCTCAAAAAGGATTTTGAAAATTAAGAAAAGTAGAGGAAAAACTGGGAAGAGAAATGAAAGTGATGCAAGAAAAGAATGAAAAATTAGTCAACAATTTGCTAAAGGAGACCCAAAAAATTCTGAAGAAAATAATACCTTTAAAATTAGACTAACCAAAATGGCAAAAAAAGATCCAGGAAGCTAATGAGGAGAATAATTTCTTAAAAAGAAGAATGGGCCAAAGGGAAAAGATCTCCAAAAGCTCACTGAAGAAAATAATTCCTTCAAAATTATAATGGAGCAAATAGAAGCTAATGACTTTATGAGAAATCAAGAGATTATAAAACAAAACCAAAAGAATGAAAAAATGGAAGATGATGTGAAGTATCTCATTGGATAAACAACTTACTTGGAAAATGGATCCAGGAGAGATAGTTTAAAAATTATTGGACTACCTGAAAGCCCTGATCAAAAAAAGAGTCTAGACATCATCTTGCAAGACATTATCAAGGAAAACTGCCCCAATATTCTAGAACCAGAGTGTAAAATAGAAATGGAAAGAATCCATTCATCACCTCTTGAGAGATCCCAAAAGGAAAACTCCTAGGAATATTGTAGCCAAATTCCAGAGTTCCCAAGTCAAGGAGAAAATATTACAAGGAACCAGAATGAAAAACAATTTGAGTATGGTGGAAACACAATCAGAATAGCACAAGATTTAGAAACTTCTACACTAAGGGATTGGAGGGCTTGGAATATGATATTCTAGAGGTCAAAGGAGATAGGATTAAAATAAAGAATCACCTACCCAGTAAAACTGAGTATAATACTTTGGGGGAAAAAATGGAACTTCAATGAAATAGAGGACTTCCACGCATTGTTATTGAAAAGACCAGAGCTCAATAGAAAATTTGACTTTCAAATATAAGAATCAAGAAAAGCATGAAAAGATAAACAGGAAAGAGAAACAATAAGGGAATGATTAAAATTGAACTGTTTACTTTCCTACAGGGAAAGATGATATTTCTAACTCATGAGACCTTTCTCAGTATTAGGATAATCGGAGGGAATATGTATGTGTATTTATCTGTGAGTGTGTCTATCTATCTACACACACACACACACACACACACACACACACACACAGAATAATAGAAGGGATAGCAGGTTGGGGGAAGGGATAATCAGAAGCCAACTCTTTGGTAGAGGGACAGGTCAAAAGAGAGAATAGAATAAATGGAAGGCTGGACAGGATAGAGGGAAATGTAGTCTTCTACTTCATGACTATTATGGAAGTGTTTTGCATGATTACACATTTATAACCTGTATCAAATTGCTTGCCCTCTCAATGAGGGTGGATGGGGAGGTGGGAAGGGAGAGAATGTGGAACTCAAATCTTTAAAAATGAATGTTAAAAAACATGTGACTAAAAAATAAGATATTTAGGCAATGGGATATACATATCTATCTTACCCTACAGGAAAATAGAAGGGAAGCAGTTGGGGGGGGGGGGGAACAGGTGATAGAAGGGAGATAGACTGGAGGAAAGAGTAATCAGAATACAAGGTATCCTGTGGTTGGGAAGAGGGAGGAGTTGAGTAGAAATTTGAAATTCAAAATTTTGTGGAAGTGAATGTTAAAAACTGAAAATAAATAAATTTTTAAATGAATAAAAAAAATGAGTGCTCTACTGTAATGGCAATTTAAACGGGAAGATCTTTCCCATTCATTAATAAGCCCATGTGACCTGACTGGGTCACATGGAAGTCTGCCTTCCTTGTGGAGAGTCTGTGGTATTTCATAATTCAGAATTGCACTGGGATATTCATGGCTGCTGTGGTGTTGTGAATATTGCATTGACTTCAATATTTTCTACTCTATATTCTTTCCTATCTCTGAAATTCTACAACTTAATGTGCCTTCCACCTCTGCTATTCTATACTCTATGTTTATCTTCTAAAACCATAAGCAACATATGGACAAGGCTTGTTTTGTTTTTTTTTCTTTTTTTGTTCTCAGTTATTTGGATAGAAAAAAAAAGTTTTTTGTTGTATACCCTACCAAAATCCAAAAAAACAGTCACAGCAATGACAACAACAACAATGCAAAAGAGAGGCCAATTTCTTGAAAAAGTGAGTCCTATGATGTTGTTTCTGTAGCTTCTAAGTTTGACTTCTCAAGTAAAGATTCTGGATCTGACAAGGGCACATAGTAGGAGAACCAAAGAGTAAAGGAGACCAAAAAAAAAAGAAAGAAAGAAAGAAAGAAAGAAAGAAAGAAAGAAAGAAAGAAAGAAAGAAAGAAAGAAAAAAGAAAAAAAATTAAGAAATTACCCTGGCAAATAATATGAGGCAATGCGTTCTGCTAGAAAAATTCCAAACCCTTAGACTCATAGAATTTGGGTTGTAATTCTGGCTGCTTATGATTCTGGACAAATCAAATTCTTTTTTTCTTTATAAATTCTTGATTTCTTCATCAGTAGAATGAGGAAAAGAATCCCTGGTTACTGTCAAATCAAATAGGTAAACTGAGTTGAAGATGTTTTACACATTGTGAAATATTGTGCATGTGGGGGAGCATTCCCAGTGCATTTCCCTTTGAGCATAGGTCAACTCTTGACCCCCAAGTTCAAAGTGACAGACATTGTCTTGATCATTTTTACACGGACAGTCCCTAAGATAAGCATTCCCAATGCGCCAACTCAATGACAGAGAAGTACAATAGGGAATCAACATCACAGAATTCAGGGTTCTCAGCGTTAGGAGGAACCTTGGTGCTTATTTAGTTTTACCCTCCCAATGGTTGGCTCTATAGCATCACTTAGTTCTCAATTTGAAGAAAAATATTGTTGGTCTAAATTCAAGGGTTTCTCTCTTTGCCTCATTCTCTCTCCCTCTCTCTCTCTCTCTCTCTCTCTCTCTCTCTCTCTCTCTCTCTCTCTCTCTCCATTTAAAGAGACTCAGAGGTATAGTCCTAGAACTATAGTAATCTTAAAGTCACACATCCTGGGCTAGTGGCCAGTCCTCCACCCTTATACCACACAGAATGTCAGAGCCAGGAATCCAATTGGTTAAACGGTTCTCAGTTTTGTTTGCTTAAAAGAAAATTCTAATATCAAATCTCCTCTATTTCTCCCTGCAATTAAAGACTTACCACTTGTTTGAGCAACTAAACCAAAATAATTATAAACAAATGTACCTCTCTGACTTCAATTGAATATTAACAAAGGCTTGGGGCCAATTAATCATTACACCATCAATATCTCATTTGCATAAACCTATTCTCTTTGAAAACTTCATGTTTGGGATGACAGGACTACTTCATTGATTATGGAAATTCACCATCAAGTTTCTCAGAACCAGTCAAAGGGAATAAAAAGACTTGTCTGCTTGCTTCTAGGGCTCCCAGATGCCTTCTCTCCAACCCCCTCTCAAGACAAGAAACAAGAAGGAAGAGACAAAATTAAGGTCGAATTCCTCAATGCTAAAGCAAGGCCTGATATGACTTGGGAAACAGCTCACGGAAGAATTTCTTACTCATGGGAGAGGAAAGCTGAGGTCTAGAGCTACTATGGAAATATGAACCCTGTAGATTTCCAACATATACTGGTGCTCTTGCCTCATATGGCAGGGGTTCTTAGCCTGGGGGTCAGTCAGTGACATACACACATATACATAGAACATACATACATGCATGTATGCATGTATCTTTATACATGTGTATGTATATATGTGCACATATATGTGTGTATATATGTATGTATATACATATACAAATATATCAATATCACCATTTTATGCAATGTGTGCAAATTTACATATTGAGAGACACAGACACACATACATGTATTTATACATACATGCCTGTATATTGTATATGTGTGTACATGTGTATTTGTATGTATATATGTAATTGTGTGTAGATGTATCTATTATGTGCACATATATATGCATATATAGTGTCTCATGTATCTATTACATATTTTATATTGTATATATGTATATATTATATACACACATATATTGTTTGTATATATTGATAACTACTTCAATATAAATGTCCTTTTTAACACAATATAATTTATTTTATTCATTTAAAAAGTTTCCTGAGGCACTATACTCCCAGATTGGTTCATGAGCCCAAATAAAGTGCCCTTATTTAGGATACTCTACCAAGTAATAATAGTTGACATTTGTACAGTAAAGTTTGCAAATTCTTTGCATATATTATCTCATTTGGGTCTCCCATAGACCCTGTAAGATAATTCTTCCTATTTTAAAACTGAGACTGAGAAAGGTAAAGTATCTTGATTGTAATCATATAGTTAATAAATGCCAGACAAAGTGTATGAACCTAGTTCTTTTCATCTCTAAGTACAGCCCTTTATCCACAATGCCACCCAACCTTAGTAAAAATGTCTCTTCTCGGCGCCCTCTACCACATACAAGTTGTACACTCAGGTCTACACAGTGTTGTTTTAGCACTACCCACCACATTCGATATTGCTTGGTTACATCTGACCCTTATAAGCAGCTTAGAAAATGTTTTAGTTATTGTTACTTTTAAAAGCTATTGTGTCTGGAGTGAAGAAAACTCCATTCTCCTTTGAATGATTCTGGGTGCAAAATGTACTAGGTAATGTGGGTCCACTCTCCATAGTGGTCAGTGCTATCAGTTTTTAAGGGACAGATTAACTGTAAATAAATATTAACTGTTTTCTAGCTGGTATTTCAAAACTCAGAACTTTATAAAGTCCATGAGCCAAGCACCTGTTTTCCGAATCAGTTATATAAGGTGTGCCTGTGGGTCTCTGAATGTTCAGTTGCGGGGATGTGGGAGAAGGGATGCCAGAATAGCTTGAACTCCATAAAGGTGGATTGAAATTTCTTTGGGATGACCCTCTTTGTATTCCTAGGGGATTTTGGATCCCGAGATTCTAGGACCCTATTTTTAAATTTCAAATTTGAAGGGGCCTCAGAGTTCATCTAATTCAACCCATTTCTAAAAAATGTTTTTCTTTAACAACCTCTAATGGGGATGGAGATGAGAGAAGCCGTTGTCTCTCCCCACAGCCTGTTTCTGCTTTTAGATTTCTCTAATGGTCAGGAAGGACTTTCTTATATCAAGCCTAAATGGGTCTCTTTGCCACTTCTGCCAAAAGTTAACAATTCTGCCCTTTTGGGTCAAGCAAAGCAAGACATTTCTCTTCCCCATGTCCACTCTCCAAATCTTTGCACGTTGCTGCTCTGCTTTAGCCTTTTCTTCTCCAGGATAAAGTCAAATCACTTCTTAATATGTGATTAGATAGATAGATAGATACATGCATACATACATACATACATAGACAGACAGCTAGATAGATAGATACATACTTAGACAGACACAGACAGACAGATAGGTAGATAGGTAGATAGATAGATAGATAGATAGATAGATAGATAGATAGGAGCACCATCTTTATTAATTTGTTCTTTACAGTTTTTAAGTCTTACATTATAGAATTTAGTCCTGAAAGTATCCTTAAGAATTATATAGTTCAAATCTCTCATTTTGCAGATGGAAAATAGCCCTACATAAAGTGGAAATGACTTGTCCAAAGTCACATAGGGTGTCCATAACACATCTGGCATTCAAACATAGGTCATCCCATTCCAAATCAAGGCTCTTTCCACTGAACCACTGGTAATTTCTTTATCCCCTACATGGAGCAAAAGGCAAATTTGAATCCCTAAGGACCTGCTGCATATCTAATTCAAGACTGAAGGAAATAAAAGATGCAGTCCCTACCTGCTTTACTGATTGTTCATGTAAGTAAGACTGTTATCATTGTGGCTGTTACCACTAATAGTAACAATAGCTAACATTTAAAAACTGCCATAAGAGTTGCAAAGCACCTTACGTAAGTTTTCTCATTTGAGCTTCACAAAAACCCTTTGAGGTTGGTATCGTTATTGTTCCTATTTTACAGATAAGGAAACTGAGGCAGAAAGAATTTTTTTTAAATGACTTGTCCAGGGTCACACAGCTAATAAGTATCTGAGTGTGATGTTTAAAAAGGTTCAAGAAACATCATCTCTGGGTACCTTAATCATATTATTAATAATGCCGACATTTTAATAAAAGAATAGTCTTTTGTCTATCTCTCTCTTAGACCAAGGACAGTCTTGGTCATGGGCTCATTGCTTTTATGCCCATTGGAAGAGGGTGTCCCCAAGGGTGGCAATGAAATCTGACTGGTCAACAATGAATGAGAGAATGAATATTACAGTGCAGGGCTGAACCTATTCAAATAAACTTTGATTATGTCATTAACTACTAAATTACCCTCAGCCTTGGTCAATCTATTCAAAGAATTTATCCCCTCCAAGCCTGAGCATAGCACAAAGACTTCCCCACCTGGGTTGTATCTGGATCTGGATTAGCTCAACCTTCAGAGACTAAGATTTACAATAAAGATAAAAGAAAAATCATTGGTTATCAATTATCATTTCTATCATGAGGCAAGATTTGAACTTGGATCTTCTTGGCAGCAAGTCTAGCACATTTTTGGAGACAGTCTTTTCCTGGGGCCAGTGATTTGTGTCAGCAAGAGACACAGCTACGGTTTGGGGGAAGGCAGGATAAGGATCAAAGCCTATTTCTTATTTGCAGAGGTATAACAATGACTGCATCTAACAGTCATGTGTTTGTGTATGTGTGTGCATGTGCACATATATGTAATGTGAATTACATGAATATCTGTATGTGTTTGGGTATACATATTTGCACATATGCGTGCTCAGTCATTCCTCATCCATCCCTCAATAAGCACCTGATTGATTGGTTGTTGTCTGTGGTGCTCAAAGAGTACCAAAAGGGCGTCCCTATGTTGGGGTCACCTACTATGTACCAGATACCCATATGCAGTCCTTTGTTCCTCCACTCTTGTGTGAGTTCTGATGGCATCAGGAAACAAGGGTAGATTTAAAGCCACCTTAACTCCTTCATGCCTTGAGCCTTTCGAGGTGACCAGGGCGGTGGTCAGAGCAAAACCTCTGTGCCCTCCCCTGTCCTCAGCCTGTGTGCTCTCTCTGGGAAGAGCTATGGCTGTAGGAGTATTCTCAGCTTAACCAGGTTTGACACCTCAAACACAGAGATAAAAATAGAAACCCCAGAAGGATTTTTTGAAAACAAAATGGAAGGAAAGAGCCCCAGAGGCAAATGCTGATACTGCTGGAGGGGCAGATGAAGGAGAAGAGGAGGAAAGCCCAAGGTCAAGGCTGGGGGACCAGGCTAGAGAAGTCAGAGCTGGACAGAGGAGAAGGAAATAAGCTGCCCCAGGCTTCTGGGTACCAAGAAAGAGGCAAGTGAGACCCATTATCTTACAAAGGACAAGGCTTTACTTTCAGACGCTTGGGGGGGAATATGGAATTGACATTCAGTCAATTTCCAGCCACTATTTCCATATTGTGCTTCCTACACTCCATCCATTGTCCTCATCTTCCCCCTCCAGAACCTCAGATTCTGATCCAGGAATCACTCTGGTCTCTGATTGGTGAGTTTTTTCCTTCTCTTGCCCAGAACCTAGACTCTGTTTCTCTTCATTCAGCTTCTAAACAATGCCCTACAAATACCACCACCACCACCCCATATCCAGCTACTCTTTATTTGTTGTCTGCCCCAATACAGTGTTAATTCC
Organism: Potorous gilbertii; assembly: GCA_028658325.1. NCBI lineage: Eukaryota > Metazoa > Chordata > Mammalia > Diprotodontia > Potoroidae > Potorous > Potorous gilbertii. Next base: position 151,457,070 of record CM053769.1, read on the forward strand.
TTGAGGACAGGGGATGTGATGCTTGTTCATATTTCTATGCCCAGCTATTGATACTGGACCTGGAACATAGAAAGTGCTTAATCTTATCTATCAAAGGAGCATTTAGGGACCGAAGCTTCTCTTACCCAGCTCAGGACACAAATGCAAGCCTTCAAGGTGCTATTTACTGTTGAATTTCCACACACCATCATCATTGTCGTCTTTATCATCATAAATATTACAATAATCATTACCCTTGACTCCACCACAGATCTGTGGAGTGTCCTGTACACGTGTGAACCTGTACTAGGTACCGTGCAAATGATTTCTCTAAAGAAATGAATTTTTGTTGTTGTTGTCAAGTCTGTATTTGAAAGGTTTGGTCTATGCCATACCCCAAAAGCCTGGTCTATACCATGTCCCAACAGAAAAAAGGTCAGCACACATAATCAAATAATTTTTTTTTTGCCACTAGACCCTAAATAATTGGTTTGAATCTTGCTGTTTTCCCTTTTATTACATTAACTTGGTTGTGAAAAACAGTTTATGTGGATACATAAAGCTCAATACCCATTAGGGTTGAGCATTTAGGACAGTATTCATACAGATATCCTTTCTAACCAGAAGAATTATACAAAAAGTGCAAATACTGCTTGTTAACTACAGAAAAGCATGATTGGTCATATAAATAAATATAATAAATAAATATATATAATATATAAAATAAATATAAAAGTTTTTTGCTATAATTAATAAATTGCTTAAAAATTCTTCTCCCCCTCCCCACCCCCCAGGAGGTCTGTCCTGGAAATCAAGAGGGAAAGAAGAAAAAAAAGGAAGGAGAACATGAGAACCTTGGTAAAGTAGAGAGATGGGTAAGGGGAGTGAGGAGATGAAGACATTTGGACCACAACCATGGCCTGCAGAAAGATAGGTGGTGGCCATGATCTTTGGTCATTGTGGCTGTATTATATATAGTTGTTGAGACCAAATAGTACATATTGATTTAAGTCAACAAGCTTTTATAATTTACTATGTGCCAACCACTATGCTTAAGTACAACTTAAAGAGAAAACAAAGGCAATCCCTGCCCTCAAGAAGCTTTTACTGTGACTAGTGAAGACAATACGTTAAAAAGATGATGACAAGGGAAAGTGTAAAGGGGAAGGCAGCCCAAGGGGACATGACAATAAAGTCCAGAGAATGAGGAAGGAATAAAGGACAGCTGACCTAGACCCTTCCTCAAAATGAAGGTTTCACAAGAAACTAATGAGAGAAGGAGATTGTGGGAGAAAAGAAAAACTGTAGGAAAAAGCAAAGCTGGACAAAGCCCAGCCACAGCAATCCTATGGACCAAGCAGCCCACCTTTCTCCTGCTTTCCATTTGTAATACAGAATTCCTAGTCCAATAACAGGGAAACATGACATCAAATAAGCAGTTTGAAAGAATTATTTCTTTTACTTTTTATCAGCGATTGTGTGTATATGTGTATGTGTGTGTATGACATGAAGACAGCCCCTTATTCCACCAGCTCTTGTGTAAATGTTAACCTTTGAACAGTATCTTAATGAAATGGAAAGAATGCTCAGGTAAGAAGATGTGAGTTCTAGTATGAATTCCATTTACCTCACTATGTGACTTTGGGAAAACTACAGCCCCTCTCTGGGACTTAGGTTTTTTCCTCTGTAAAATTGGGTTAATTATACTTAAAATATCTAACTTACAGAAAAGAAGAAAGTAACTTGTAGAAATAGAAGTAATTATGAAATCCAATTCCTTCTTAACTTTTTTTCTTTTTTTGGAGGTTTTCTTACACCTTACTTTCCCCCTGGGATTTTATGGTCCAGCCATCATGGAAGACACTTCATCTACTCCCATTATTTTTCACAGGCTTCCCCTTATACCTGGAATTGTCTCCCTTCTCATCTCTATCTTCCTTGAAGGAAACCCATCTCCCTGGCTTCTTCAAAGTTCCAGATAAAATTCAACATTCTATAAGCAACCTTTCCCTATCCCGCTTCATGCAAGTACCTTCCCTAGATTGATTGTATTCAACCTATCTGTCTCTAGCTTGTTGGTTCTTAGCTGTTTCCATGTTGTCTCCTCCATTAGAGTCGTAGCTTCCCAAGAGTAGAAGTTTTCTCGTCTTTTTATAGCCTTTCTTTGTATCTCCATAACTTAGCATAGTGCTTGGCCCACAGTAGTTACTAATAAATCTTTTTTTTAACTTGACTTCTTGCCTGTAGACTTTACACCTATCCCAAAGACAGAGTAAAGTGTCGTCTGGGAAATTCCTAGTGAAGGCTGTTCATGCAGAGGGTCTTTGGGGGGTAATGGTCTTTTTGTTTTGTTGTTACTTAGTCATTTTCATTTGTTCAACTGTTCATAGCCCCATTTGGGATTTTCCTGGCAATACTGGAGTGGTTTGCCATTTTCTTCTCCAGCTCATTTTACAGATGAGGAAATTAAGGCAAATAGAGTTAAATCACTAGCCTATGGTAGGACAGCTAGTAAGTTTGTGAGGTCAGATTTGAACTCAGGTCTTCCTGACTCTAGGTCTGACCCTCTATCTACTGTACCACCTACCTTCCAGATGGTCTTATTAGTGTTAAATTTCAATCAAGTGTGAGCACCATTAATATGTAAAATATGATTATAATATCGATGTCAACCACAACATAGTGGGATGCCTAAAGAAGAAACAAATCATTTTATTTTTTCCAGGGAGTTTTGCAAATATTGGGAAAATATCATATTGTCAGCCAGTTACCAGTCATTTATTAAGCACCAACTGTGTGCTAGGCACTGTGCTGAGGATACAAAGAAAAGGAAAAGATGGTTCCTCTCTTAAGAAGCTCATAGTCTAATAAGAGAAACAACATGCAAATAATTATGTACAAACAAGATATAGACAGGATAGCATAGAGACAATTAGCAGAGGGAAGACACTAGCATTAAGGCACTGGGAGAATGAACACAATTTATGGATCAGTGATTCCTAAGGCACAGAAGAAAGGACATGCTCACCAGAGTGAGAAGCAGTATAATGAAACAGATGATTTTTTTTGTGTCTTAATTTAGAATTCCTCCTCCATGGCATAGTAACTTTGTGATTGTGGGCAAGTCACATTCGGCATTTTTTCTTCCCTAAGTCTCCGTTTTTCTAATATCTAACATGGGTATGTAATTATAATTATACTACCTCCTTCTCAGGGCCAGTCTGGGACAAGTGATGGTGGTGGTCAAAGTGTTGGCAAGGGTCTTGGACCTCTTTTGTTCATTAGTATAGAGACTTCCATCTACAAATGCAGGCTGGCACCTCTGTAATTTTAGTTTGAGATCCCTGCCTAGAGTGCCTGGCTCAGGGTCACTGCAACCAGTTCATGTCTAAGGCTGGATGTGAATCCAGGTCCTCCTGGTTTCCAGGATGCCATGCTTCCTTTAAATATCTTAAGTGCTATAGAAATGTGAGTCTATTCTTTTCTATGTATTAGGGTATAAAGACTCTACACTTGGAAGCGGAGTTTAAGGTGAAAGTCCTGTCTTTATCAATAATACTGCTGGGTGATATTGGGCTGATGGCTCTCCTCCATTGCTTCTTTCATCCATAAAATGATGGGGCTGGGCTAAATAATCTCCAGTTACCTTCCAGTACTGTCTATCTAGGCTTCTACCCTGGATTGAGCTACTTTCCTTGATGAACATCACTAAAGGGCATGACTATTTATCTCCCTTTCTCTCAGGCCAAGTGGCCCTGAATGTCCTGCCACCCAACAACCTAGAGAAGGAGGGGCACTGCTGGAGGACTGGCAAGAGAGGGAGGGCGGATCAGGGGCCTTTAAGCACAAGTAACATCCCCTGCACAAAAGAGCAAACTATGCTGATTCAAAAAAAAAAACATTTTCAAAAATGCCTGTGGGTAAATTTGAGCTGCCCACAGCTCCCCAGGGGCACCTCTAACTTGCTGTCGAACCATTTCTGTGGATTTCAGTCAAATTCTAATTTTAGTGTTCATTAAACACGGGTAATTCCCCAGCCGATCCCTGCCTCACCTCGTACACAGAATATAGGTCACCAAGGCTCCACAAACATCCACACATCAAACACAACCTTTTCATTATAAGTATTAACTTTATAAATAATTATGAACTTTAAAAGTTTGCCAAAGCTGTGGCATGATACTGAAGCAAGTGCTGGGACCTGCTTTCGATGACACAGTATATCTACCCTTCCTTAGAGTGGTCACTAGGTGGGCACCAGTGCTGAGACAGTGGCCTGTGTGTATGTAGTGAAATGTCTACACTGATACTCTGGCATGCAGGCTGAGAAAACACCAACGCATGCCCCCGTTGTGGAAAACAAGGAAAATGTGCAGGTATTAATTAGTGCCATAATGACATATTTTCACTCACACTCACACACACACACACACACACACACACTTCTCATTTCCTCTCTCTCTGTATGCTTTGGGTTTTAATTGGCAGGAAAACACATAAATAATGACAGTGCAGGTGTTTAGATCATGTACCTTTGTTTGAAGGAGGAACTGAAGAGTCAGAACAGAGTGAGAGAAAAATAACTGGGCTTGAAGACAGAGGATGTAGCTTTGAATCCCTCCTCAACCATACTCACTACCTGTGTGATTTTGGGCAAATCCCATTCCTTCTTGAGACCTCAGTTTCCTCTTCTATAAAGTTAAGAAATTAGACCAAAGCAAGGGCCCTCAAAGTTTTTGTGTCACAAACCCCATTGATAGTCTGATGGAGCATGTGGACCTCATCAGAAGGTTTTTTAAATATATAAAATAAAATACAACTGATTACAAAGGAAAGCAATCTATTGAAATCTGATTCTAATGTTGACTACCTGTGTGATATTGGGAAAAGTTGCTGAACTTTTCCTCAATCTTAGTTAACTCATTTGTAAAATGAAGGTTAGACTCAATGACCTTCTAACTTCTATTTGTAGATGTTAAGATCATCTGGGACTAAGCAGGGAATGGTCTTTCCCTGACAGCTAAGATTTTCAAGGTATCTTAGAGTGATCATTCTTAAACTCCATGATGAATTTTAGGATTGTCTGTGTGTACCTACCAGGGATAGGAGACCAGACTGACCGTGCCTTAGGCATTACAAGTTTTGAAGGTAATTGCTGGGCTAGATCTTGTCCAAAGAGGGATATGTGGATGTTGAGGGTGCTGGAGGAGATCAGATCATATAAGGTTGAAAAAACTAGAGATGTTTAACCTGGTGAGGGGAAGATAACTATCTTCAAGGATCTAAAGGGCAGGCATATGGATGAAAATGAGACTTCTTCCATTTGGCCCCCAAAGGATGATTTGGAGAGCATCAGAATCTAAAATTTTTCTATCATTAAAGGTTCACAAAAATGGAGGCTGCCCTCAGAATAAAGTCTAAATGAATACATGATCTAGATATAAAGACTGATACTATAAACAAATTAGGGGAGCAAGGAATCGTGTATTTGTCAGATTTGTGGAGAATGGAGAAATTTATGACCAAACAAGAGAGAGAATATTACGAAGTGCCAAATGGATAATTTCAATTACATTAAATTGAAAAGTTTTTGCACAAATCCAATGAAACCAAGATTAAGAAGGAAGCAGAGAACTGGGAAAGAATTTTTGCAACTTGTGTCTGTGATGAAGGCCTCATTTCTGAAATATAAAGAGAACTGAATCAAATATACAAGAATACAAGTCATTCCACAATAGATTAATGGTCAAAGAATATGAACAGGCAGTTTTCAAAGGAAGAAATTAAAGCTATCTATAGTCATATGAAAAAAATGCTCTAAATCACTATTGATTAGAGAGATGCAAATCCAACAACTCTGACGTACCACACCTATCAGATTGGCTAACATGATAGAACAGGAAGATGATAAATGTTGAAGATGTAGGAGAGTTGGAACACTAATTCATTGTCGGTGGAGCTGTGAGCTGATCCAATCATTCTGGAGAGAAATTTGGAACTATGCCCAAAGGGCAATAAAAAGTGCATACCCTTTGACTCAGCAATATCACTTTTAGGACTGTATCCCAAAGAAATCATAAAAACAGGAAAAGGTCCCACATGTACAAAAAATATTTATAGCAGCTCTCTTTGTTGTGACCAAGAACTGGAAATTAACGGGATGCCCATCAATTTGGGAATGACAGAACAAGTTGTGGTATATGAATATGATGGAATACTATTGTGCTACGAGAAATGATGAACAGAAAGACTTCAGAGAGGCCTGGAAGACTTATACGATCTGATGCTGAGTGAAAGGAGCAGAACCAGGAGAACTTTGTGCACAGCAACAACCACAGTGTGTGAGGAATTTTTCTGGTAGACTTAGCTCTTCACAGCAATGCAAGCACCTAAAACATTCCCAATGGACTCTTGAAGCAAAATGCAATTCACATCCTGAGAAAGAACTATGGAATTGAAACACAGAATGAAGCAGAATGTTTTCTTTTGTGTTATGTTTTGTTTTGTTTGAGTTTTTTCCCATGGTTTCTCCCATTCATTTTAATTCTTCCATGCAAAATGACTAAGGTGAAAATGTGCTTAATAAGAATGTATGTGTAGAACCCATATAAGATTGTACATTGTCTTGGGGAGGGAGCAGGGGGAGGAAGGGAGAAAATATAAGGAGAAAGAGAAAATATAAGACTTATGGAAGTGATTATAGAAAACTGAAAACAAATAAGTTAATAATAATAAAAATTAAAAAGAAAAAGACTGTAGGGTCCCCTTATCTCTGGAAGTTTTCACTCAGAAGATAAATAATGTAGGGAATTTTGTGGAGGAGATACTTATGGCCAACCAGAACTAGGTAACATCAAAGGTCCTTTTTCAACTTCTCACTCCATATTGTAGGCTGAAAGGGACTTTTTCATACTAATTCCCTGATATTAACTGATTATTTTGTTATTTGCTGCTTTCACCTGAAAGTAGAGAAGGAGGAGAAAAGGAGGGAGAGGTAACAGCCTAGAGTGATCAGATCAGCTGAGTATTGGCTACCAAATCTTCTCTGTACCAGGTTTTCCTGTACACTCACAGAGGAAAAGTTTATGCCTGATGGATCTGGGCCCATCTGATCCTTGAAGGAATAAAGGACAATTGTCTAAATCAGTGAAGTTGGCATTAATTTGGCCCTTCTTATAAGGAACTGTGTATAAATGAAAAAAAATATTTTCCCCCTCCCAAGTTCAGTAAATGACAAGCTAATTCCTAAATAAATGGTCCTTGGATAAATTTTTTAGTGTTATTGCATGGGCCAACCTGCCAAGCAGTGGCTGGATTAAAGCATTTATCATGTGCCCCGAATAATTAGAACTTTAAATGCTATATTCACAAAAGCACGTCCATTTTCGACTTCACCCTAGCGGAGGCAATGGGGCTGCTGGTGAAGGAGGAGGAGTCAGGGAAGGCTTTAAAGTTTGTTCTTTGGCGGCATCATTTATCAGTTTCTAAGACAAGGACTAGTAGCTATCCTGCGGTGAGAATTCTGTTGAGACCAGGAATATGGACCTGGGTGCTGAGGTAAAGCTGATTGAGCTCATAGGACAGACCAGGCGATTAGTAAGAACTGAGAGAATGGGGGATAATCCTAGTTCAGGGTCCTGGCACCTCCATGTACTAGTTATCGACCCCAACGTTGCTGTTAGCTTCAAGATGAAGTAGCAAGATGGATTCCCCACTTTCAAGGAAGACTAATACGAACCAGTCAGTCACAAGCATTTGTTAAATGTTTATCATGTTCCATGCACTGTACTAAATATTAGGGACATTTTACGAATGGTCTCTGACTTTAGGGGATGATACACAAAAATGTACAAGATATAACCAGTGTCAGTGGAGGCAAGCTCAGAAGTATGGTATGGTATGGCATGGCATGGAATGGCATGGTATGGCATGGCATGGTATGGCATGGCATGGTATGGTATGGTATAGTACTAACATTCAGTAGGGAGAGGTATGGAAAGGCCTCCTGCAGAAGGTAGGATTTGGTGTGAGCTTTGAAGGAAGCCATGGAAGCCAGAAAACATGTAAAGAAAAAATTTAAGGCATAGAAGACAGCCGGTGCAAGAACAGAGTCAAGATATGGAGCTTCATGTGTGAAGAGAGGCAGTTTGGATGGATCTGTGCCTAGATGGTAATAAAATGTAAGAAGTCTGGAGACATAGTAAGGGGCTAGGGTGAGAAAGGATCTGAAATTCAGAGGGAATAGGGAACCATTGGAATTTATTGAGTGGGCATGCATCATCTAGGCATAGCAGCCAAAGAGAAGATAGATTGGAGCTGGGATATACTTGAGGCAGAGAGACAACCAGAAGTCTATTGAAGTGATACAAGTGTGACGCGATGAGACATTTGGTGGCTATGTGAGTAAAAAGAAGGGGATGTATATAGTACAGATGCTATGAAGAGATACAACAGGACTGAGCAACAGATCGGATATATAACGTGAATGAAAGTATGGTGATCAAGGATGATCACCATGTTACAAGTCTGGGTGCTTGGGAGAAAGGTGATGCCCCAGATGGTAAGAAAGAAATTGGGACAAAGAGAGAGTTTGAGGAAAAAAAAGAATGAGTTTACTTTTGGATATGTTGAGTTTGAGCTGTGTATAAGATATCCAGTTCTAGTTGTTCAAGAGGTAATTGCCAATGTGAGACTGGAGCTCAAGAAAGAGGTAAGGACTGGGTTATAAAGACATAGAAATTATCTTCCTTGAAATGATAATTCAATACACAGTGGCTGACAAGATCACCAAGAAAGATAGTAGAGAGGGACAAGAGAGTCCTGGACCAAGAAAAAGAGGGAGAACAAACAACAAGTCACATTTCTTTAGCCCTGTTGTTCAAAGTCTTATTATCCCAAATTAATAGAAAACAAACTCGAACTCAGGGAAAGAAAAGGACTTCTACCCCTTATATAGTTCAAATCTAGAATTCAAATCTGGTTTTCCTAACAGGTGTATCTAGGCTGATCCTCACTGTTCCCAGTACAGTTAACTTGAAATCTCATATCTCTATGATTAAATACTCTTGTGAAGGTGGCTTCATAGTATGGCTTCCCCTCTTTAATCAGAATATCATCCCAGTGCTCCAAGATTGAGTAACCAGATTCTGCTATAAATATAAAGCTCTTTTGCCCCAAAGGTCTTTCTGAAAAGAATTATGTTTCCCAGCAATCACTTTAGCATATCTGGCAATAGTCAGGGAGATGTTCCAAGGTTCCTTCTAGCCCTTCTTTCCAAGGCTGCGTCACCACAGCACCAAGCAGAGTAGAAAGTTGGCGGCTATCTAGGCAATTTGATCCATGTAGCTATCCAAATTGGGTAAGAAAGCCCAACAAAATCTACTGAAAAGCCCCAAATATCTAAGCATTACTGAACTAAATTAATCAGTGACACAGCCTAGAAAGGAGCCATTTCTGAAAATGAGCAAAATAAACCAAACCAGGTCTTTAAAAAAAATATTTTGTAATTGACCATCATTACCATGAAGGAAATCTTAGAAATGTATAGAACCTTAGAGACTAAGTCCCATAGAATATGAAAGAGGAAAATGAGACTCAAGGAGTGGATTTCTCCCCCAAGGTTATACCGTAAATGAGGCAAAAAGCCAGTCCTATAGCCAGCACTCTCTTTACATTATACCAAAAAGTCGTTCACACCACACTAAAATGACTGCTCCATGTATCTCCCTCTTCCATACCCGGTTTTCTTTTTGGCTGCTCTGGCTAACACTGGCTGAGTAAAGGCATGGTCAAAGAAGCTGAAGACCTGCATTCTCCAGAATCTTCTGTTGTGGGAATGGGAGAGAGGCTGGCAATGTTTCAGGTAGAAGACACTGGTTAGGTGATCTGACTTTGAACCCTTGTCATTAGGGTATCCTAAGGTTGGAACTTTAAAGATCATCAGTACAATCTGCTCATTTCAACAATATTGAATGACTTACCTAAGATCAGTCAGGTTGTAAAAAGCAGAGTCCTTCTAACTGCAACTTCAAAGTTCCTTGAATTGTACCAACTACTTGCCAGCTCCCAGGCAGTTGCAATCAGCAAATCGCTCATCTCTTGCCTGTTTTTCTGACCATATGACCCTAGGCAATAATATATAAGTCAACTATAATAATAAACTATTATTATTCACATTTCCATATAGTTTTGTGGTTGCAATAACCCCTTAAGAGAGGTAAATATTCTCAACCTTTTACAGATACATAAACTGAGTCCCAAAGAAGGGTCACTCAGGTAATAAATGCAAAAGCAAGAACTTGAACCAAGGTTTTTCCACTCCAAACCCACTGTTCTTTTCACCATGCCAGCTCTGTTTCAAGGAAATGGGAAGGCAGGAAAGAAAAGATTCACCCCCAACTCTGGCAAGAAATGAAATGATTGCTTGGTTTTAAATATTTTTTCATTATAAAGAATAACAATTTCAAGAAATATGAATAATCAAATAGAAGAACAAGACTCTAAATAAAACCATAAAAATGAAATTATTCTTCTTTGATAAAAGTAAAAAACTACAATTTTTAACAAAATAACAGTAACAGATTATTTGCTCTGGACTCCCGTCTGTTCTGTTTCTATTTGCAATTAGAATATTTTGCAGTGGTTGTTATTTTTCTATACTTATAGATGATTTGTATTTTTTTCTTTCCAATTCCTGCCTTTTTTTTTTTTACTCCCCAGCACCTAATTATTTGATTTCCAAAAAATTTCTTGCCCTTTCTCAAAATATTATCACAACACAGAGATATAAATATGGAAGGGATCTTTGAGGTTATCTAATCGAATAGTCATTTTACTGTTGGGGATATTAAGGCCCTCAAAGGAAAAGATAGTTGGACAGATTCATTCAACTGGTAAGTAGTAAAGCCAGCATTCAATCCCAGAGTGCCTGACTCGAAACAGTGGTGAGTCACTATCCTATCATTTTCATAACTTAATAAGTCTATTTTCTCCTTTTTCTATGTATTTAAAAATATTTGTTACAATTAATATTTGTTAGTATTTATTACAATATTTGTTACTGTTCATTGTATTGACAGAAATAATATTTTTTGTTCCTTTTCTCTATTCATTTGACATGTAGGTTGGTTTCAATTTTGTGGATTTTTTTTCATATTTCTAATATAGCTGCTGTTAGTATTTTTAATAAAAAAAATCTTTTTGATAGCATTAATCAATCAACAAACACTTTATTAAACATTACTATGTGTCATGAACTATACATATCTCTAGGATATAGTCCTAGTTGGAAAATCAATGGGCCAATGAATCTGATTGGTTTTATAGACCTTATTGTACATTGTTTAAAAAAAAAGACTGCTCTAATTCACAACTTTACCAACAGTGGAGAGTGCATGTCTAGGTCTCCTGACTCTAAGAGGCATATTAGAGAGAGTGCTCAACATGGCTCCAAGAAGACCTGAGTTCAAATCCTGCTGCTCTTATTTACTGTCTCTATGACCATGAGGAATGAAGGAAGGAGGTACTGAAGGATGAAAGAAGAGAAAAAAAGAAGTAATAAGAGAAATAAGGAAGGAAGGAAGGAAAGAAAGAAGGAAAATTTCTTATTTACCATACGTCAAATACTATACTAAGTGCTATACAAATCTTACTGTATTTGATTCTCTCAACAATCATGGAAGGTAGGTACTGTTACTATTCCCATTCTATAGTTGAGAAACCTGAGTCAGAGGCTAAGCTTATCGTCTCCCAGTTAATAAGTGTCATACTATGGATGTGAACTTTAGTCTCATGATTCCAACACCAACAACCATTCTATTGTGTGAATCCCCTAAAATCAGCTCCATGGCGCGTGCTGCCACTTGAGTCCAGATCACCTAAGTAGGTATGACAGGGAAAATTAACTTTTAAGTAAAACTGAGCAAATGTCTCTCCCTTTTCTAACGTCACTCCAATTTATATCTCCCTCTGTTTTACAGAAAGATCCAATCCATGTTTCCAAGCCTGGGATTGCTGCTCAAAAGCCCAATTTAATCACTATATGTCAATCAATTTTTCTAAAACTCAGATCAGGTGTATTCTATGAGCTTCTGCTCCTTTTGTCTCTCTTTCTGAATACCTGGTCCTTCAAGAACCTCCATTTTAAAGTCAAGAAAGGTCTTTATCCATCTCCAGGCTCCATCACTAACCAATCTCTATAGGACTTTTTTTTACCATTCCGTAGAAACTTCTGCACTTTGGAAGTTCATTCCATTCCTGTGTTACTGCTCACCTTCTTTCCCTGTGGTTTCTCCCTCTGATTGGCTGATTCGTCTCAGAAACTCCATTTTAAGAAAAGTTCCCAGGCCAACCAGGATTTCATTTCTTTGCAGGCTGCCTTCCTGGTGCTAAAATTTTCTCTACTATGCCACTGTACAATGCACCTGCATCTCTCCGTACCCTTCCTAAGCTCTCATTTATTAATCATCTTCCCCCATTAGAATAAATACTTCCTGAGGGCAGGGACCATCTTTTTTTTCTGCTCATATTTGTACTCCTAGTACTAAGCAGAGTGCCAGGCACATGATGTGTTCATAATCAGTGTTTGCTGACTTTTAGGGTGGGACATAACTCCTAAAGGAGAGGTAGAAAGGGGAGAAAAAAAGAATTACATTATTGGAATATTCTCCTCCTCAAGATCGTAGAATGATAGAGCTGAAAGGGATTTGAAAGCTACCTAGTCCAGCTCTTTCATTTTAAAGAAAAAGAAGCTGAGACTCATGGAGTTTGTGACTTTCCCAATGTCACACCACTGGTAAATGGCAGTCTGGGCTAAAATCAAAGTCCTCTGGTGGTGGAAAGCATGCTTCATCATGAATCTTTTATTTAAAAAAATAAAATCTAAGTCCTTGGACACCCCATCCAATGCTTTTTTGACTCTATCCCAAATGGTGACTCTAAGGCATCCCATTTTCAGTCTGTCAATCAACATCTGTTTCTAATTGATGCAGCTCATTACAAATCACGGCCCTTTCTGCGCAGACCAATGTGCTGCTCCAACATATTCCAATTCCTTATATTCTAATGGTTTTGTTGCTAATATTGTTTATGGGCTGTTGGGCTTCCTTTGATTATTTCTTATTGACTTTGGGGTAATGGTACTTGCTGAAGCCAGGCAAGCTGCTGTGAGATGCTGAGCATGCCTTTCTACCAGCTGGGAGGGCTGAGGCCCCAAGAGAGAACTAGCTGGCGGGGTAGGACCATATGTGCTACACAGACACAGCCCCAAGGGATGGCCCAAAATATAAAGGAGACTAGGAGAACCACTCCAGTTTTCCTAAAACTGTAGCTGTTTTAAGTTCTTCATTTAATGTCTGTTTTTTGTGTGTATATACATATATGTGTATGTATATATATGTGCATATATATACAAAATGTGTATATATGTATATACATATATACACATGCATACCTATATACATACATGTGTATGTATATGTGTGTACATATATATATATATATATATATATATGTATGTATGTATATACATATACAGTGTTGATCTGAAACTCTCCTAGCTCCTCAGGAGAAATGTGGCCACACCTCCCTCCCTTTTGCAGTGCTTTCTCAAAGCAGAACCTGCCTAATTTGCATGACCTATCCCATCTGCCCTGGAATAAGAAGGGGATAGAAAGGTAAACGGAAAGGGAGCCATGCTTTTCTGAAGAATTAGGTAGACGTATCGATGAGGGTAGGAAGAAAAAGGAGATATAATATACAATCTGGCTTCTGGGGAAAGGAAGAGATAAACATGATGAATTCACCTTAACTCAGGAGTGGGAACTAGAGATTCAGTTGAGCAGAGTAGGCAAAAGGTGAGTCTCATAACGCTGTCTCCCTCCTCCAAGTGGGCGAGGGAGACAGTGTTGTGAGACCCAACTTAGGCCCAACCTAAATCTAAGGAGAGAAGGGCTGGGTTTTAAGGAGCTATAAAGATCTTCAACAGTTTGATCATGGGGACTGCAGTATAATCTCTCCCAATGTTCAAGAGCTGGCACCATCTCCTGGGGAGAAGGAGTAACTACCAGAGAATATCTGTATAAGCAGAGCTACACAGCATAAGGGACAGGAGGATACAAGATGCCTGCCAGAATGGAGGACATCAAAAGGAAGAGCAGTGGGTACCTAGACGTGAAGAATTGAAAATCAGAAAGCAGAAAAGCTATGAGGTCATTGGCAGTGGTAATGAGAAGCAAGGACAATGGCCAGGAACATAGGGCATCAGTTGCTGCAAGACAGAGTGATGGCTATCTGCCAGCAACAGTGAATGATAGAAGTAACCCTGACTTTTTCCCTCACTGGAGCCTCATCCAGTGCAATTCTCTGAGCCATTGCCTTGGTAGAGTTCTATGAGATGGAAAAAATAAAAGGGAGGAACTTATAGGGAAGAAAAGATATATCCTACCTCTCTGAGGACATATGTAAATGTCCCTTGCTGTATAAATGAAAGCTCTTTTCTTTTTCTTTCTGTTTTATGACTTGTGGACCTAAAGATTTGTAAGAGGAACTGATGGTGACAGTTTGGAAATTTAGCATACCTTTGTTGGTTTTATAATCAAGATGAGCTGAGATAAAAACCTGGAAAGTTCAGAAGTCATTAGTATATACTCTGAGCTTTAAATATGGAAAAGTCTCTTATAAAAGGGTTTTATATATATATATAAACATATATTATATATACGTATATGTATAATATGCATCTATTTTTATGTATGTATGTAAATATATAGAGAGATCTATGAGGAAGAGAGAGAGGAAGAAAGAGAGAGGGAGAGAAACAGAAAGAGAGAGACAGAGAGAGAGACAGAGAAAGGGAAAGGGAAGGAAAAGAAGAGAATACAAGTCATTCCCCAATTGACAAATGGTCAAAGGGTATGAACAGGCAGTTTTCAAAGGAAGAAATTAAGGTTATCTATAATCATATGAAAATATGCTCTCAATCACTATTGATTAGAGAAATGAAAATTAAACAACTCTGGGGTACCACATCACACCTATCAGATTGGCCAACATGACAAAACAGGATGAGGATAAATGTTGGAGAAGATGTGGGAGAGTTGGAGTTGTTGGAGCTGTGAACTGATCCAACCATTCTGGAAAGTGGTTTGTAACTATTCCCAAAGGGCTACAAAAATGTGCATACCCTTTCACCCAGCAATATCGCTTCTAGAACTGAATCCAAGAGATCATAAAAATGGGAAAGGGTCCCACATGTACAAAAATATTTATAGTAGCTCTCTTTGTTGTGGCCAGGCACTGGAAATCAAGGGGATGCCCATCAATTGGGAAATGACTGAACAAATTGTGGAATATCAATGTAATGGAATGCTATAAAAAATGATGAACAGAAAGACTTCAGAGAGGCCTGGAAAGACTTATATGAACTGATGCTGAGTGAAAGGAGCAGAACCAGGAGAACTTTGTACACAGCAACAACCACAGTGTGTGAGGAATTTTTCTGGTAGATTTAGCCCTTCACAGCTGTGCAAGTACTTAAAAAATTCCCAATGGACTCTTAAGGCAAAATGCCTTCCATATTCAGAAAAGGAATTATAGAATTGGATTGCAGAGTGAAGCAGACCATTTTCTCTTGTGTTTTGTTTTGGTTTGGTTTTTCTCATGGTTTCTCACATTCACTTTAATTCTTGCATGCAACATGACTAAGGTGAAAATGTATTTAGTAAGAATGTATGTGTAGAACCCATATAATGCACACCATCTCAGGGTGGGGGAGGGAAAGGAGGGGGAAGGAAGGGAGGAATGAGGAGGAGAAAAATCTAAGATTTATAGAAGTTATTGTAGAAAACTGAAAACAAATTAATAAAAAAGAAAGAGGGAGAGAGGGGGAAAAGAGATAGAGAGAGGAGAGAAAGGGAGAGAGAGAGAAGAGGGGGGAGGGAAAGACAGAGAGATTATGAATTTATTTTGAATTTCATCAATGACAAGCCCCTGTCTCTGGCTTACAGTGGGACCTTGAACATATCACATCCCCCACTGTGATCATCAGTTTGATTCAGCCCAGAACAGAGTTAGAATAAGATCTGAAGCATCTTGCCATCTAGTATTCTCATTTAGTTCAACAAACATTTCTTTCACATCTACTATGTGTGAGACCCTGTACTAGTTCCTGGGAATGCAAAAACAGAGCAGAAAACTTCACCTATTAGGGGCAGGTACACCCTAATGTCCTAGTAATAGTAAATACAAAGATACAAAAGATGTACTAAACTATGGGTAGAGCTAACTACTGGGAGAGTTTGGAAAGGCCCCATGGAAGAGCTAAGGAGGGAAATCACGCCAGACATGGTTGGGGAGCATACCTACCCATGGAAAGACACAGATACAGGAGATAGAATGTCACGTATGAGGACAAGATAACAGATCACTTTGACTAGAACAGACAGTATGCAGGGAAGTAACATGAAATGCATTTGGGAAAGCAGGTGGGAAAGAGATTGGGGACTGCCTTCAATGCCACACTGTGGATTTTGTACTTAATCCTTGAAGGAATAGGGAACCTTTGAAGATAGATTGGGGAGGATCGATATAGTCAGATCTCATCATTTTGGCAGTTGAGGAAAGGCGAGATAGGAGAAGGGGGAGACTGGAAGCAGCTGCAAGAGTCCAAAGGAGAAGGGTAGAAAATGCTTTAAAAAAAGTAGTTACAGACAGGCAGAAAAGCATATGGCAGGCACAGAGGTCACATGCACTGTCCTCTAGTTTAGCTGTCGTATGGTGCTTAGTGTAGATAGAAAGTAGGAGAGGGAGAAAAAGTCAGAGAGGTAGACTGTGACCAGCTTATCGGAGGACTTTGAGAGCCCGGCTAAGGGTTAAGAAGTTCAGACTTTGTCCTGTAGAGCTTGGGAAAGCACTGGGGAATTCTGAGGAGTGATATCACCAGATTTGTTCCCTAAGAAGATGACTATGACCCAGAAAGCAGAAATAAAAGGGATGGGACAAAATGATATAAAATAAGACTTCAGACTCATATGACAAAAGAATTTTCTTACATTTAGAATTCTGAAGAAGAAGAAGAAGAAGACTGGGTTATCTTATATGGTAGAGAGCATCATTTCATTAGAAATAGTTGAGCGATATTTCAACCATACCTAACATTTATACGGTAACTTTGCTGTTGTTTAGTCCATTAGTTGCATCCGACACTTAGTGACCCCATTTGGGGTTTTCTTGGCAGAGATACTGCAGTGGTTTGCCATTTCCTTCTCCAGCTCATTTTACAGAGGAGGAAACTGAGGTAAGCAGGGTTAAGAGACTTGCTCAGGGTCACACAGGTCAAATTTGAACTCAAGTCCTGACTCCAGGGTCTGCACTCTATCCACTGCACCACCTAATTATATGGTAATTTAAATGTTTATAAATATTATTTCATTTGATTCTCATAATGACCCTGTGAGAGAGATGTTATCATCCCCATTTTACAGATAGGAAGCTGAGGTTGAAAGAGGTTGCCTAGTAAACATCTGAAGCAAGATTTGAACTCAGGTTATCCTGATGCCAAGTTTAGCAGCTGTGCCACCCAGCTGCCCATCAGTTATGGGTCCTGACTGTGTGACCCTGGGCAACTCACAAGACCACAGAAGTTTAGAGATAGAAGGGAACTTAGAAGTCATTGGGTCAAATCCTTTCATTTCACAGAAGAGGAAACTGAAGAATAGTGAAGGGAAGTGAGTTGCCCAAGGTCATACAAGGAGTAAGAAGTAAAGACAGGATTGTAATTCAGCTCCCCTCTATATCTTGGACTGCTCCAGTTGCTCCAAGTCAAGTCAGAACCCCACAGCCAGGATGATTTCAGAAGGAACTTTTGACCTCAACAGGAATTCCCTTTATAGCATTGAATTCAGTTCAGTTCAATTCAATTCAAGAGACATTTATTAAGTACCTACTATGTGTCACAGAGGCACAAAATTCCACTGAAGCTGGCTTTAACCTCAAGTCTTCCTAACTCCAGGTCTAGTGCTTTATCTACTGTACCACCTCGCTGCCTGATCCTATAGCTGCCCATATCATTGCCAGATAACACTATCTCAAAGAGTTTCCATGAACTCTATTGGCACTTGCCAAACATGAGCTATCGTTATTGTAGGATGAGTTGTATTCATAGGGTCCTGCTTTTCTCAGGGGTAGACTTTTCTTTAACAAACACTTTGACACTCGTGCAGTTAATGTTGAGTGCTGCATTGGAAGGAAGACATCTGATTCATATCATAGCACATCTTTAGTAGCATTCCTCCCTCTGGCATTATCTTAGTTTGATGAGTTAAGCCATTGATGGCTAGGTGCCAAGGGATGCAGCTCAGTTTGCACTGTGACCTTCTTGAAGAGATTTGAAACCATTTTTTAGGAGTCCAAACCTAAACTTTGCACTCTGGAGAAGCCTTTTGGGGAGTATGTGGAGTGTTCAGGAAGATCTAATAGAATGTTGTTCAGTCATTTTTTTCATCTGTGTCCAACTCTGTTTGACCCCATTTGGTATTTTCTTGTCAAATACATGGGAATGGTTTGCTATTTTCCTCTCCAGTTCATGTTACAGATGAGAAAACTGAAGCAAACAGGGCAAAGTGACTTGCCCAAGGTCACATAGCTTGTGAGTGTCTGAAGTTAGATTGGAACTTGGAAAGAGAAGTCTTTCTGACTCCAGGCCTGGCACTCTATCCAGTGTGCCACCTAGTCACCCCCCCCCCCATGTGAGGGCTTGCAGAGCTCTTTTCAGGACTTTTCTTATAACTTTTTCATCTATCTTAGGGGTCAACTGTACTTCTAAAGGGCACAGTAGTCACACCCCAGAAAAACTATCTCAACAGAAGAGCTAAACCAGGTTGAGGGTAGCGATAGGTCTCACACCTGTCAGTGAGTTAGAGGGATGTCTACCTCAAGCTGTGAAGACTTCCTCGACAGAATGGGCAGATGAAAACAATTTGTTCCACCAGCTATTAAAGTGAGTGAAGCAGGTGTTGTGGAGCACTTAGAGCTTGGTCAGACATCAAAGACGACAAAGTCATCCTCTGCATCACCATCACCAGTCATCTTGACTTTTGTTGTGCCACTAGACTTCAGTATCTCTGGAAGAGTGAGGCTGATGACTTTGTGCAATTCTGCCTTACTTAAATTCAGCTCACGAGCAAGTCAAGATGTCATCCTGTGATGGCACTGGTCCTCTTCCAAAATGAAGGACAAATAGCAACAAAGCCACAAACCCCTTCTCTAAATGATGTTTTAAAATAACATCCAAATGGGTAAACGATATAGGTATAAAAGCTGATATTATAAATAGATTAATGGAGCAAGGAATAGTTTACTTATCAGATTTATGGAGAATGGAGGAATTTATGACCAAATAAAAGATAGAGAACATTATGAAATGCAAAATGGATAATTTTGACTACATTAAATTGAAAAGGTTTTGCATAAACAAAGTCAATGCAACCAACATTAGGAGGGAAGCAGAGAGCTAGGAAAGAATTTTTACAACTAGTATCTGTGATAAAGGTATCATTTCTGAAATACATAGAGAACTGAGTCAAATTTATAAAAATACAAGTCATTCCCCAATTGATAAATGGTCAAAGGATATGAACAGGCAATTTTCAGAGGAAGAAATTAAAGTTATCTAGAGTCATATGAAAAAAATACTCTAAATCACTATTGACTAGAGAAATACAAATCAAAACAACTCTGAGGTACCCCTTCATACCTATAAAATCTGCGGGGGTATGGCCAGCATCCCTGAGTGGTTCAGTGAAGTGGTGATGAAGAAAAGAACAATGGGTCAGGTAGGGATTGTAAAGAATAATTCCCATCTATTAACTGAGGCCAGGGGTTTACATAGACCCTTACAAGCAAGCAAGCAAGGTGATTCACATGAGAACATTTTTAGTTTACTTTTTAGGCATCCTTTTCTCAGGGTAGGTATTTTCAGAAACTCCTACCTCTTCCCTCAAAGTCCTTGTACTCTGCACATTCTCTGGGTTCCCATGGATACAACAAAGCAAGAGGTTGTAGAGAGCCATAACAGATGTTTGTGAGCACAGATTATAGAGCAATCTTCAGAGAAACTCTGGCCTGGACTTTATCTATACTCCACTTTGGCCCGCAACACAAATTAAACATGACAAAACAGGAAAATGGTAAATGTTGGAGAAGATATGGGGAAACTGGAACACCAGTTCATTGTTGGTGGAGTTTTTAACTGATCCAACCATTCTGGAGAGCAATTGGGAACTACGTCCAAAGGGCATATTGACCCAGCAATGCCACTTCTAGGGCTGCATCCCAAAGACATCATAAAAATGGGAAAAGGACCCACATGTACAAAACTATTTAGAGCAACTCTTTTGGTGGTGGCCAAGAATTGGAAATTGAGGGGATGTCTCTCCATTGGGGGGTGGCTGAATAGGTTGTGGTATATGACTGTAATGGGATATTATTGCACCATAAGAAATGATTAACAGGTGGACTTCAGAAAAACCTGGAAAGACTTATATGAACCGATGCTGAGTGAAGTGAGCAGAACCAGAACATTATACATAGTAACAGCCACAGTGTGAGGCTGATTTTTATAGATTAAGCCCTTCACAGCAATGCAAGGACCTAAAACATTTCCAAAGGACTCATGATACAAAATGCTATCCTCATCCAGAGACAGAACTATACAGTTAGAACACAGATTGAAGCACTATTTTCTCTTTTATGTTTTGTTTTTCCCGTGTTTCTCTCATTTGCTATAATTTTTCCATGCAAAAAAAATGAGATACTTTTAAATGCATTAAATAAAACACACAGGATTACAAAGGAAGTCAGTTCTACCGAATACACTGGTCAAAACATTAAAAACAATACAACACCACTACCAGTCAATGGCACCCTTATTAAGAGCCCCTGCTATAGAGATAAGGCAAAAAGCTTTAACCTCGGGGCCAATAATCCTACTCTTGCTTTTAGTAACAGCTCTTCTTGTGACTGTGAAGAAATCTTTTCAAACTTCCAGATGCTTAGTTTCCCCTTCTGTAAGATGTGGGGGTTTCACAAGTCACTAAGTGCTTGTTAAGTTCTTCCTGTGTGTCAGGCACTATGTAGCAGGGATAAAAAGGAACCCAGCCTGTGACTGTGACTCCAGGTCAAGGCCTTTGAAGCCTGGATGCAGCCCCTGGTCCAGATGATAATTGTCTCAACAGGGACAAGGGACTAGGAATCAGTCATGCATTTTTCTAAAACTTTTGCAAAAACCTGAGCCAATGTTCAGAAAACCTGCAGGAGACAAAGGGAACCCCTGTGCACAGCAAAAAGGCTTTCCATGCCCGGCAAAGTCATCTGTGACAATGCCTGAAGTCTCACTGCCTGGAGAACAGCTTTCTTCCTGGGCTGTGCCTTCTAGAGCCCAGTCCCCTACGGGCAGGCCAACATTTACAGAGCCCATAGTTCAGAGCTCTGAACTCTGAGTGCAGAGCAAGGCAGCCCTAGGAAGAAGTAGGGTGGGAGGGAGCTAGGGAGAGTTAATGAAAGGAACTCTCATTTCTCTGATCCTCTCATAGTGGAATGCTGAATGCTTCAGGGGCGATCTATCAAATCACAGGATGCCTTGGGGAGCAAAAATGCATAAGCAAACTTTAAGTGCTTCTAGACAAGAGCAGTCTATGAAGGACGGTCCCCTGGATGTGCTAATTAGAACCATATATCTTAAATAATGTCAGGGTGAAGAAATGGCGTGGTTTCAGGGAGAGGTCCAATAAATACAAGAGTATTTATAGCAGCTCTCATGGTGATCAAAAACTGGAACCAGTGGTTCTACTTGGAGTGGGCAACAATTGACTAAATTGCGGTATGTAAATGATGAAAAATGAAAGAAAACTTGTATGAACAGATACAAAGGGAAATAAGTTCAATCAGAAGAATGATATATACAATATCTGTGATGATGTAAATTGAAAGAACATTTAAATGAAGCCACATATTGAATGTTATGAAGAATCTCGGCCCCAAAAAAGACAAGATAAATTCACCATCCTCCCTTTGTTAGAGAGTTGGGTGGCTCTGGGCTCGGAATGGTGCTTGCCCAATTAGTCAGAGCATTTGTTGTGGTTTTGCTGGGTTTTTTTGTTTTTGTTTTTGTTTTTTTTGTTGTTATTCCATGGGAGGGCTTATGTGGGGTTAGAGGAGGCAAGAGGAAATGTCCACGTCTAGCACTTGCTTCATTATTGAAATAGGGCTTCCTCTCATTTAGTCCAGTTTTGCCAACTTAGAAAGGAGACTAAGGCCCCAAGATGAACAATAGAGAGAACTCTTAATTTCAAATCAGCCCAACTTTGATGACTTTATTGTTGTATAAGCTGGAATAAATCTCTTTCCCTTTCTAGGCCTCTGTGTTATTCCCTGTAAAATGAGGTTAGACTAGGTGCTTCCTCCTATCTCTAAAATATTATTTTCAAGTTGACCAATCAATTCAGTATCATTGTCTATGCTGCGCAAAGATCTGGTAATACAAAGACAAAGAAGAAATCATATCTGTATTCAAATTTCATCCCAAGAAGTGATTTGCTCAATGTCATACTCCAAGAATCAATGGCAAAGCAAAGATTGGAAACTATGTCTCTTGGCCTGCAGGTTAGCCCTCTTTTGTGAGGTAATAGATTTAGAACAATAAGGGACCTTTAAGATCATCTAGTAAAAAAACCTCTCACTTTGTCCTTACATCAATCTTTGGGTTCCATGGAAGGTTTCTTGAGGTCAGCATGATCTGGATATTCTGAGTTAAGCGTTAATCTAGTCTAGTCTCTAAGCAATATGTAAGTCTTCTTTCTTGTCATGAAAATCTAGATTCAGACAATACAATAATTAATAATTGCTTTCAAAATATAATTTAGAGTAATACACTGCATAAATATGTGTTCTACAGACCCTAACACTGTGTATGTCAAGGTTACCTGCAAAAATAATAGAAAAGAAGGAATGCAAGAAGGTATTGTTGTCTATTGAGGAATAGATCATGATCTAAACATAAGCGGTACACATTCTAGATGACAGACAAACAAAAGAACATCATTAGAAGCAGCTACCAAAAGGGACTGAGTAAAGGCCAAAAATAAAAATAGACCTACTGTGTGCACAGATAATTAACTTATCTCTGATGGTGTGAATGAATGAATTGGCAATTGGAAAGAAAATGTCTGGAAGACAAGTAAAAATAAAAACATTCACTAAGCTGGATAAATATGACTTGAGACATGAACGTTGAGTGGAAGTAAATACCTGCTCATTGGAAAGTTGAAGGCAATGCTAAAACTCCAAGATTAGTCAGAGAAGCAGCTAGAAAAACGTGAGAAGATGCAATCAATATTTTGCAGATCCTGAAACTTAAAGTGTCACTCTCCTTAACTTTGCAATATAATTTCCAAATCAATCTCTTTACCCTTCCCTACCCCCTTTGTGTTGTAGCTGTCTTCCAGGGCTATCTTTGTTTTTCTATGTGCTATTTTAATTTTTCTTCAATAATATAAACAAAATACCATATGCTATACTACAAATATACTATAAACAACTGTAGAAATTATTCAAATATGTGTGTGTTCATCCTTTGTTGCTGAAGAAGACCATACCATCAGAGAAATAATGACATGACTTGCACTTGACTTCGATTGAGGGAGGGAGGGCTGTGTAGGTCACTAGCCTCACTTCTCCTCCACAGCCATCTGAATCCAGTGACCAGATATTCATCAGGATGACTGGAGATGACTCAGGATGTTCATATGTACTACTAATAAGAGAAAGGCAGATATGTGAAATCCAACTGAACTCTGATTTGCTCAACTCTTTCCCCAGATTACCAGACCACATGACTGCTCACATGACTTAGCGTAAAAGGAGTAACCAACTTTCCCTTCAGGTAAACTGGACTGTAAAACAAATCTTGCCATCTGCCCTGACACTGTTTCCTAAGGACTTCCTGGCTTTGCCATTTGCCCCATATATATGCCTGACAGTATCCCAATATCATCTGACCTTCTGACAACCTAAAGATGCTTGTCTGGATCATGCAAAATGCCCCTCTGGTGCATCCTTATGACTTTTAGGCCTTAGAACTTTTTTTTTAATTTTTTAAATAAATTTATTTAACTTTTTACATTCATTTTCACAAGCT
Organism: Potorous gilbertii; assembly: GCA_028658325.1. Lineage (NCBI taxonomy): Eukaryota > Metazoa > Chordata > Mammalia > Diprotodontia > Potoroidae > Potorous > Potorous gilbertii. The sequence continues at coordinate 151,481,239 of CM053769.1, forward strand.
TTTGGGTTCCAAAATTTTCTCCCCATTTGTCTCCTCCCCCCTTCCCAATACACTGGACATTCTAATTACTCATATCACCAATCTCCCCTCTCTTCTATCATCCCTCCCTTCCCTTACTACATCTTCTCTTTTGTCCTGTAGGGCCAGATAACTTTCTATTCCCCATTAACTGTATTTCTTATTTCCTAGTAGCAAGAACAATAATCAACAGTTGGTCCTAAAAATTTAAGTTCCAGTTTCTCCCCACCCCTCCCTCCCCACCAATTCCCTTTGGGAAGGCAGGCAATTCAATGTAGGCCATATCTGTGTAGTTTTGCAAATGACTTCCATAATAGTCGTGTTGTGTAAGACTAACTATATTTCCCTCCATCCTATCCTGCTCCCCATTGTTTCTAATCTCTCTTTTGATCCTGTCCTTCCCTGAGTGTTGACTTCAAATTGCTCCCTCCTTCCATTG
>CM053769.1:151482195-151511503 GCA_028658325.1 Potorous gilbertii
AGCCAGTGACTTGATTTCTGAGAGTCCTCTCCACCCCCTGGCCCAGAGCCGCCCAGCTAGTGCTTGGGGTCTGAGATTCAAATGCTCCCAGACAGTTACTTGACTTCTGAGAGTCCTCTCCACCCGAGGCCTAAGTCCGCCCAGCTAGTGCTTGGGGTCTGGGATTCAAATGCTGCTCCCCAGCCTCAGGGCTTTTGGTGGCAGGCTTGACTGCTCTTCAGTGGGAGCTTATCTGCTGGTTCTCAGGTGGGGGCAGAGCCTCCTCTCAGGCTCAGTTCCCTCAGGGGGTTTATGCAGAGATCTTTTGTAATGGAGCTGGGGTGGAGCTCCTGCCTGCTCTGGGGGCCTCTGGCCAAGTGGCCTCTGCCTCTGCCTCGGCCACCGCCTCCCAAGGGGGTCCAAGTCTCGGAGATACCCCCCCACTCCCCTCTCAGCCCATCTCTCTCACTGACCTGTGCGTCTGTGGGTGGAGGGACCTTTGTGGCCACTGGAGATTCAGGTCCCTGATGCCTGCTGGGCTCTGCTCGCTCCTCTCAGTGTGGTGTGGCTGGGACAGGGGAGGGGAGGACTCCGCAGGGCAGGGCTCCGCTCCCGTCTGGGGTACCATTGTGGTTGGTTTTTCAGGGCTCTCTGCAACGGAAATCTCCTTCACGGTGTTGCTGCGTGGCTTCCACTGTTCTAGAATTTGTCAGGAGTTCTTTTTGCAGGAAATCTATGGGCTGTGGATTCGGAGCTAGCAAATGTGAGTCTTTCTACTCCGCCATCTTGGCTCCACCCCAGGCCTTAGAACTTTTAAAAGTTTTTTCATTTACTCAGCAACTGAACTCTAATAATATATTGTCTTTCTTCCCACTCCCAAAGTGTGAGCTTGATCATAGACTGTCTTTATGTAGTTGTCCTTCATCTCCAGAACTGAGCATAGCACTTGGAACTTAGTAGGAGTAGGAATTCAATAAATGTCTTTTCATTAAAAATAACAACTCATTTTGAGGGAACTGAGGTGAAGTTTAGTAACTTCTTCAAGGTTATAGAGTAATGGATTTGAATTCAAGTCCTTGGACTATACACCCATCACTTCCAGCTGTGTCTTGTTACCTTCTGCACATGGCTCTCTGTTGATTGGTAGACCCCAAGAATGTTAGCATCAGAGACATGAATGAGTCCGAACCTTCATCTTATAGAAGAGGAATTAAGACCAAGACATGAGGAGGGATTGACACAAGTCATCCACAGAGTTGTTTAATGGCGGATCCAGTAATTGAAGCACTGTATTTTCTATAAACCACAAAGTTGAATAATGAATGGATCAGTTTCTCACTACCCTCCCAAAGTGCCTAAGGACCAAGGCTATAACTGCTGCCTCCATACCACTATAACCATGGCTATTTCTTTTTGTCAACTGGGGCAATGTCTTGATTCACTGATGTGAAGAAATATACACATTTGTGTGGATATGTGTGTGTGTTCACATGTGTGTTACTGTGTGCAATATTGCAGATGCTGCTGCATTTGAATCACACTTATAAACTTGTAAGATGGAACTGTGGGTGAAATTCAGATATAAATTTGATTGGTTAATCCATCAGTTAAATTTGTAAAGCATCTGGAAAGATTTAGCACTGAACTCTAGCAAACAAATTGCATTTCCTTGACTGTGAAAAATGTGAATTGCCATCGAAAGTCTCTGAGACCATGTGGATCACAAAGTGACATATTGCCCCAAATATGAATTTCCAAATACAATGTAACTAATATTTCATTTTGACTGGCTCATCGCCTGGAAAAGATTTGGATCTGTAATGTACTGAGGCTCTCTGATTAATATGTAGACCATATAGATCACAGAATGTGAGAGCAGAGCTGGATGAGATCTGAGCCATGCTCTAGACTAACCCTCGAACTTTATGGGAAAGAAACAGGTATATCTAGAAAGAGTGGCTTACCCAAGGCTATTCAGGTAGTATGCGGCAGAGTTAAGACTAGAATCTGTGTCTTCCAGTTCCTTGCCCGGTATTTTGATCATTTCAACATGCTACCTCCCACAAGTGATTAGGAGACTGATTATCTGTCTCTACTTTTTTCTTCTCTGTAAAATGTGGGAATTGTAAAACACCATGATGGGCAAATCAAGTCATGCAGTGGTTTCTTTCTTGAAAAACAGATTTAAAGCTGGAAAGAATCTTAAGGATCTTCTAGTCCATTTCTCTCATTTTGTTGATAAGGAAACAGGTCCAAATAAATTAATGGATTTGACCAAGGTCATAAAGGTGTCAAGTGACAAAGCTGTTATTCAAACCCAAGTCCTCTGACTCCATATTAAACATACTTTAAAAAAACTGTTTTTATTGATATTTTCTGTTTCTCTACCACCATGTATCCCCTTCCCTCCCCTGCCCAGAGAGTTATGCCATATGACAAATAATATTTTTTGGAGAGGAAAAGTAAAGTAAGTCAGTGCAACTGTTTTCTTGGCTCTGCTAACTTCATTATACATCATTTCATATAAAGCCATGCTTCTGTGTATTTAGCACGCATATCATTTCTTTTTTTTCACACATATAATTTCTTAAGGCACAATAATATCTCATTCTATCCACATACCACAATTTTTTTTAGTCATTCCCCAGTTGATGGGCACTAACTTTGCTTACGATTTTTAGCTATTATAGAAAATATTGCTATAAATGCTTTAGAGTATATGGGGACTTTTTTTCTTATCAATGACTTCCTTGGGGTGTAAGCTCAGTAGTAGAGTCTGTGATTCAGACTATAGACATGTTAGTAACTTTATTTGCAAAACTCTAAATTACTTTCCAGAATGGTTGTACCATTTCACAACTCCACCAACAATGTATAAGTGTGCTTAGCATTCCACAATCCCTCCAACATTTAGTGTTGTTGGTTATTTGTGTTGTTATTGGGCTTTTTTATCATCTTTGCAAATTTTTAGGGTGTGAGGCAAAAATCTGGATGGTTTTGTATTGCATTTCTCTTGTGGTTACTGATTTGAGGCATTTTTTCATGGTTGTGAATACATCTCAGTTCTTTTGAGAACTGTTTATTAGTATCTTTTGACCATCTATTGAAGAATGGCTCATTTACATGTCTGAGTCTATTTATTTAATTAAATAATTGTTCATATATCTTGGATACTAAGCCCTTATCTGAAAATTTTGACACAGAACAGTTTTCCCATTTAACCAGTTCTATCCTCATTCTAGATGCATTAATATTCTCTATGCAGAAGCTTTACAATTTCAAGTTCTCTCTTTTGCTATAAGCTCAATATTATATCCCTTCAGTTGCTTTACATTTATCTTCTTTTCTTAAGGTTGCACATTTCCCATTGACTGTCCCCCAACCTGTGATCCCCTCTTCTCATTTGATATTCCCCCGTTCTCTCATCTTCTTGAGTTAGTCCTGTTCTTTAGTTTTTAATTTCTTTTTGTTGTGTGCCCCTTACCAAAAAGGATTCCCCTTACTCTCTTCTTTATCTGCCTTCTCTTTCTGTTTGCCCTAGAACCTCGTTCTCTGATTCGTGATTCTTGTAACCATCTTGTCTCTCTTTTGTCTGTCTTCTTCATGCCATCAGAGCTTCCAAGGTATCCTCCTCTAGCCACTTTCTATCACTACTTTGTAAGGTTCATCCAATGGATGCCTTCCATTGTACCTTATTTTCATAACAATGTTGATTAATAATGACGATGATGATGATGAGCTAACATTTATTGGTGCTTACTATGTGCCAGAAACTGTGCCAAGCCCTTTAGAATTATCATCTCATCTGATTCTCTCAACAACCTTGTTAGGTAAGTGCTATTATAGATGAAGAAAAGGAGGTGAACAGAGGTTAAAGGACTTGCCCAAGGTCACACAGCTAGCAAGAGTTTGAGGCCAGATTTAAATGCAATTCTCCCTGACTCCATCCATGCTCAGCACTCCATTCACCATTCCACCTAGCACTATCCCATAGTAGGGACACTCTCTGATTATTAAGGCAACTTAGACCCTCTCTTTTTTTTCCTTTCTTTTTTACATATGCCTAGATGTCTCCTTCTTGGGTCCTTGTTCTCCTATTTATTTCACCAGCTGTTAATTACTCATCAGAGAGTCCAATCTCACCACCCCAGAACAAGGAGACTTCTCAAGCACCAAATTCCAAGACCCCAATCAGTGTCCTTTCACCACCCATTTGTCTTCATTCATAGGAAGTTTCATCAATTGACCCCTCTCATTCCCAAAGTAAGGCTTAATGTTTTTCGCCTCCATTTCCATCTTAACCCTCTCTTCCCCACCCACTTCACCTTCTGAGACAATAGGTCAACTTCCGTCATAGTTAGCCCTTGATTTGACCCCAGAACATCACATATTCTTATCTATCCTGCTACTTCCATACCCCTTTGCATGCACTTTCATGTACTTTCCCATGTACTTCCCATAAAGGAGCAGAGGATCTCTAGGTTCTGTCCATAATATTCCCTCTCCACTTCCTCACTGTTACTTCTACAGACTTTTGCCTGTTACCTTGCATACATTCACATAGAATTCTCTTATTGGTCTCTCCATTGTCACTCTCTTGTTTTTGCTATGTTTGCCTGCTACATTTATTACTCCTGTATTTCTGTTGTTTGGGGTATTTGACAAGCAAATAATCTCTTTAGTTCTATTTTCCATCTAAAAATGTTTTAAATTCTTTTATATTATTGAATGTCCATCTTTTGTTCTGTATAGTTAAGCTAAGATTTGCCAGACAGGTCACCATGTGCTGTATCCCAAGTTCCATCACTCTGAGGAATACATTATTCCATTCCTTCCTCCTTTTTCTATGGAGTGAAGAATAGTTTTGCATTATTTGAATGCCCTTTTCTTCATATTTGAAAGTCTTTTCCCTGATGGCTTGAGGAATTTAATTTCTGAACTTAATTTTAAATTTAGCCCCTATGTTTCACAGAGTTTGTAGCTTTCTGTTCCTTCCCCATTCCCCACCTTCAGAGGCAATCTGTGAATTCTTCCAATTGGAATTTCATTTTCTATATTCCAAAGTTCTGGATACTTCTCTTCTTTTATTTCTATCATTATGGTGCTAAGTATTTTTGACCTATCATATCTTTCTGAAAGATATGATAAGATTGTCCATAGGTCATCTGCACATCCTGTCTTTGAGTTCAATGTTTAACTTGCAAAACTGAGCAGTTTTCTTTTGAAGTTAGTTTTTTTTTCTTCTTCTGGATTGTCCTTTACTTCTCTATGTATTTGCATCCCCAATCTACTGTTCTCTTTTTTGTTCCTTTGGTGAAACTTACCTTTGCACACTTAAGTTTTCTGCTCATTACTTTTGCTGTGCAGGACACAAATTCTTCTCTCATAATTCTCATTCCCCTTTTGAACTACTCAGGAACAATAGGTTGGGGTTCCATATTCTCCTCAAATTCCACAGGGTCCTCTATCTAATCAAATGCAAATTTTAATCCTTAGTATGTATTTATAGATGACTGAACTTATTACTAGATCTGGAAGCCATATTTCCTTCTATTGTTTCTATTTTTACAATTAATTTAACTGTTTATATTCCAGATCTTTGAATTTTCTTCTTCCTGAAATTTTTGATATTTTTAGTGTTTTTCTTCCTTATTTTCCCTATGTCTCTCTTCCTGACTTTCCTTTTCTATGATTCTTGGCTAAGGTCCTCAATCTAAAAGTTTCTTAGCCTCCTCCCACAATGAGCATTTCATGGTTCACCAGCCCAGAACTTTGCCCCAGGTGCCTTTTGGGTGGTCAGAATCAACCCCAGCAGGATACTGTGCTCTTCCTTTAAGGCTGGTAGAGTGAGACATAGCCTGCCATGTGCAAGATGTCCTGTCCTGGTAACTCTTACTACTCTGTCTGTTCCTTAGTTCTCTGGCCCAGCACCAGTAGATCAGAGCCTACTTTCCCTGGCACTGGCAGTTCAGAGTGTTGCAGCACCAGTACTTCTTGGTTATAGCCGCCCCCACCCGCCAGAATTTTGGTCTCAAACGACTGTGGCCAACTAGGATATCCAGGCCTAAGTAAATTTCCTAGACCTGGAACTAGAATCTCCACAACGATGGAGATGAACAGAGAACCTATGTCATATCTTTAGGTCTGCTAGAACAGCCTCAATACTGGTAGTGTGAGAGGTTGTGGAGAAGTGTACTCAGCACTTGCTCCACTGCATCTTGCTGCCCCTCATCTCCCTTTGATTTAATTCAACAAAAATTTACTAAGGATCTATTGTTTGCATATTGTTTCATAGGGATAGCTAGGTGGTACAAAGGATAGAACATTGCACCTGGAGTCAAGATAACCTGAGTTCAAATCTGACCTCAGAAGCTTATTAGCTGTGTGACTCTGGGCAAGTCATTTAACTCCATTGCTTCAATTTCCTCATCATAAAAAGAGCTGGAAAAGGAAATGGCAAACCACTTCAGAATCTTTGCCAAGAAAACCCCAAATGGGGTCAAGAAGAGTCAGCCATAACTGAAAGCAACTAAATAACAACTGTGAGCGTAGCTCTGGGCAAAGGGTTGTAGGGGATTCAAGACCCCCATTACATCCTTGGGCATCCCAGTTGGAGACAGAGACATGGGTTGGATAGACCCAGGACATGTCTCTAATGTTCCTATGACAAATCCATCTCTATTCATTGACAAACTGACCAACTTCAGCCAGCTTTCCCCACATTCTCCCAGAAACATGAGCTGATAGTGAAATTCAGTATTTGATATTGGAAGAAAAGTACAAGCCTTGTCCCTCTCTAACAACATGAGTTAACCCTTGGGATATAAAGTAACTACTACACTCGAGGTTGTTGCTAAGGTGCCAAGGAGTTCAGCAAAACCACCTTGTAAAGAGAAATTTGGTGATATCAAAAAAAAGTTTTTAATTAGAATTATTATAAGAGTCCTTAAGATTGATACAGTAATTGATGATCAGGAGAAATGAATTGCTTAGAATGGAGCAAGACATCAGAATCATTGAGGATGTCCAGGGATGTGGGTACCAAGACAGAACTTGACTGATTTCTATGGATTAGTGATAGTACAAAGAAGAAAACTCATTAGCACCCTATTGCCCCAGGATAAACTATGAAGTGCTCCACATTTTTGAAATTTGAAATCTGAATTAATGAGAAGATACTATGCATGAGAAACATATGTGTGTAAGCATGAGTGTAGATATGTGTGTTCTAGGTAGTATCCTTAAAGCTGTTCTCCCTTTAAGTCTAATACAATATGCTAGTTGAAATAAATATTCAAGAAGTTAATCTTAGGGACACTGGGTTACACTCTCGGATTACTTTCCATTTCCTCTCTCTCTCTCTCTCTCCCTCTCTCCATTTCTCTCTTTTTTTGTGTGTATACATGTATATGTATGTATCTATGTATGTGTATACCCATAAGCACACAACTGCCCATACACCTATCTTGTATGTACATAGCTATTTTCATAATGTCCTCTCCATTTAAACTGAGTTACATGAAGGCAGGAACTGGTTTCTGCTTTGATTTTGGCTTTCTCTGTATCCCATAGTACCCAGCACATAGTAGCCTCTGAATAAAGAAATGCTTATTAACAGCCACTTTCTGTATCATTACTTTCATGTAACAAGGCTGGTAACATAGGCAAAGGAAATATTTTCAGAGTCCCCATTTCCTTTATCGTCTACCTCTACATTTTGTGTTTTCCAAACAAAAATCTCTCTGTGGCCCACCTGAAGCTCCCCAGCCTGCACACCATTAAGCCCCGAATATGAACACTGGCTGCCTTAATTATAGAACTATTTCTAATCCTCCTAATCACCAAACTATATCTAATCCTTCTCTACCTCTCAAAGCTGAAGGAAAGTTTAATGGAACTAAGCCAAAAGCTTGTGTAATCCCTAAAAGCACTATAGAAATAGGGGGATCAGAATTATTTCTATTGTTACTATTATTTTATTACCTTCCTCTACTTTTTCCTAGAGATCAGGGACCATATGGGTGAATACAGGGTAGATGAGATACCCTAGCAAACTCAGAATGCTTGTTTGTGTTCCGAATGTGGAGCTAAACAAGAGTCAGCTTTTTTCATCAAAACCATATCTAGATATGAATTGGGTGCTCAGTTAGAGAGGGTTAGAATTGGCAGGAACCATCCCATTGGAAAGCACTCTCTTGATCAAAGAGCCCTAAAAGGATTCAGCAGCCCTGAACTCTGGGTCCCTAATAGGATTAGGACCAAATTCAAAGACTGAACCATTTTTAGCTTAGGACACTCTTCTGCTTAGTAACTTGTTTCTACAAATGTTACATCTCAACATCAACCAGAACTCAAGAATTTCAGTGGATATAAAACCTATTTCTACACAGAAAACTTAAAGCAAAATAATCAAGAAAGGAAAACATTCCTGAATGTGGTCTCTGATTATGACTCAGCACATAGAGGAAACAGACTTCTTTTACTATGTCTGCTTCAATCTTGGCAGTTCTACCATAGAGACCCTATAACCCCTACCTAACATAAGAAAACCAAGGGAACCATAATCTTTGGTGTCATTCTATGTGTTGGTGTTCCAAATTCACAATAGCACTTTAGTGATCAATTTATTTGAAGGAGTTCTTTCCTCAGTAAATTTTCGTATCCCCTTTTCCACTTGACGTATTGTTTTTTTAAATTTTTTTTTCCATATTTTTGTGTCTGTTACCAAGTTGCTAATTCTCTTATAATTTTCTTACATCACTTTCATTTCTTTTGGCAATTTTTCCTCTCCTCTTTTTAGCTCTTTCTTTAAAATTTCCAGAAATTCTTGTTGGGCTTGGATCGAATTAGATTTTTGTTTTTTGAGTTTATGTCTTGCTCTTCCTGCCATTGTAGTAGATTGTCATTGTTGTTGCTGGTTTGTTTGTTTGTTTGCTCATTTTTTCCAGCTTATTACTTGACTTTGATCTTTATGTTAAAGTTGGGCTCTGCTCACCTGGGATGGTGAAGCACTGTCCCTAGCTGGAGACTTTTTCATGCTGCTGTTTTTAGAGCTAGCTCTGGGGATCTTAGAGGTTTTGGTGTGTCTAAGGTAGTGTAACCCTGGGACAGGTCCCTATTCCCGGGCAGCTACAAGCATTCCTGCTCCCTTTGCCTTGGAACTGGAACCAGTGCACCTTCTCCTTTGTGATCAGCCACCAGCAGTCCTCTCCACCCTAGAATTGAAACCCAGAACTGTGTAAGGGCAATGGAGTCGTCAATCAGTGTCAGCTATACCCAGTGCCAGAAAAGGCTCCCCGCAATCTATTTATGCCCCTTTATTATCTCTGGGCTGAGAATTCCTGAAGCTGCTATAGCTGCTCTTGTATCTGTTGCACTTGTGGGCTCCAGATAGGCCTCCACTCTATTGTCACATTTTATTGGCTCTGTTGCTCCAAAATTTGATTTGAACTGTTTCTTTTTAAGTTGTTTGGATGAGAATGCTGAGAGAGTTCAGCTGGGCTACCTCTAATCTGTCATCTTGATTCCCTTTCGATATCTGGTCAATTTATTTCAACAAATATCTTTCAAATGCCTACTATATGCAACATCCTACACTAGGTCCAGGTCCCATTTTAAATCTTTACCATATCAAATGTGAGCTTCAACTTCAAAATCTATGATCTTCCAGTGTTACTTCCTCTATCAATGTATATCAAAATTCTGACTCAGCAAACAATTTGAGTGCATTTCCATGACCTGAAGTTCTTTCCTCTGCAACTTATCTAATGAAGAGCCTCTCTGAACTTAACTAGGTTGATCCTTTGACAGCAAGCATACTATAGTCTATTCCTGCATGCATAGTCAAAGATCTTTCTTGACTTCTGTAGGTTCCATTGCCTTGTATAGCCCTTCAGAGCATAGAATCTGAGAAACCAGGGTCATGTCCAAACCACAAGGAGACATAGGAGGAGAATGACCACAGAGTTTCCAGTCAAAACAGTGCTAAAATGGATCTTCAAAGATTACCAATATACTAGGACCAATAAGGTCAATTTCAATGGTGCATTTGTCTGATCAACAGAAGGGGAGACATTAATAAAACTAGACCTTTCCAAAAGTGAAATGAGTCATCTCAGGGAATAATAAGTTTCCCAAATTATTAATCACTCATCCAACCAACAAGCAAGAGTCATTTAGATGCTTCCTTTATGTTAGGTGCTGTGGTAAGTTCTGACAATGGAAAGACAAAAATGAAACAAGTCCTTCCCTCAGAGGCCTTACATTCTAATGAGGTAGACAACATGAACATAGATAAGTGTGTGAAGGAATATGTGTGCTACACAAAAAATACAAGGTAGTTTTGGCAGGGAGTATAGTAAGAGCTTGAGAAAATCTGGAAAGTTTGCTTGTAGAAGCTTATAGAAGATGATACTTAAATACAACCTCAAAGGAAGAGAAGGACAAAGTAAAAAAAAGGACATAGATTAAAAGAGCACATTCCAGGTGTGGGAAACAGGATAATATGGAGATAAGAAATGGAGCATCATATATGCTCCAGGTAAACATATATGCATCAGGTGAACAAGCATGACTTGTCTCTGATCATGAGGAAGGGATGGTGAATAAGAAGAATAAAAAGCTAGAAAGAGGTCAGGACATTTAAATATGATCTTAGAGGAATTTCTATTTCATCCTAAATGTAATAGGGTAATTGGTTGCCCAGAGAAGTTTACCAGTACTGTGGCTCTTATGGACTATTTGTGCTCAACCTACAGTAGAGCCTTCCAAGCTCATATTGGTCTGATTGGACACACTATGCCTTGACTCCAACATAGTGATGTCCTTTTGTTCCTCTCCAACCAACCAACCAACCAACCAATAGGGAACCACTAGGGTATATTGAACTGGAAGTTGTACAATTAGACCAAAGCTTTAGAAGATTTTCAAACAAAGTTGTATGAATACCTATCCAGAATATTGCAGACAAGTTTTCTTTATTGGGTGGGAGTCTGGAGGTGACTTATGAGTCCCCTTCTAGCTGTTACTGTGATTTTTAGTCTTTTGCTAACTCTACAGCAGATTCCAGTTTTCAGACTATTAAGATCCTAAAATCATAGATCTAGAGATGGGACCTTCTAAGTTACTTAGTCCAAGCCCCCTCATTTTACAGATAAAAGACTGAGACCCAGAGAAGTTAGATAACTTGCTATAGGCCACAGAGATAGTAAATGACTGGGCTGGAAGTCAAGCCTTGGTCCTCTGTCTTCAAATCCAGTGGCCTTTTTATTGCCCCATACTAGGTAGCTATTTGTTAATTAACAAAGGGCCCCAGTATAGAACTTTACTTTCCAATATTTTATTCCATGACATTCTAACTAGATTTCCATCTGACACACACACATACACACACACACACACACACACACACACACACAACTTTCTCTGACACTTTCTCAACCTTACCAAGATCTACTACCATCCCCTGCCTCTCACAGAAAATCTACATGGAAGCCATAGCAGACCAGAGAAATCCCTTTTCCAGCCTGAACTGCTAAATTAAAGTCCCTTCCTCCACATTGTCCATTCACCCTCTCCCTGGATGTCCAAGAGAGAAAAAAAAACCAGTCCAAAGACAGGCTGATGAAATCTACAAAAGCGGTCAAAGGTCTGGCATTAGTATGGTCAGGGAAAAAAAAGCAATATCACATGGTCCAAATCCCTGCTGACCAGTCCCCACCAGGCTGACCCACTAAGCCCATAGAGGATTTGAAATTCAATTTAAACTTAAGGGTTACTTTGGCAAACAGACAACTCTTTTTCCCTTAATTGATCAGAAAGCCATGGGTAATAAAATAAAATGACAAAAATCTCCCAAACTGTGAAATTCATCTAGTCACAAAGGTTTCCAAACTTTCTGTTAGTTTGCATTGAATTTAATTTGTTGATTAGATTTGTTGTAGCCCTGATTGGGCTAGAGCTATGGGAAGCCGAAAACACCCAGTCAATTTTGTCCAAAAACAGTGAGTCTGTAAAAAGACGACTCACACACTGTCAATTCCCAATCTGTACTTACTTGCCACAATGCATCCCTGAGCCTAAGGGACAGAAGGGGAAAAGAGTGGGGAGAGGGATGGTCTTGAACAATGGGTATTGGGGGCAAAGGATGAGCTCTTACCACATTCTGCTCAGACAAGATCAGGGCCTCAGGTCTTTTCCATCACACCATCTCAGAATCAACCAATTAATATTCTCTAAGAATCTCCTCTGGCCTCAAACCAGTAGGGAATGCAAAGATATAAAATAGTAATCTCTACCCTCACCAAGATGACACTAATTAAAGGATTTAGAACAGGTAGAGCTTAGAGACCATTTAACCCAGCATCTTCATTTTACCGAAGGCCCACAGATTATTGAAGGTCAAATTTGTACAAGTAGGAAGTGGCAGAGATGGAATTTGAATTGAGGTCTTCTGATTCCAAATATATTTCTTTTTAAATTGTACCCCATTTTCTCTTGGACAAAATAATGTCTCAGGGAAGGGAGAGACAGTCAGAGTTACTGACTTGAAAATGTCAGGAAGAATGAGTCCAGGGCAATCTGCTCTGATTACCCAACTACGATTATCCAGCCTCCCTGCTTGACAACCAATTCAGTTCCAATGATGTGAAAACAACAGTGGAGAGTCCTCTTCTTTTCCCATTTTCCTTCTTCCTTACAACCTGGCCTCTCTTCCCATTGGGAAAATGCCTTCTGGAGATCCGTGCACAAAATGCTATTTGTTCAATCTGTTTCTCCCTAGGATCATGGAGTTTTTAGAGACAAAGGGCAGGTAAGTAGAGGGCATTGGGCGGCTTCACTATTTCAGAAATAGTGAAGCTAATTAATCCAACAGCGGTGCTCAGATCTTTAGGGTCGGGGGAGGATATCTATGGATTTAAAGACTTTTCTGTATCTGCTTGAACCATTCCATTTTCCCCGCACAGTCTCCCGGAGGGGAAAAAAAAATGTAATTATGTAATTATGTGCGCGCACACACACACACACCCCAATATACACATATACATACACACACACACTAGAAAGACTCAGGGGTTTTTCAGTATCTCTCCAAACTGGTGCTATGTGAGGCTTTCATGAAATAAATTAAGTACATTTCTAATTCATGACAGGGACAGAAGCAGCCAGTATAGCCTCATCAACATGAATAGGACAAGAGAGTATACCCCAGGCCACCTGTAGGCACCTGGTAGATGACCAGTGGTACCCCAGCCTACCGTCTAAAAGCCAATAGAACCAGGAGGTGGTGTCCTCCTCATTCTTCCTTCTATCTACTGTCCTATGCTGCCTCCCTCTGCTTTTTTTTTTTTTATCAGCCTCACGCTTTCTGCAGATAGCACACACTTGCTAACCTTGGGCCTTCAGAACCCAGTCCAGCAGGTCTGCTTCAGTAGCCTAGGCTAACAGGGCCTTGAGCCAGTCCCTGGGCTGGCTTTTCTTCCTCCTGACTAATGTGTGACCCGGAGGTGTATTTTGTTCTGCTGCCACCACTATAAGCTGCTCATAATTGCCACAGTCTCCCCGAAATCAGTTGTTTCCACAATTAATGACTGATTTCACAGGGCATTAACCTTCGCTGGCCACAGCCCATTAACCGCTGGTAAGTGGGAACATGCCATTGGGAGAAATGCGTGTGCTGTTTGCTCAGACTAGCCTGTGGTGTGCAAGAAATTGTCCCAGAGCATGGGCAGCCCTTTGGGCCGTGAGTAGTTAAAACACAAGAGGGTTTCCTTAACACACCAGATGCTCCCAGTGTGTCAGATCCATCCTGAGACAGCAGTTCCCTAACGGGATAAATTCTCTCTTCTCCCCATAGGGCTATTTGGAAAAGGTCCCTGATAGTTTTGTCTTGATGAACCAGGGGATATTCTCATTGTATGGAAAAGATGTCACAGCTCCCCCAAAGTGTCCTAGTCCCTAGATGAGGAAAGAGAAAATTCCTGGCCTAGAAGCTTCTGTGCCATGACATTTTGCCCTCAGCACTAGTTGGATCCATAGATATGCACACACACACAATCGTACCAAGGTGAGTACATCCAGTAACAGATCTCATAGCCTAAGAAAACAAGAAGCTCTAGAGACTTTCTTTTGAATATATGTAGAGGGTTTTGTCCATATTGACCAATTTGATTGACTCCAATTCACCTCAACAAATATTTAGGAAGCATTTCCTTTACACCAGGTATCATGCCAATCACTAGAGATATCCAAATATTTCAGTGAATTTGTGATTTCACAGGGTCAGGAGTTTCTTTTAATGAAATGAATCACACACAGCTCACCCATGCCTGCCTGTTTTGTGCAAGTGTAACCCTTCTTCTCCCAAAGACTCAGCTTGAGGGTATGTGCTGGAAGTCCTCCTTTCTTCCCCCAACATTGCTCTAAGCTTCTAGGTTATCTACTGGACCTTGAAAACCTGAGACTGAATCCTAATTCAGAGACTTACTGGCTATGTGACCCTGGACGTGTTCCTTAACCCCTTTCGGTCTCCATTTCTTCATCTGTAAAATGCAAATTATAATACTATCCACCTCCCAGCATTGTTTTGAAGATTAAGTGAGATAATACATGTGAAAACATTTTATAACCTCAGAGTGCTGTATAAATGTTAGGTATTTAGAAGAGGAGGAAGGGGAGGGGAGATACAACAGGAAAGTTGTATCTGTTCACCTGTGCTTCCTGGCTCTTGGCTATGTAACCAGCCTTTCATGTCATCCCATCATACAATTCTGGGATTATGTCCTTTCTGTTCTTCAAAGTTTCCAATAGGATAGCTTATGTACACCCTTGATGATCCTCTCCATTGCCCTCTGGGGGATGTTCATCTTTCCTTCTTCAGAGGCAGTGTGGTGTTCCAGGTCTCAGTGCCATATAACACCAACAAAATAGTGATACTGAAGACATGGTCCATTGCTTTCATGGGATCCTTGGATTGAACAAAAGAGCATGGCAATTTCTTGAAGGCAATCTGGCCCACTTTCTTTTTCCTGTTCAACTTGGGCCTGAATCCATCTTCCCTCTGAGCTATCTATCCCAGACATACATACACACATACCAGCTAAGCTCTGTAGGCAGTAAGGACTGAAAGACAAAAACAAAAGAGACCCTCGAAAGAGTTTATAGTCTATTGAGGGATTGCCATAAACCAGTGGATAAGCATGAATTCAAAGAGATTTAGAACAATAACAAGACCCTTGATTATACTTCACCAAATATGCTTGAGAGTGGATAACTAGCTAGTTAATTTAAATCCACCCTAAACATGGAGAGAAAGAGTTGGTATGAGCAGCCTTAGTGTCGATGGCCATGTGAGACTATGTGGGAGAAGAGAGGGGGCGCTTCTCTGAAGACTGAATGCCAGAGGAACTGAGTTCAGTGTCCTTCACAGCTCTAATGTCAGGACAGGCCCAGAGTCCAGCGAAACCAGAATTCCGGGAGGGGATGCAAAGTGTCTCATATAGGTTTGAAAATGCAACCCCGCCCTAGAAAGAACAACTTGTTCCTAGGCATTAGGACTTCAATTATGTTAGTGGCTATTGGAAAAATAGAAGTGCCTATTAATGGGTTTATATTGCTGGGGATAAACTCTCCTCATAAAAGCACAAGCATGAACAGAGAACAGCCTTAGTTTCTCTTCTAAATTCTTTAATTTCTTAAGTTCTTTATTCTGGCTTTTAGCTGAGCCTTATTATTTAATTTCTGAAGGAAGTGGTCTGTTGTTAATTCAACAAAGTTATTTTATTTTGACATCACTTTCATTTCGAACTATATCATTTTCTGTCCTCTGACTAGTAAGTAACATTTTGTAAGAAATAGTTTTTAGAAAAAGGAGAGAGAAAACATTCAGGTCAGCAAAAGCTAACTAAAACATCAATAGTATGTATACGCAGTGTTTTATACACACAATCCCTTACCTCTGCTTATAAAGAAGCAAAGGGCATTTTTAAAAAGTCAAGGTTGTTTTGCCAGTCAACTACCATGTATTAGAACCTACAATGAGCCAGGCATTGTGCTAAGTTATGATGGCACAAAGAAAGGCAAAAGAAGTCCCTGCTCTCAAGTTCCAAGTCTAATGGAGAAGACAGAATAAAATCAACTATTTAAGAGTTGCTTAGAGTAGGCAATAGAGAGAGAGAGTTTTAGCTAAGATACAATCCCTGGCTTAGAGTGCTTAGAATTTCATTATTAAGGGAATAAGATACTCAACACAAGGCTGTTGGAAGAGTTATTATTTAGCAAACATTAGTTGCATGGAAATAAATGGACATCAACACAAATGACTCTAAGATGCTTAAGAAATTCTCTTTGATTTGACAGGTTATGACATATGCATTAGACACATGAAACAATACTTTTCTAAACATGTAAAAACACAATTTAAGTGCAAGAGAACTAATTTTTTAAATTACAGTGATTTCCTTATATTAAGCTCACCTTTCTTTATGGTAGAGAGTTTTCCCTTATCTACCTAATGGAGGTAGGCTCATTCTTCAGATTTTCTCATCCTCTTTCTCAGAAGTCCTTCAATCTGAATAGTTTCTCACTCAAGAATATAGTTGCTTAGCATCACAAATGTTCCCTGGATGTTTTAAGTCATCCATGACCATCTCTGCAATTGACTTGTAGTACATTATCTCTATTTTTGGGTGAATCTGCAGTCAGACAGTCGATGATCATTTCTTACACATTTGCTGTGTGCCATGGCCTATGCTAAATACTGAGGATATAAACAAAGACAAAAATAGCCCTTGTCCTTGAGGAGGTCACCATATGATGGGAGAAATAACATGTGCACAACTCTACAACGACATATGTACAAACATGTACAAACAACCTATATATTGGATAAACTGGAAATAGTCAAGAGGAGGAAGGCACTAGACTGGAGGGGGATGAGGAAAGACTTCCTGCAGAAGGTGGGAATTGAAGGAAACTAAAGAAGCCAAGGGCAGAGATGGAGTGGGAGAGCATTCCAGATATGAGGAGAGTCACTGGAAATGCCTGGAGTTGGGAAATGGGGTGTCTTATTGAGCAGCAACAAAGAGGTCAAAGTCACTGGATTGTTGAACAGTGAGGAAGGGGAAGATTAAGGAGACCAGAAATGGGAAGAGGCTAGTTTACAAAGGGGTTTAAAGACCAAATAGAGGATTTTGTGTTTGACCTTCGAGTGGATAGGGAGTCACTGGAGTTTAATGAGTAATGAGATGGCATGATTGAACCTGCAAGTTAGGAAGATTGCTCTGTTAGCTGAGTGAAGGATGGACTGCAATGGGAAGGGACTTGAGGGAGGTAGATCCATCAGCAGGATGTTGAGGGCCTTCACCAAAGTGGTGAAAGTGTCAGAAGAGAGGAGGGGGCATATGAGAGAGGTGTTCTGAACGTGTATGGCCTGAATGCACCCCAAACCTGAACAGCTGTCAGATCTTCTTTAGAATCATAGAACCTCAGAGATGGAAAGGGTGCCAGAGGGAACCTCATCTAATGCTAACTTAGAAAGAAGATCTACAATGGAAGGAGTTTGGTACTCTACCCTGCAGCCTTCCTACCAGAGGGGGGTGGTATCTGTCAAGACTTGATAAGTATATATAATATTATATGGAATATAAATATAAATTTTATGTATATATGTGCATACATATACACATGTGTTTATACATGTCTGTGTGTATGTATACATACATAGCTGTGTGTGCATGCATGTGCATATATGTATGTGTGTGTACATACACAAACATGCACACTCATATACACCAAATAGTAAATACAAGGTAGTTTAGGAGGTAAAGCATTAGCAGTTGCAGGAAAATGAAACGAAGATACATGTAGAAGATGATGTTTGGGATACATCTGAAATGAAGAGTGGACTCTAAGGTGAAGGGAGGAAAGGGTGGTAGATTGCTTCCCAGTAGATGAGACAGAAGACTGAAAAACTCAAATGGATTGGAAACTACAAGAGATTCTCAGAGTTGATCTCTTTGTAGTTTAAGGAAAGGAACAGATGGCATTCTCCTATCATTCACTTTGGAAGATCAGATCTTAGATCATCATAGATTTGGAGCTAGATGAGACCTTAGAGGTCATTAAATCCAAACCTCTCATTTTCAAATGGGGAAACCAAGGCATGAAGCCATCAAGTGAGTTGCCCAGGATCATGCAGCCTGTATGTATCTGAGAGAAAGGTATAAACCTTAATCTTCCTGACTCCATGTTGTATCAGTAAGCCCTCCGACATACACAGGTGGACCTGCTATCACAGGTTCTTAGATCTGCGTTTATAAAAGGAAAGGCAACTCTTGAGGGGTCAACAACTGCTGTAATTACATTCAAGGGACCAACAGACAGGCTTCCAGGCTTCTGATCATTACATACATACATGTGTAGCCACCAGAGAGGGAAGCACCAACATCTGGGTTTTCAAAGCCAGGGGACTGCTTAGAAGCTTCCCAGAGTCTCACTGGCACACAGACCTTCTTCTATATCTAAGCACCAAAGCGAAACCTCCCCTCAGACTATTTATACTCTTTTCAGAGCCAAAGGACACAACCCCTCTTGACCAAGTATTTCATTATCAATCAACAAAAGATGTGGGTCTTTATAGGAAACTAGCCTCCCCTAATCAAGTCTCCCTCAATAGCCCCACCTGAAGCCTGTCAATGGGTGGTGAAGATTTTTAACTCCCATTACCCATGTACAGCTCACAGTTGTTACAACTCACTGAAGATAAAGGAAGAAGTGTACCAGCTTCTCTTCTATCTACACCTTTCCAGTAAGAACATATATGCATACAAAAGGAGAAGCAGATGTCCAGGTGAGAGGCAGCATTTTAACATCACCTACCTTCCCAAACCAAAAGGCTGTTGGTAGAATAATGCCCTGGAGTGGATCTCAAGACCAGTGCCCAAAGCTGTGGACTCAGTCCTGATGTTGTTCAGTCATTTTTTTTTAAAATCATGTCTGACTCTCCATGATCCCATTCAGAGTTTTCTTGGCAAAGATACTGGAATGGTACCATTTCCTTCTCCAGTTCATTTTAAAAATGAGACAGATGGGGTGAAATGACTTGCCCAGGGTCATACTGCTAGTAAGCATATGAAGTCATATTTGAACTCAACAAAATGAGTACTATTCATCCACTAGGTTGGACTCATTTTGCCTGTGGTTTGGCTCATGGATTTTGAGCCTCAATATATCCAATTGCTTCATCAAGCAGAGGAGAGAGTTTGCTGTCTAACTAGCTCAGACTCCCCCTCCATGTCATTTGAGAATCAGCTGAAAACTGGACACACTTATGCTATAGAAGAGAAGACAATGAAAATGTATTAACTGTCACTAAACATTTAAAAGAAACTCAGGGGAAAAGGGATTCAAAAGTATGGGATAGAAGTTACAAAAAGGAAAATCCTTGCTTGCTGAAGGAAAGACAAGCAAACAAACTGTATGTATTCATGCTCCCTGGGGTCTTCAAACAAAGGTTGGATGAAGGACTACTTCTGGAAGTGTTGGGATGAGGATTTCTTTCCACATAAAGTTAGAACTAGATGGCCCCTGAGGTCCCTTTCCACTCTGAATTCACTCTGCTTCTTTGTTTCCAGATGTCTAGCTCCCTTCTGGCCAAATAAAGTCATAAATTTAACCAAGGCAAACTCCCACAGTGAAGAAATCAATCAATAACATTTAAATCTCTACTATGTGCCAGGGACTGTGCTAAGCTATGGGTATACAAAAGAGGCAAAAACCAATTCCCATCCAATATGCAAACAAATACATACCAAGCAAGCTCTATACAGGATAAATAGGGAATAATTAACAAATGGAAGGCACTGGAAATAAGTGGTAGAAGGTGGGATTTGAGTTGGTTCTTAAAGGAAGCCAGGGAGGTCAATAGTTGGAACTCACTTAATAAACTTGTAGCCAAAGGGAGACAGGGGAATTCCTCAGACCAAAGGATAAATGTTAAAACTCTTATTCTGTACACGGTGTTGAAAAGGTGGTTTCTGACTGGATTTCCTATTCAAGGCCACTTCCAAAATCTCTCTGGAAATCAATAGTTGAGCTAGTTTTGGCAGACCTCAAAGCATCTGATAATGCATCAGTTCCAGGAACAGGACAGGCATAGGGTTGATTTTAGAGTTTGGGTTTTAACTGTAAATAATATGTATCATATTGTGTGTGTGTGTGTATGTGTGCGTGTGTGTATTTTAGAAAAAACTTTGGTAGGGGTCCAGATCTGTGATTTTATTGGTGTTTGAAATGGTTGCCTTCTAAAGATCACATTGGCAGCTCTAAGTGATTTACCCAGGACCATAGAGTTGGGAGGGAGGCATCTGGGTTCACTGAAAAATGGCACTCACTGAATTGGAGTGGGGGGATGGAGCCAAGCAAGGGTTCATGTTGGTGTCTGAGTTGCCTTGTTAAAGGGAGAGTAGGAATCTGGGGGAAAGATACAGAGAGGATTCATTGCAGGCAAGAGGGAATCCAGTATGTTGTTTCACAATGAACTAATAAGGAAGGAAACTTCAAAAGTCAGATGAGCCATAAGGAGTCCTGGCAATCTGGCGGCTAAACAGATGTCATTCTTCTATTCTCCATCTTGGAAGATAAAATCAGAGGATCATAGACTTAAAATTGGGCTTGAATTCTGGCTCCCTGTGTGACTTGGGTAGTCTTTAAACCTCTCTCAATCTCAACTTCTTCATATATAACATGAGAAGGTTGGACTAAATGCCCTCTCTGGTATATCTTAGCTTTAAACCAGTGGGCCTGTTTTCCAGAGGTAGGCTCTATAGCTAGGTCTCACTGATCCCAAAGCCACTGTCTATCTACCATACCATACTACCTCTAAAAATAAAACAAATACATAAAACCTACCATACCCTAGTGACAAGAATGAAAGAAATGGTATAAAGATCAATGTCCATCAAAGACTAAAGCCATATGTCATTTTCTGTCTACCTCTCCCCCTTCCAAAAAAAGGGTCTTTCAGTCAGTCTTGTAGTGAGAATTATGAATAATAGATAGATTACCCAACTGCTGCAGTGGAAATTGAAATAGTCAAGGAGCCAGAGAAAGGCTTCCAGCATGTTGGGTGGATACTCTATGGTAAGACACAGGAATGACTGAAACAGGATGAGAGCCTTTCGATGAACGGCAAACTGTGCGGGGCAGAACAGGTGCCTACATCAATGAGATCATAGATAGACCAAAGTACCAAGATGAAATCCACACAGATTCTAACTGCATCATTTGGTTTTGGAATAAGGGCTTCTGGTAATTCACACCTTTAAATCCCTCTCCACCAGTACTTAACATGGTGTTTGGCACATAGTAAATACTTAATAAATGGGGTTTTTTTTGGCTGCCTGACCTTCCTATTGATGTAGTATTATAGCTTTCCACTGGTTTGTCCAAGGAGAAAGCTAACTAGATATCCTTCCCTATGTGGTTCTATCTCCTGGGCAGAGGGGACAGAGAATTCTATCCCTGCTTGCCTGATCCTAATTAGGTCGTTAGCAGGGTTCTCAGACTCCTTTGAAGTCTGTATGCTGGATTCTGCTAGAAAATATGGAAACATATCAATGGTTTTCTGCAGCATGTGTATCTTGTTTGAGCACCCAGAGTAAGGCTCTCTCTTCTCATTGGTTGTTCTGTCACTACTCTTTGTGACCCCAAGGTCAATAGGTTTTTTTGGGAGACTGGAGTACTTTGCCTTTTCTCTTTTCAGTGGATTAAGGCAAGCAGAGGTTGGATTGCCCAAGGTCACACCTTTAGTAAGTGTCTGAGACCAGACTTGAACTCAGGCTTTCCTGACTTCAGGCCTACTGCTCTATCCACTGAGTTATTTAACTGCCCCTTCTTTCTTGATACCTTACTGAAAACATAATGAAGTCAAGCATTCATTGTGATGTTATGAAAAGAGTTCTTCTGACTAGAGAGCTAGCAGACCTAGATTCAGCTCCTGGCCCTGATGGTAACCAGATATCTAACCCTCAGTTTCTGATTTGATTCATTTAGACAAATATTCCTCAAGCACTTACTACTTGTCAGGACAAGAGTATACAAAGACAAAACAAATAATGAAATAATTCTGAGTACTACCTGTAATGAGGTAAGCTAACCCAAGAAATATACCAAATAAATACAAAGTGGTTGAGGGAAGGGGACCCTTAAGACTATAGAACAGGCCTCTTAGAGGAAGTAGGACTTCAACAAAAGAGGGTCTTTGGGAAGCAACGGTGAAGACAGACAGAGAGCATTTCAGTTATGAGGGAGGGAGGATATGAAATAGTGTACAGGGAATTGCAGAGAGACCAGTTGGGCAAGGGGGATTTCTGTGCAATTATCCTGGAGAGATATACTGGAGCCACATTATGAAAGGCTCTGAATGTCAGACACATGCATTTCTATTTTATCCTATAGTAAGAAATTGAAGTTATAGGCAGTGCTAATACATGTGTAACCTACATCTGATTCCTTATCATCTCAGAGAGAAATGAGGGGAGGGAGAGTTGGAGGGATAGAATTGAAGCTCAATCCGTTTTTTATGCTAAAAAACATTTTAACATGTAATTGGGAAAAAATAAAATTTATTTAATTAAAACAAAACTGTAGATAAGTTCCATAATCACCAGGAAATAAAATTAGCACTTCATCCACCTAACTTACAGGGTTGTTGTGAGGTGGACACTTTGAAAACCTTAAAATATTATAGAGATTTGAGCCATTATTACTTCTTTGGAGACTTTTCTAAGGTAATTACAGATGAAACTTTAGCCAGTCCATTACTTTGTGGGTCTGGGCCTTCTCTGTAATAGATTTATGCATCTGACTAGGAATGTCCAAACCCTATCTCCTTTTCCAAACATCCTTAAATCAGCTATTTTATTTTTAATTAGCTAAATATCCTGAGTTTCTTTTGTCTTGACTGTATTTTCCTACATGAGGGCATACATTTCAATTACTTTTATTCTAAATAAACAGCCTGCTACTAGAGTTGTCCCTGCAAGTTTTCCTCCTCTGGACTCTGATTAAACTCAACAGATCTTTGGGTCTGTTGTCTTATGCAAGCTCAGAGAGTGAGAAGAGAGTGAATTCCTGGAGAACTGCTCTTGATGAGAAGAGAAAATGTGGCAGCAGCGTGGTCTGCTGGGCAGAACAGTAATAGCATCAACAATTCTCTTTCCTTATCCCTTCAGGATTACAAAGTTCTTTCTTCATAACAACCTTGAGGTGCTTTGGGGGTACAAGCAGAATTATTCCCATTTTCCAGAAAAGAAAACTGATAAGTAAAAGTTCCATTAGCTTATAGTTACAGGGCCAAAACACAGGCAAGTCTCCTGAAAAGAGAGGAGAGGAGAAGTGAGGATGAAAATGATTATCTTAGTTAAAGTTGATGTATCATAGAAAGCAGCCTTTGATCCCTCTTGATGAGGAAGGACTCTTTGGGTTCCCATCTACTTCTTCCATTATTGACAGAAATATAACAGATTGGAAGGTGAGTCTAGTGAAAAATGGAATGAACACCACATATTGATTCAGCCTGGATGTTGTGGATCTCTATGGACTGGCTACAACTGGAAATAACTTATCTTTTTCCATATCCAAATAGAGATCTCACCAGGTTGGCTTGGGCATGTTCAGGGCTCTGTCCCTTAAGCTTACACATTTCAGGCAGATAATAGGAAACCTGAACATTTCTCAAGGAAAGAGAAATCAGCTAAGCCAGTGAGAGCACTCTTCTAAAAAGCCAAGAACAGTGATGGCCAGTATATAAATGTGAGTGTACACAGAGGGCTGCTTCAAAACATGTCAACCTCCAGAGAAGTGGGCAAAGGACAGTGTGCTCAGACTCAGGCTGTCTGATATCCTGCCTGAGAATCCAGAGATAACTTCAAAGACTCAAGGAGCCTCTCTCAGGCTGCTCTGAGCTACTACAAAAGACTTTTGATTTCAGAAACAAATAATCAAAGAACAAACTTTTCCATCATGATGTTTAAAAGCCAAGATGCCTCCGGGGATTAGTCTTTGAGTTCGCCAACATTCCAGGCTGTGCAAACAAGAGTCCTTGAAGGTACCCAGGGGCTCCCCAAGCATAGTGGTAATGCCTGAACTGAGGGAGGAAGGGCTTTGCCTTAGCCCATGGGTGAGAAACCTTCCCATGAAGGCTAGCTATTGCCAAGCCCTATAGACCTCCCTGAACATTGTCCTCATCGTATCACTAGAATTTGGGATCTTCCGTAAAGTAGGAAGAAAAGGAAAAGGCCTTATTCTCAGATCAAATAACATAACATGTAAAGCATTTTGCAAACTTTTGGCCTTGAAATATGTTTCTTTTAAAATATTTTATATATTCATATTTTATGCATATATAAAATTATTATATTATGCATATATAAATACACTGTATGTGTAATACATAATTTTATAACATAATTAGATATAATATTGCAATTTATATTATATAATTATATAGCATATAATTATAATATGTTATATGCTGTACACAAATATATTTGTATATAACATATAAATATAATATATTAATTTTTATTTAGATATATCTATAATGAATCATGTAGAACATGAATGTAATAGCTAGAGAGTGACTCTAAAATACAGAATTTTAGAGTTAAAAGGAGCTTAGCACATAAAATGACAAAGATAAAAAGTCTTAGAGATCATCTGAAAGAAAGTAGATTTGCAAACCTAGAATATTTGAGATTATTATGTCATTTCTTTGAGCCAAAGTTCACCCATATATGTATTTGTCCTGCATTGCTGAAGAAGACCACGCCATCAGGAAAATAACGAAATGACTTGTACTTGACTTTGTTCGGAGTGAGGAAGGGCTATGCAGGCCACCAGCCTCACTTCTTCTCCAGAGCCATCTGAATCCAGTGACCAGATATTCATCAGGATGACTGGAGATGACCCAGCATGAAGAAATTGGGGTTAAGTTACTTGCCCAAGGTCACACAGCTTGTGAGTGTCAAGTGTCTGAGGTGAGATTTGAACTCAGGTCCTCCTGATTCCTGCACTGGTGCTCTATCCACTGCACCACCTAAAAGCCAGAAATAGGAAGACCACGATACCCTTTCAGTACATAAACCTTCCTGAGCAATACTCAGAGAAAATCCTAGGGTCTGGAAAGTGTGCCTCCAACTCCATGTGTTGTATGGAGGAAATGAACAGAGTGCAATGAATTGTAAAGTCATCTCTAAAGGAATAGGGGACATTGCCTTTTCACCTATAAGCAGCTGGTGGAACTAGTGAGCAAGAAAGATGGAGTTATCAATGTGCTTGGGAAGAAGGGTGGGCTAGAGGTGCAGAATGAGAAGCACATTTTCAGACGTGGCTAGCGTATTGATAGGCAGTTAGATGTTGAAATAGTTTGAATGCAAGCTTCCAGCTTCAGATATCCCTTAGCTGGGTGAGCCTGGGCAATCAATGCATTGTACTATTTCTAGCTTCAGTTTCTGGAAGTTGGGCATGATAATAGCACAGGTCTCCCAGAGTGATTGTGAGGGTCCAATGAGATACCATGTAAACACTGTGCAAAACTTAAATCGCTAAATGAATGCTAACAATTGTTATTTGTTTTGTTTCATTATTTTTGTCATGTGGGACTTTGGAGATTCTTGGTCCAATCTTTTCCCTTTTGCAGATTTTACAAATCACCTTGTAAATCAGTAAGACAATAGGCTAATCCTAGTTCTCTCAGTTTATCTTTCTCTTTAGAGGGTGGAGTTACTACATCTTAAAAATATTTACAATGGAAACCATTGAGGTCTGCAATAGGAAAAGGACTTGCCCAAGAGTTAAGAGAGCTAGAACTAGAATTTAGGTCTTACTGAAAGAATTTTTCCAAGGGACATACAAAGTGAATTTGAGCTCCCCGGAGCTTGACTAGCAATTGACTGTATCCACAATGCTAACGTTGGGAAACATTACCACGTGATTCCATGTTTAACCTTAAGCTAAGCTCTCCCGGATATTATCCCATGGCAGGGAGTTGATTATAATTTGAATACAGAATGAGAT
Source organism: Potorous gilbertii (assembly GCA_028658325.1). NCBI lineage: Eukaryota > Metazoa > Chordata > Mammalia > Diprotodontia > Potoroidae > Potorous > Potorous gilbertii. Next base: position 151,508,251 of record CM053769.1, read on the forward strand.
TTTGCCATTGTTTCATATGTCAGTGGCACTGGTTCAACTGATTTCTGCAACACAAAGACAGAATCTACTCCAGAAGCATGGTCCAACCACTGTATGACTAGATACCACCATAAAGATATATAAGGAAGTGCCAATTCACTGGTACATTGGAGTCCATCTTACAGTTACCCCTAAACATGTTCCTCATTCACGGATAAAGGCTGAAATTAGTAAATGAGTTGGCATTATATACTTTGTGGTTTTAGATGTTAAAAAGAAAAGTAGTAGCATTACAAATTCCTACTAATTTCCTTATTTATTTTTTTGTCAGCAGAGTCTGAGGAGTGAAGATCACATGTTTCCAAATATTTATTTATAGTATGTCATGTAGAACAGGCAGTCAGCTGGTGCAGTGGATAGATCATCAGTATTAGAGTCAGGAGGCCCCAAGTTCAAATCTGACCTCAGACATTTAGTAGCTGTGTGACCCTGGGTAAGTCCCTCATCCCTGTTTGATTCAGTTTTCTCTTTGTAAAATGGGCTGGAGAAGGAAATGGCAAACCACCCAGTATCAGTGCCAAGAAAACCAACCACAAATGAGGTCATGGAGAGTCAGACAGGACTGAAATGACTCAATAATAACTATATATATATATATATAGAATGTCATAACCAGATAGTCTAAAACATAGAATACCAGAGCTGAATGGAGCTTAGAACATATGATAATGAAGATAAGAGAAGTCTCTGAGGTCATCAGGCAATAGGATCATAGACTGAGAATTGGATAGATCTTAAAGTCTCCCTTGTCTGACCCCCATATTTTACATTTGAGGAAAATGAACTCAGACAGGGTAAAATTAATTAACTAATTTGAGATTTGATTCCAATTCCCCTGACTTCAAATCCAGTCCTCTTCCCAGTATACCATACTGTCTCAAGAACTAAATCACCCTCTTAGCCCAACCTCCCCATTTACTAAAGGAGAAATGTGGGTCCAGAGAGGAAAGCAGAATCTAGAGTCCCTTTGTCAGTTAGTGGCTTCAACTAGAGACCAGGACTCCTGACTTCCAGGCCAATACACATTTCAATGAAAGTCATTAAATAACCATCACTTGGAACACGCAAAAATAACATGAAAAGTTGACTTTGCTCACTGGGGTTGAATCCTCCCATTATTGCAAATGAATGTTCAAATCCCTTGTCCTCAGAGTACTGGATTTATTGACCTTAATCAGAAAGTTCGTGTCCTCATAATGTAAACAGCTAGCTAGAGTTTGTAGAAAAAAGAGATTATAGATCAGCTTAGGTTTCTTTCCGCTTCCCAATCTCCCAACTTTGTTGACTGTTGCCTGAAATATTTATAGCCAATGCAGGAAGTTTGCCTGCAGTAGCGGAGATGAGAAAGAGTAGATTTGTTTAACTCTAAGCTCTACAGTGCTCAAAGCGAGGATGTATTGGAGACTCCAAATTAGAGTCAAAGTTGAAAGTCCAAGTGGGCAAACTCACTTTGTGGTGTGAGCCATTGCATAGAGGGGGAAGGCAGAAAATCAGCACTTCTGTATATGTCTTTATGGTCTCTTTTGTTCTGATACAAATGCTATTTGTAAGATATAAAATCTGCCATATGTAGCCCAGGGAATCAATCAATAAATAAATATTTTTTAAGTGCCTACTATGTTCTAACCATGTCTGGGATCTAGTCTTAAGCAGCACAACCCAGAAAAGGAGTCATGGTAGTATATCTCCATGTAGTGTAGAGCAAAAGGGATTGGCTGTAAGGTTGGGAAGCCTAGCTCAGTATTAGTCATGTGAGCTTGGGCAAGTTCCTTCTCCTCTGTAAATCTTATATGTAAAGTGTGGGCATTGGCTCACAAAGGCCCCTTCTAGCTCTTCACATCCTCTATTTTCTATTCTAAATACCCTTCCAGTTTTGATGCTCTGTGAATTCCAAGAACCTTCCCAGCCTAATATCCTATGTTCTATACTCCAAGAATATTCTCTCTGTGTCTCTGTCTCTGTTTTTGTCTCTTTGTCTCCGTCTCTATCTCTGTCTCTCTTTCTGTCTCTCTCTGTGTCTCTGGCTCTCTCTCTTCTGTCTCTGTCTATGTCTCTCTGTCTCTGTCTCTCTCTCCCTCTCTCTCTCTCTCTCTCTCTCTCTCTCTCTCTCTCTATCTCTCTCTCTCTCCTCTGGCTCTTTGTTTCTCTGTTTCTCTCTGTCTCTATATCTCTATCTCTCTCGTCTGTCTCTCTGTCTCTGTCTGTCTCTCTCCTTTGTCTCTCTTAGGTCTCTGTCTCTTTCTGTCTCTCTCCTTTGTCTCTCTGTTTCTTTCTCCTCTGTCTCTCTTTGTCTCTCTGTTTCTGTCTGTCTCTCCACCTCTGTCTCTCCATCTCTCTCTCTGTCTCTGTCTCTCTCCTCTGTTTCTCTCTCTCTGTTTCTCTCTGTCTCTTTTTTCTGTCTGTCTCTGTCTCTCTCTGTTTCTGTCTCTCTCTCTCTCTGTCTCTTTGTCTCTGTCTCTCTCTCTGTGTCTGTACGTTTCTTGTTCTATGTGTCATATCTTAAGGATCCCCATATCTCTAACATTATCGTTATATATTCTAAGGTCCCTCCCAACTCTGATATTCTATGTTCTCTGCTTTGGGCTGAATTTCAGTTCTCAGTTCTACATTATGACATCTTCTGTTCTAAGGTCCTTTCTACTTTTAACACCATTTGAATGAAGACCTATATGGTTCCAAAAATGTGGAACCAGTGCTTAAGTTAGAACGAGACTGATATAGCAATATCAGTAGCTGACATTTGTCTAGCCCTTTAAAGCTTACAAAACATTTTCCATCATCATCATCATCACCATCATCACCGTCATCATCATCATCACCATCATCACCATCTTCATCACCATCGTCATCACCATCGTCATCATCATCACCATCATCATCATCATCACCATCACCATCACCATCATCATCATCACCATCACCATCATCATCATCACCATCATCATCATCATCACCATCACCATCATCATCATCATCACCATCATCATCATCATCACCATCATCATCACCATCATCATCACCATCATAATCATTGTCATCATCACCATCATCATCATCATCATCCTCATCACCATCATCATCATCCTCATCACCATCATCATTATCACCATCATCATCACCATCATCATCACCATCATCATCATCATCACCATCATCATCATCATCACCATCATCATCACTGTCATCATCATCATCATTGTCATCATCACCATCA
>CM053769.1:151512003-151546367 GCA_028658325.1 Potorous gilbertii
TGGGGAGGGAGGGATGGGGAGAAACTGGAACTTAAAGTTTTAGGACCAACTGTTGAGTATTGTTCTTGCTACTAGGAAATAAGAAATACAGGTAATGGGGAATAGAAAGTTATCTGGCCCTACAGGACAAAAGAGAAGATGGGGTAAGGGAAGGAAGGGATGATAGAAGAGAGGGCAGATTGGTGATATGGGTAATTAGAATGTCCAGTGTATCGGGGAGGGGGGAGGGCACAAATGGGGAGAAAATTTTGGAACCCAAAATCTTGTCAAAATGAATGTAAAAAGTTAAATAAATTTATTTAAAAAAATAAAAATAAAAATAAAAAAACTAATAAAAAAAAAAGAATGAAGTCCAAATGCATACATGATCTAAGTATAAAGATTGATAAGATGAACAAATTAGGGGAGCAAGGAATAGTGCATTTATCAGATCTATGGAAAAGGGAAGAATTTTTGACTAAAGAGGAGACAGAAAGTATTATGAAGTTCAACATGGACTGAAAAATTTTTGCACAGTCAAACTCAATGCAACTAAGATTAGGAGGGAAGCAGAGAACTGGGAAAGAATTTTTGCAACTAGTATCTGTGATAAAGGCCTCATTTCTAAAATATATAGAGAAGTGAGTCAAATGTACAAGAATACAAGTCATTTCCCAATTGATAAATGGTCAAAGGACATGAACAGGCAGTTTTCAGAAGATATCTATAGTCATATGAAAAAATGCTCCAAATCACTATTGATTAGAGAGATGCTAATCCAAACAACTCTGAGATACCAATCACACCTATTAGATTAGCTAACATGACAAAACAGGAAGATGATAAATGTCAGGCAAGATGTGGGAGAGCTGGAACATTAATTCATTGTTGGAGGAGCTGTGTGTTGATGCAACCATTCTGGAGAGCAATTTGGAACTAAGCCCAAAGGGCTACAAAAATGTGTATACCATTTACCCAGCAATACCGCTTCTAGGACTGTATCACCAAGAGATCATAAAAATGGGAAAGGGTCCCACATTTACAAAAATATTTACAGCAGCACTCTTTGTGATGGCCAAAAACTGGAAATCAAGTGGATGTCCATCAATTGAAGAATGGCTAAATAAATTATGGTATATGAATGTAATGGAATACTATTGTGCTATAAGAAATGATGAACAGGGAGACTTCAGAGAGGCTTGGAAAGACTTATATGAACTGATGCTAAATGAAAGGAGCAGAACAGGAACTTTGTATGCAGCAACCACAGTGTGCGAGGATTTTTTCTGGTAGACTTAGAACTTAATGGCAATGCAAGGACCTAAAAAATTCCCAATGGTCTTTTAAGATAAAAGGTCTTCCATATCCAGAGAAAGAACTATGGAATTCAATCACAGAATGTAGCTGCTCATTCTCTTTTGTATTATGTTTTGGTTTGTTATATGATTTCTCCCATTCATTTTAATCCTTCTATGCAACATGATCATGGTAAAATGTATTTAATAGGGATGTATGTGTAGAATCTATATAAAATTATACTGTCTCAGGGAGAGAAGGAGGAGGAAGGGAGGAAGGAGGGGGAGGGAGAGAACAAAATCAAAGTCATATGGTAGTGAATGTAGAACACTGAAAATAAAAAAAATACAATAATAAAGAAAGAAAGAGCCTTAGCTAATCTTACTGAAACTAGGTGGTGCCAAGACCCACAAGCCATGATGAAAGCTTACAGGCTTCCATAAAATCAACCCCCTGGGTTCTTTGAGGATAACTTACAGAAAAAAGAGCAAAGAATACAGCCACAATGCCTGTTTTATATGTAATTACACATTTGCTCATTAAACACAAAAATATTTGTCCAATCCCAAATATTTAATGAGGATCTGATTAAAATCTATAGACAATTCTCTTCTTCCCACCCAGTATAAATAAAATACTTTGTGAATAAAAAAAAAGAAAACAGAATAGGACTCTTGTAGGAGCAAGAACACTGTATTTGGAGTCAGAGCTAGGTGCTAATACCTATTCTATAGCTAATTACCTCTGTGACTTCCATTGAGACACTTTCTTTGGGTCACAAATTTTCTGCTGTATAAAATGAATGCATTCTAATAGATGACCTTGGGGATTCCTTCCCGTTCTGGATTTTGTGTCCTAAATTGAAGTAGAGGGAGTTTTTCTTCCATGGGAAACAAAATCTAAATCCAATATGGGAGAAGAGAAAAAAAGTGGAGAGGTCAGAGTGACTTCCCAGAATTCTACCATTTCCCTAAAATGAACCAGAGTTTCTCTCCCTGCTGAGATAAATCAAGGCATCAAGTACCAACAGTTTATCAAGGAAGCTCCCTCTAAGCCATGTGACTGCTGCTGCCATTCCAGCTTAGATGGACCTGTTTTTAAGGAGGTTCTCTGAAGTATAGTCTAAGAGTGGCTTCCATCCATCATATCTGATATATGAGTTAGTGCTCATTTCTATCAACTTGCTCTACCTTGGGACCATGAGCCTCTAAAGATGAAGGGTGATGTTTTCATTCCTGTGTCGGCATCTGGGGAACACTCCCCTACCAACATCCCAGCATATGGAAGAAATGCTGCAACTCACCAAAGTGAGTCATTTATTTTTTAAAAACAAATCAGATCCTAAATACCAATTGATTGTTAAAAGGGCACTTACTGAGGTTTATTAAGTACATAGAGCATAAATCTGTTTGGCATGTAATTAATTCAAAATTACATGCACACTAAACGTGTAATTAAATCTACATGGGATGTTTAGGCCTTTCTCTGGCATTTACCAAGGAAGTAATGGGAAATTTATTAGCTGGCAATTTATCGCTCAAAAAACTGGCAATTCATTAGTTTGGTAATTGAAATTTCAATTACCATTCTTGTGTTGTTTAAGTCCAGTTTGGAAGGGCTCAAGATTTCTGACCAATGACCAAAGGAAAGATTAAGTTCTCTGGAGGTTTGGAGTTTGACAGTCACAATTAGGCTCAGACTTGCCAGTGGAACTCAACAGGTGTCTTTCATCCCCTCTAATGATCCACTCTTAACTCAAAGTAAGTGCCCTTTCCAATGTAGTTAACTGCTTAATTGACACATTACAAAAACTCAGAGAGGGTGCACAGGGGACTTTGTCAACATAATAACTGAGTTACTTCTAAAATTGTGGTCCAGGGTTTGCTGCTGGTTGCTTTTAACCAAAAAGCACATTTGTCTCATCTGCTTTCTAATCAAGGGTGTAATAGGAGAATTGTGCAGGTCGGACACTCAAATGCAGTAACTCTGAAGTGTGTCTGTGTTTATAGAAGTGTGACCTACACAGATGGTTCTCCGCAAATCATTCCTCAGTCCCAGGCTGCTGGCTAGGAGAATAAATGTTTTCACATAGCCGACAGCCTGGACTTGAACTCTCACTCTTTGCAAAAGCTGAGTCTGCTCAGGGCCTCAGTTTCTTTATCTGTGAAGTGGGAACAAAAGATAAGGATGGAAAGGGGATAGTTTTGACAAAGTGTGGTGGAGACCTAGTCAACCTTACTATTTTAGAGTTCCATACTCTTTGTAAGGCAGCATTGAGGAATGAAAGAGTGGATTTGGGGAGTCCAGGAATGCCAAATCAGTGATAGCAAAAAACATGAAACTGTAGATATCAACGTGTTAGCATTCTCCAAGGAAACATATTCTCCTTCCTGCTCCCTCCATCCTCACCTTGAATTGTATAAAGGGCAGTCCTCCTGCAACTACCACTCCCAGGGTAAATGGGTCCTTTCTCTCACACAGAACTCAGTAGATGACTTTCCACCAATGACTACAATTCCAAGAAAATTACACTCAGATTCCTGAAGAAGAGTTACATCCATAGTTACCAAAGCAGTAACTAAGGCAGGGCAATAAGGGCTTTGTCCCAGAGTATCAAATTTAAAGAGCACTGACAGTACTGGTGGTCCATCTATAGGGCAGAAGTAAGAGAGAGCTCAGTAGTTAATTAGCAATGGTTATTAAAATGGAAAACTACTAGATGAGATTTTCTGTACTTGTCCCCACCACAACCCTAATGTGAGAAGGTACTTCATACAACTTGCCTTTTGTATGACTATTGATTACTGCACTAAGTGCAAAAATTCCTAATAATGGTACTGATGGTTATGGCTCCCAGGGATTCATTCTTGTTTCACTGAATTTCTACCTCATGTATAGATAAGTCCACAATATAGCTGTCAAGTTAGGGATGAGGACAGAGCATTTATTCAACTGACAACTTACTTCTTCAATTCATGGAAAGCCCAGTCATGAGTTCTTAGTCATTGACTATCATCGTGAACTGAGATGGAATGGGAAGTATTCTTAGTATTCTACCACTGCCTTTTCCCAGACACAGACACACAATCACACACACACACACACACACATGTCTTAGCCATGCACTTAAATTTCTCCTCATCTTTCTCAGGGTCTCATTGCCATCACTTCCTCCCAATCAGCCACTCAGAGGAATGACTGAGCTCACTAAGACCCTGACTGCAGTCAGACTCTCCAGCATGAGGTCAGAGATGGTTTTGTTTTTATCTTCACGTTCCCCAGGACCTAGTAGACCACCTGACAATCAATCAATCAACAAGTATTTATTAAGTAGACAGCTAGGTAATGCAGTGAGTAGACTCCTGGGTCTGGAGTCAGGAAGATCTGCGTGCAAATGTGGCCTCAGACATCCAACAGCTGTGTGATCCTGAGCCAATCACTTAACCATTTTTACCTCAGTTTCCTCATCTATAAAATGAGCTCAAGAAGGAAATGGCAAAGCACTCCGATATCTCCACCAAGAAAATCCCCAATGTGATCATGAAGAATCAGACATGACTGAGAAATAACTGAGCAACACTTTTCAAACACTGCTATGTTCCAGGGACTGTACTAACTCTTCAAGATACAAGTACAAAGAATGAAACAATCGCAAGTTCCAATGAGCTTGCATTCTAATGGGGGAGAGACAACAAATAAATATTCTGTACATATTAGTGTGTGTATACCATAAATAGAAAGATAACATACATACACACACATGCATACATACATACACACAAACATACAGAGAAAGAAGAAAAGAAAGAACTAAGGAAGGGAAGAGGGAAAGAAAGAACAAGAAAGAAAGAAAGAAAGAAAGAAAGAAAGAAAGAAAGAAAGAAAGAAAGAAAGAAAAAGAAAGAAAGAAAGAGAAAGAAAAAGAAAGACATGAAGAAAGAAAGAAAGAAAGGTAGTTAAATACAAGGTAGAGGGGAGGTAGAGTCAAAACTCCTGTAGAAGATGATGCTTGAGCTTAAACTTACAGGCTATGAGGCCTAAGTAGGGAGCAAGTACATTTCACTCATGGGGGATGGCCAGTGCAAAGGCATGAAATTAGTGTTTAATAAATGTTTGTAGAATGATTGACTGGACATTGGTGGTGAGAAGAATAAACCATTTTTTTTTTCAGTTCCCAGACAGATATAACATCTCCACTCTAAGAGTCTTTCTGGGACAGAAAAGGTACCCCAGATAGACAGACAGAAAGACAGATAGATATAGATATACATACATATATACAAATATATTACACATGTATATGCACAGATATATGTACATACATATACATAACATATATATACACACTTATGTACATACACAGATATATATATATATATATATATATATATATATATATACACACATATGTACATACACAGATATATATGAAGAGAGAGAAGGAGACAGAGAGAGAGACCCCAGGCTAGCACCAACATCTGATTGAAAAAGGTGCTCCTTTAAGCTCCCTGAAGTTGCCTGACAGTGCTGCAGTCCCCTGCCTCAGCTTAAGCAAACATCAAAGTTAAGGATGGAGAATAGTATTTTTAACTTACATATGTCAGTCAAGGAACATGGGTGTTATGCAAATACAGCAAAAATAAAGAAAATATCAAAAATCACCCTAATTATACTTATTTCAAAATCAGATCTAATATTAATATGAAGGCAATAAAGCACATCAGAATGAAAAGAGCTGATTACTCTATATGCATTCTTAATGAACAGCTTTTTCCTTCTTCTCTAAGCCAATGAGGGGTGGGGATAGTGGCAGTGTTGAAGATTTTTTTTATAAATGTAAAATATGTTTTATAAAGTTAGAAATTCACAGACCCCCAACCTGTTGATCTTGGGAAAGCAGCAGCATTAGTGAAAAGGACAGCTAGATCTTTAATCAAAGAACATAAGTTAAACACCTATCATGTGCACAAACCTGTCTCAGGGATCTTAGGGATAATGTAACCTAACTTCCTCATTTTATAGAGGAGATGACAGGTATAGAGTAGAAGAGACTTAGCTAATATCACAATAGGCAATAATAACCATCACAGTAGCTAACAATAATCTACCATGCACTTTAAGGTTCTCACATGGTTTTGTGTGTGGGCATTCATTTTATCCTCCTGACAACTATGGGAAGATAGCTACTATTATTATGTCCATCGGTTAAATGACTTTCCCCAAAGTCACATGATTAGAAGTATCTGAGGCAAGATTTGAACTCAGGTCTTCCTTACTTCCATCATTCTACCCACTGAGCCAACTTGCACATTCAAAATCTAAGTGTTAGAAATGGATGGAATAATAGAGGTAACCCTGTTCTACTGGGGTCACCCCATGGAGAATTCATGAGGAGGGGCTTTGCTTCTGGGCCATCTTGGCCAGTAATATTTACTCCAGCTTTTCCTTGTCCTGTTGGATAGAGGCCCCAGTCACAGAGACCAACCTGAACTTCTGGCTACAGGTGCCAAACTGTTCTCATACACATTCCATGGGATTGCTCCAGTCCAACAGATAAGGGGGCCCCCTCATTGGCCCCCGTTGCACCAGAATGAAAGAATCATAGTTTTAAAGTTAGAAGGGTTTTCAGAAGTTATCAAGTTCAACCCTTTCACCTTATCGATAAAGCAATTGGGGCCCAGAGAAATAAAGTATCTTTTCCAGGATCACAATAGCAGACTTAGGACTCCTGATGGCCAGTCCAGTGTCCTTTTCACCATACTACAGTACCATTGAGTGTGTGTGTATGTGTGTTAGGGACAGAGAGAGAGGGAGAGAGAGAGAGAGAGAGAGAGAGAGAGAGAGAGAGAGAGAATATGATTTATCATCCTGTATTTCCTCTTTAAATGAAATAAACCATGGTACCTTTTCTCAGAAGTTCACAATCTATTCTAAGTACTGAAACTTGGAATCAGATAACTATAATAGAACAGATCCTTGTCAACAGGGGCTTTGGGAGGGCTTCTTGGAGGAGGTGGTACCAGCCTTAGGCCCTGAATATGGAAAGGATTCCCATAGGTATGAGGAAGGAGGGCACAAAATAGGTAGGAGAACAGCTAGAAATTCAGACTAGCTGTAAAGTAAAAGCCTAGTCATTCTTAAAACAACATTGCGGTTACTGTATACAATGTTCTTATGGAAATACTTGTTTTGTTCCATCAATTGAAAATAAAATAAATTGAAAAAAAAGTAAAAAGCACTAAGACTGTGATGCAAGTCTAGACACTTAGCTTTCTAAAGACTTTGAAGGTCAGACTGAGACATTTATATCTTATTCTCTGACTGGTGAGGAGCTACCAATGTTTTTTTGAGAAGGGGTGTGGGGTAATGTCATCAGTCCTGCATAATTGGATTCCTTTTTTTTTTTTTGGCAGCTAGGCAAAGGATGGACTGGAGAGGGGCAGGTAGGATAGGCAGTCTATTTATTAAGTGCTTACTGCATGCTGGTCACTGTGTTAAGCACTGGGTTTATGAATGCAAGTAAAAATGAATAACTAAAAAGATAGCCCTTGTCTCAAAGAATTTACATTCTAATAGGGGAAGACAACTCATTAAAAGACAGAGGCTCTAGAAGGCACTTAGAGGGGTTATGTCAAAGACTAAGGAGTCAGAAGTAAAGCCAAGAGGGGAAAGAGAGAAGAAATAATGGATATAAGGACAGCAATCAGGAGGATATTAACATAGGTTGGAGGAGAGATGATGGGAACGGTGGTGATACATGGATCAGAGTAGAGCAAATGGAAGCAGGAAATGTGGCGATAACATCAACAGAACCTGCCAACCAGCTGTATTCGAGATGATGGAAAAAGAAGAATCAAAGAAGATCCCCAAGTTTCAAGTCTGAACAACCATGAAAATGTCAGCAATAGGGAAGTTGAGGGGAGGGAAAGGATCAGGTGAGAAAAGGTGAATTTCTATTGGAACGAGATGGCTTTGAAGTGATGATAAGGTATCTGGATGAAGATCCTAGAATTATAGGCAGGATTTGAATCCAAGTCTTCTGGCTTCAGATTCAGTTTCCTTTCATCTAGAGAAGTCCAGAAAGCTTTCAGAACTTGGAAAGTCAAAGAATAAAGTTTTCATTCCACTTTTACATCAGTTTCATATTTCTGTCAGTCTGGTTACATCACTCAGATGTAAGGAAGATTGATCAAACAGTGAGGCAAACATAACTAGTCAATAATCAGGTTAAATGTTTCCTATGGTTTTATGTGCAGATATATACCCAGAGGCTTTCCTGTGAGGAACTGATTACTTCATAGCCTTACATGGTCATTCTAAGCATTCCCAAGTATCATCAATATCATTATATTTGCTTCTCCAGTATGAAAGCAAAGCAAATGCTTAATGTAGAAGGGATTAACTACTACATGTAGAGAAGGAAAGATGTAAAGGAACAAGTGAGGGAAAGTGCCTACAATTTAGAAGACCTTCAAATCTTAGAAAATGTTCAAATCTCAACTCTGCTGACTACTAGTTCATAAAATCCTGAAATTTCAGAGTTGGAGGGACCTTCATAAGTCATCAGATCCAACCCAAATTTAAAAATGAATCTTCTCTGCAACATATTCAACATTCAATCTTTACATTAATAACTGTGGTGAGGGAGAACCCACTATCTCCCAAGACAGCCTATTTCACTTTGGAATGGCTGTAATTATTAGGAAAAGTGTGTGACCTTGATCAAGTCACTTAACCTCCATAGTCTAATTTTATCTCACTGAATTCCAATTTCAACAAATATTTATCAGATACAGATATTGTGCTAGGAGCTAGGATACAAAGACAAAAAAGATAGCACCTAATTCAATGAGCATCTATTCTACATTCTATTGAGTTGGGAAGCAATGTGTACATGGAAATAGAAAAAGAAATATAAAGTATGTATAAAGTCACTTTAAAGGGAGGGCACTATGAGCTGGTGGAAATAGAGATAGACGTTCCTTAATGAGCTTATAATTTGATCAACAAAGAATTTCCTACAGATTGTTTGCGAAGGTGCATGAATTTCATCAGTTCCCTGAGGTAAGCTATTCTGAAGGCTCATTTCCATAAGGTTAAGAAGGCTGAAAGTAAACTGGCCCAGGGACGGGTGTCTCCTGAATTAGAACTATTGTGTTTACCATTTATAAATAAGACTAAGAACTAGTTAAGGTTTCTACTAGGTAGGAGTCTCTGGATTCTACCATGCTCTTTCTCCTGAAGAAATTTTCTTTCCCCTCTTAGATACTGAGAGAGAGAGAAGGGGAAAGAGAGAGAAAGAGAGAGAGAGAGAGAGAGAGAGAGAGAGAGAGAGAGAGAGAGAGAGAGAGAGAGAGAGAGATTATATAGATAGATGGATGGATGGATAAAACATATTATTACATGTACCAAGCGCTACACTAAGCTCTAGAAATACAATTATAAGCAAATAACATAGCTCCTGCTCTTCTGGGAGTTGCGGGAACCAAATTAACTCTATTTTGTAACACTGACTCCATTTGTGACTTAGGTTTCATTTTCCTTCCAACTGTGGATTGAGCAACAGCTAGGAAAGTCCCTCAACTCATTCTCCCCACCCATTCAGAAAGTCCTTAATCTTTTCTGCAATAAGAAATCAGAATATGTAATCCTACATCCTGGATTATTTGGGGGATTTTTTTGTGTTTTCATATAATGTATAAAAATCTTGGCAAAATCTTTATTTGGGGTCCAGTGCCTACTGAGGGACCTGGTCCCAATTTGCTGTGCAACATCATGCCTTGCCAAGAAATTGATATGTCTGGACGCTCACACCTTTGTTTTCTCAGTTATTTCATTTGCCATACCCTCAAGGAACTTACGTTCTAATGAGGGAGAGGACAACACATAACGAAGAGTTGGAAAGGGGGCAAGGGAAGAGAAGGGTATCCACACAAGGGAAAGACTTGGGAAGAGAGGGGGAGAAAAATTCAGAGTGAAGCCATGAGTGAAGCTGAACATTGCTAGAGTCTTTCCTAATAACAGTGGTCAAGACAGGTCATCATCATATAGTCAAGAGGCCAGTGACAGAGTAAGGCCACTTTCCTAGACAGCAATACTAACAGCCATTTATGTGACTTTTTAAAGTAAGCAAAATATTTATATTTATTGTGTTATTTGGGCCTTACTACAACCCTGTAGGACAGATATTATTTTCCCCATTTTATAAATGAAGAAATTTAGGATCAGAAAATGACTCCAGGATCACAGAGATAATTAACTTAAAGAAGGATTCAAACCCAGATCTTCTTGATGCCAAGTCCAAAGTTCCATCCATTATAATGGACTATCCCTCCTCTCTGTGGACCAGCTATTTATTTTTGTTGTTCAGTTGTTTGAGTTGTGTTGGACTCATCAAGACCCCCTTAGGATTTTCTCTGCAGACATTGGAGTGTTTTGCCATTTATTTCTCCAGTTCATTTTACAAATGAGAAACTGAGGGAAACAGCATTAAGTGCTTTGTCCAGGGTCACACAGCTCGTAAGCATCTGGGGACAGTTTTGAACTCAGGAAGATGAGTCAGTCTGACTCCAGGGCTCCACCTACTCTGCCACCTAGCTGCCCCAGCATCTATTTAAAAGTATCCAAAGTTTTTGTCACTTACACCATGGATATTGCTTTTTCATTAATTCAACCATAAGAGGGTATTCTAACTTATTCCTAGTTGTGATCTGAAGTCAAAATACACCTCCAGGTCTGGTTCATAGGCTCCTAAACCATTCTCTGTTAGTTCTTGTTCTCCTTTCTCAGTCAAAACTCTCTCTTCAGCCACCCACATACTACATGGGGAATCTTACTTTGCCAAGATTCCTTTCAGCAATCCTCTCTTGTCCAGTTTTCTCATATCTTCACTAATTTCCACTTTGCCATTCAATATGTCCATCCGACAGTCTGATCCATTTTCTTCTAAAGAGCTGCCTTGCACATGCTACAGAACTTTGGGACTGACTGACACAAGACCGCTCAGCATGGAATGTCCACCTCAGAGAAAGTGCTGTGCTCTGTGAGCAAAGAAGAATTTTGAAACAGCTCAGAAGAAACACAAGATGTGCAAATTTAGAGAATCCACCCCAAATGTTCACACAGACTATTTGTGCCCAACTGCTTCAGTTCATTTTGGTCTGATCAGCCACAGTCGGACACACTGAAACTTGACTCTACCATAGTGATGTCATTTTGGCCCTCTTCAAGAATGAAGGAAAATAGTCAACTATACAGTAGGCACTTAATACATGTTTGTGAATTGAAATTATATTGGTTTTTCACGTCAATGCCCTTTGTGCTTCCCTTCCCCCCTTCTCTAAAAGTTCCTCTAGATTTTTTCATTATTAATTTCCTCCTTCAAGTGTTACACATCTGGGTTTTCCACTTTCTTATCACAATCATCACAGTCACTTAGAATGTCACATTCCCCAACCTTGATAAAATATCGGTATTAAAAAAAACAAAAACTTAATTCTCAATACGATCACTCCACTCCCAAACAGATGGGCTTATGAGCAATATCCATGTGACTTTTAGTCAAGTAAAGTTTTCATTACAGAAATTTGGGTGTGCATTATTGATTTGTTCGGATTTGGGCTTGTTAAAAAGATTATTTTCTCATTTATATTTTACATGACCGCTCAGTGGGTGTTATTGTAGAATTCAGGGGCTACCACCCTTTTTAAAAATGTTGTGCTTTATGTTTCATTCTAGAAGAGGATCAATGAAAACAGGATGGTGATGTCTTGACTTGCAAATGAATTTAAGTGATACAGAGTTGTTCATCAGCCTCACTTTCCTCCAGTCATCAGAGTCCATTGGCAAGACATAGAATGAGGACCAATTCTTAATAAAAATTTTTAAAAGATGGCTTCCTAGGCAGCATAGCTTAGTAGACAGGATACTGAACATGGAGTTAAGAAGAACTAGGTCAAGTACCTTGTATGTCACTTATTAGCTGTTTAACCCTGAGCAAATCCCTTTATCTTTCAGCCTCAGTTTCCTAGTCTATAAAATGAAGATTAAAGTACCTGTAGTACCTATCTCACAGGGTTTTTGTGAGAATAAAATAAGATAATATATGTCAAGCACTTCACAAACATTTAAAAAACATACAAATGTTAACTGTTATTAGTTATATTGTTAGCATTCGTTGATTGGGAAAATATTATGATGAGAAACTACTGTGAAGTTAACAATGTTTTTAAATGAATGAGTTTTATTCATCACAATAAGATCCACATGAATTCAAAAATAGTTATGGCTGTTATGAGACATAATTATTCAGCCTACAGAAGATACATTTGCTTATTTATAGTACTGAAGAATTTAATCAGGTGGCTGGCGCACATGGATTCTCTGTCCTCTCATAATAGCTTCTCTGTCTCCCAGGGGTCTGTTGGATTGGATTTTAGATTGGAAAGAATGAGGCACTCAGACACAAAAGACTTGAGTTCAAGTCCTCTTTATGTTGCTTACAAACTGGGTAATCCTAGCTAAGTGAGTGAATTTCATCTTTCTGAGGCTTTATGTCCTCCTGAAAAATGGGGATATTTGTTTTACTTTCCTAACAGGGCTTTAATGAGGAAAACATCAGATAAAATGTAGGACCGAAAAACTGGAAACTATTTTTATCTTCTCTTTTATTCTGTCTTCTCAACCATCCTGAGCATTTCAATTTCAGCTCTGAAAAGGCTGGGTTAAAAAAAAAAATCCATTCATCTATGGGTCAGAAGCTTTGGCAGAATGAAAAGAACATCATTTTGAGAGTAAAGAGAAATAAGTTCTAGTCACCAACATACTGTATTGTATAATACAATATATCTGCATTATACTGATCTGTGTGCTTGTCATATCTCTGTTAAAATTAATGCCCTCCAGCACTGCCTTGACGGCAGGACAGTCCTTATCACTAGTGCCTAGCCCATTGTCTTCTACATTCTGGGACTGGACCTGGCATTTCATCTGCTGAAAAAAAAAAACAAAACTCCAGATGAGGAGGCTCTCCCCTCCAATAAATATATATAGCAGCACAGTTTTTCTTTCAATTAATAGTCTTAGGGAACTGTCCAAACTATTACTGGTCAGAAACCTTTCCCACTTGGAGCCTTAGTTTTCTTCTCTCTAAGAGTTTTGTGTAAAGATCACTGAACCTGTACACCTCTGGGCTTATTTTCTTTATTTCTGTAAAATAAAATTGAGTTAGATGGCCCCTGGGCTCTCCACCAACTCTCATTAGATATACTTAGAGGTTACCACCTGATAAAATTCTATCATCCTAAGCTTGTTCTCCTCCAGGATGCCAAAAATATTAGGAAATTCATGGTCCATTAGGTCTGGGATCTACATTCATTGACAAATCCAATACCCAGAGGCCCAGAAAGCTTCAGAGGATGAATTTGAATTCAGGTTCTCCTAATTCCAAATCTTTCACCCTATGCAACACTATGCATTGCTGCCTTTCAACAACATGGGATTTAAAATCCTTCCTACAGGACCCTGGACAAATCACAACCTCTCAGGCTCAGTTTCCTCATCTGTAAAATGATGATGATTACAGCATCTACCATACAGGGCTGTCATCGGGATCAGATGAGGTTATTTGCATAGCATTTTGCAAACCTTAAAGCAATGTACAACATGCATTCTGTTATCAATATTGTTAACACGAAAGATAGGAGCAGTAGGCTGCCTTCTCGCCATTTCAGTAACAGAAGTAAGTTTGTTTCCTGAACAATAAAAAGATTGACTGTGACATTCCACAGGCCCCTAAGTGATGGTGACAGCCCTGTCAGCCCTCCTACTGGTCTTCAATTTCAGGCTGACAAGGCTCTCCATATCACCAGGGTCACTGTGACGCCTACAAAGAAAGTGCTCAGGTCCCAGTGGCATTAGGGAGAGCACACTTTCTTAAGTTACGATGCAGCATTTTCAGACACATTGCTTCATAAGAGCTCAGGGTTTGAAGGGATCTCAGAGGGCAAACAAATCATTCCTCTGTACTACACAGTCTATAGCATCACACCCTCTGCTTATAGACTTCTCATTACGAGAAACCTCCTAGTTAGGCAGCATTTTTGAATAGAGTACTGAAGAGGGAGGCAAGAAAACCCAAGTTCAAATCTTGTCCCAGACACATACTATCTGTGTGACCCTGGGCAAATCATTTAGACTCTCCTCTGTAAAAGTGAGATGATAATGGCACATACCTGCTGGGATTATTGTGAAGATGAAATGTGACAATATTGTGAAACACAATACAGTTCCTGCATATAGTAAACATTACATAACTATTAGCTATTATTATTAAGTGAAATAACATATGTACTTTGCCAACTTTAAAGCCTATATGACTGCTAGCTATTATTATTTTATTAGCTCCATTGTCAGACAGTCAAAAACCATTTATTAAGCTCACACTATATGCCAAGTACTGTGTTAAGTATTGGGGATAACAGAAAAGCAGAATATAGTCCCTTCTCTCAAGAACTCATCATCTCTTGGGGGAGAGAGAATGAAAACCATTATGTATAAACAAGATGCAGGCAGAATAAGTGAAGTGAATCTCAGAAGGGAGGTGTTAAGATTAAGGAGGAGTGGGAAATGCTTCTTAGAGAAGACTGGACTTTAGATAAGACTTGAAGAAAGTCACAGAGGCCAGGAAAAAGAGATGGGAAGAGAAAGAATTTTAGGCATGGGGTTCAGTCAATGAAAGTTCAGATGGACTGTTCTGTGTAGGTCAGTCACTGGTTTGTGGGATATGTGAAGGGGAGTTAGATAGAAGACTGGAAAGGTAGGAGGGGAGCAGGTCAAGTAAAGCTTCAAACATCAGAGGATTTTATATTTTGACCTGGAGATAACAGGGAAGGCTTCCCATTCTATTTCTTTACAATTTAATTTTAGGAAGATTTTTTTATTATTATTTTTTTGCACCTTTCATCTATTATGCTTTCTTTTTGAGGCCAAGATGAGGAATTCTAATTCGGCAGCATAAATCTTTTTTAAGAAAAGAGGTAGCTATAATATCTTCACCTTATTCTTTCCTTCTTCTTCCAGCAAATCATTCCTCCCAGTTCCTGCAGCCTAGTCACCTGTATACAGTTCACTCACCACCCTTGCTTTCCCTTTTTAAAAAAAACACCAACCACCATGTGAATTTATTTCTTAAAAATGTATTGTTGTGCTCCAGACTGTCTCAACAGGGAAAAAAACATGAAGAGAGAGAGTCACTCCCTACATCTGGATTAGCTTAGAGTCTTCCCAGAAAGGAATGAAACAATGCCCATCTTGCTTTGATCCTTCTCCCCAAAGCAACCCGTAGAGTTCCAGATTGAGTATGACCATAACTTTCCAACTCAGACCATCCCCTGAGAACTCATAGCTCATCCTCCCAGGGGGATGCTTCGGGATGCTTCCAAGCTAGAAGCCTGGCCCAAGGGCTCCGGATATAACTCATAGATTCATCATCCATAGTCTGCTAGAACTACAAAGAACTTAGAGGTCATCAGGTCTGATCCCCTTACTTGGCAATGTCTCAAAGAGAATAGACTTGATTAAGGTCACGTGAATGGTACAAGCAGGGCTAGAACATCAGTGTAACTCTTGGTGCTCAGCATCTAGAATTCTTTTTTTCTCTTTTTTTCTTTTTCTTTTTTTTTGAGGCAGTCATGGTTATGTGAGTTGCCCAGGGTCACATAGCTGTCTGAGGCCAGATTTGAATTCAGATCCTCCTGACTTCAGGGCTAGTGGTCTATTCACTGAAGCACCTAGTTTCCCCTTAATACCTAGTACTCATGCTATGCATCAGGTTTCAGGGCTAAGGAAGCAATCTTAACTTTTTTAGCATCCTCCACCCCTTTGGAAGTCTGGAGATAGAGCCCTCTTCAGAATAAGGCCTTTAAGTGAATAATATAGAATACATAAGATTGCCAAGGAAATAAATTATATTGAAATATAGCTTTAATTTTCCCTCCAATCCAAGTTTACCAACACCCTGAAATATATCTATGAACTTGAAGGGAGGTGAGTCTATGGACCCAAAATAAAGAATTTTCTCCCAGTAAGGCAGGGGAATCACTAATATGCACCTTGGGCCCAAACAGGAGAAAATTCATCTCAATCTGAATGAAGAAAAAGTATTCAAATAAGGGAGAAAATGGTACAGGTGAAACAATGCGAACCCAGCCCAGGATGGTTCTAGGACAATGAAGAATCTCTGGGCTGAGGCTATGGCTAATTCAGTAGGATATAGATATACACTCAGCCATTGTCATTTGGAATGTTTCTGGGACCTATAGACTAGGAAGCTGCTCTCCCCCCTGCTGTTTGATGGCCATGGTTATCGGATGAATAATGCTGTCAGGGCTCTTGTCTGTCTTTCCTCCTGAGAATACCTTCTGAAGGAGCGTTAGAGCCTTTCACAAGGCCTCCTGCTGTGGTCCTTTGCTGAAAGCAAAACTGAAAGGTTGAAAAACATCTACTCCCTTTACCCATCACTTCCCCGCCAGCCCCAAGCTTTCTGTGTCTAGAGAAAGGGGTCTCCACCAAGGAGTCTCTCCAGCTTTGGGGTGTGAGGGGCTCTGAACAAACATGGGGCTTTCACTTTAAGTCAGCTGCTTCCCCACTACAAACATGTATGCTTTTTCTCCTAAAGCTCTGGAAATTGTACTGGGCCCTGGGGAAGGTGGAAAGTGGAAACCCTGATACCTGGGGATTAGAACTTGCCTCTTCCAGAGGTACAATGTGCTGTTTGTAACAATTATACTAATACACCTGTACTCCCATTGTCAGTGCAGTGGGCCACGTGGGGACTCATTAGTATTGTATTAGGACTGCATGGGGAAACAGATAATGGCCCATAATGAAAAATGCCAAATTTTCTATATAATAAAAATGAACTTGATTAATGAAAATCACTTTCAGGGAAAGAGTTACAGCGTTGTTAGAAATAAAAAATGATGTAGTAATCCGACACTCTTACAGATGGTCCCAACCTCCTGACAACTGCTATTCATTTGAGATGCTATTAGCATGCATAATTATGCTAATTAAGTTGTAATTAAGCACCAATTCTTCAGAGGGCTTTTTTTGTCTATCATTTAATACAACTCAGTTGCAAAGAGTGCTTAAAGCTTTGTACAGTGTTTCATTCAAAAGGAGTCCCCGAATTTCTTAGCAAAGATTTTGCAGCTGAACGGTGGCCTGGGCTCTAATCCTTGTTTTGGTTAAAGGGAAGTCGGTAAATACCAGCGGGGTCTGCCAGTTGTTGATAAAATAATGAATGCTTTCTGCTGAAATCAACAGAGTTCAAACGGGGGCAATTACAGTAAGGATAAAGTATATAATTATCAATAGAGCGAATGCCATTGGCCTGTTACATGCTTCCCTTTATTCCTGGAATTTTTAAAAAAGGACTTTCTTCAGAAACCTATTCAGGAAGACACAATTAGAAAGCTGGCATTAAAGACATTTCATTAAAATTAAGATAAATCACAGAGCTGAGAATCCCTTATGATGCTTCAGATGGAGGCTATTTGTTAAGGCTTTCATAGACCATCCACCATCAGAGCTGGAAGGGCCTCAGAACATAGCATTTCAGAGCCAGAAGGGTTCTTAGAGTAGGCACCAAGAGGTAATTTGGTGCCCCCCACTTTATCTTACAGTGGAGGAAACTGAGGTCCATAGAAGAAGAAATGACCAGGTCCCTCAGAAACTTAATGGCAGAGACAAGATTAGATTCCAGGTTTGCTGCAATCCAATTTGTGTTCATTTACTATGCCAGGCTAAGAACCAGTTACAAGGTACGTTGAGATTAAATTAGAGGAAGAGAATTAGTCCTATATACACCAAATAATAACAGTGGCAACAGTAGTAAGATAGCATTTATATTGTGTTTTAAGGTTCGCAAAGAATTTAACGTATGTTAATCTAATTTCATGGTCATTTTTTAATGATAACTGGAAACAAAGTAGCTGCCCAGTGATAAATAAATTGGGGTATATGTGGTCAGTGTAATATTATGTTTGATAAGAAACAATGAATACAAATAATTCAGAGAAGCATGAGATGATTTACCATGACTGATGTAGAGATATCCATCAACAAAGTTTTCTTTTTTGCCTTCATTGTAGGCCTGCTGATGCAGATCAACTTCTCCCTCCCTATCTGACTCGTTAAAAAATCATTGACTATTTACCTCAAGAATAAAAAAGAAATAGAAGAATATTTTATATAAATAAATTAAATAACAATTTTATATAAATAAAAATATAAAGTTCTCTGACATGTAGAATTCTTCATAGCCTGTCTCCCACCTCACTAGTCTTCTTTCCCTTTTCTCCCTTCTACACACTCTAAGATCCAGCTCCACAGGCTTAGTTTACTACTCGAACTTCCACTTCCCATCTTTGTTTCCCAGGCCTGGAATGCTCTCCTCCCTCACCTTAGCCTTCTAGTTTCCTTACTTCTTTCAAGGTGCAACTCTTGTTGCAACATCTGATGTAGGAGACCTCTCCTAAGCCCCCAGGGTGCTAGTGCCACCTTCTCTAAGATTAACCTCACATACACTCTTTATAATACTAGTTACTTGCTTGTTGTATCCTGTAAAATGTAAAAATGTGAACTCTTTGAGAACAGGGATTTTGTTTGTCAGATGAATAGATAGATAGACAGATAGAGAGGCTGATAGATATACATATATAGACAGATAAAGATATGCATATATACATATATAGGAACATATAAATAGATGCATATATATATGCATACATAGGCAGTTACAGTTACATACATATATATAAACATGGGCAGAAAAAGACACACACACACACACATATATATATATAGATATTGCAGATAAAAATAGATAGCTAATATGCATAGATATGTAGATATATAGATAGGCAGACAGAGAGATGGATAAAGTATTTATCAAATGTTTACTATGTGCCATTCTCTGTGCTGAAAGCAGGGGATTGGAATTCGAGCAAGCAAGTTGGTCTCTTCAAGCAACATTCTAATGACATTCAATTATATTCTAATGCAGAAAGCAAGCACATAAAACAGAGTTGAAGGCATGTGTGTTTGGGGGAGGGAGGTATGCATGGAATGAAGATGTCTTGATGCTGGTTATGGACAAGGTCAACCTCACCTATCAGAGCCTAGCTTTCCAGAAACAGAATCCAAGGTTCTGGTGGGGTTAGAAGGGGCATAATAGCCAGGTTGTAATCAGTATGGTATAGAGATGGCTGACAGAAAGAGCAAAACACTTAGATTACAGCAATGTGAAATTTCAATGAAAAATTTGCCTAAAATGTGTCCATAAATATACATATTATATATTATATACATATTATATATATATATATACATATATGCACATATATACATATATATATGTATATGCACTTTTTTCCTTTTGTTGAAGTAGCAGAGGGTTATATGGTTATAGAATATTGTATAAGTGATTCATTGGTTAGTTTTACTGAATTGTTTTCTTCTCCCTGCCCCTTCTCTTTCTTGCTTTGTTTTATAATTTTTTTTAAAGAAGGGAATAGCCTTTAATTAGATTAAGCTAAGTTAACTACATTTATAGTGGAAGAGCAGAAAAATACTAATTTGAAAAAAAATTATATTAGAGACAATGGAGGAAAATATTAAAACAATTCTTGTAACTTTTAGTGTAAAAAAACTCCACATTATTTTTTCTTCAAGAAACAATTTTTTAAAAGAAAACATATACTGAATAAAAATGAGGTACTGGGTGAAAACTTTACTACCTATCAGGCGAATCCAAAAGATGAGGAGTTGCATTAATGCTATAGGACAAAGCAGAACTACACTCACAAAATAATTCCTTAAACAAGGAAACTATATATCATACTGAAAGGAGCCACAGACAATAATGCAATATCAATACTAAACTTGTAAATTTATACATTTTAAACTATGCCAATAGAATTATCAAAGGGATATTTCATTAGACATAATAAAATAATAATACAATTCATTTGGAAAAGCAGAAGATCTAAAATGTTAACAAAAATGATGAAAGGAGAGAGATAAAGGGCAATAAAAAACTACATTAGAAAGCATCAATCAACAAAATCATCTGGTTTTCAGTAGAAAAGACTTGACAAGGGAAAATCAGAAACAATTAAATTTTGATAAAGCAAAAAACATAAATTACTTAGGAAAGAACTCTTTATTTGATTAAAAACTTCTAGGAAAACTTGAAAGCTGTCTGACACAAATTAGGTTTACATCAGTACCAACATTGAAACCAAAAAGCTTGTGCATAAATATAATATAGCTAGGATAAGAAAGAAAGCTGTGAAATAAGGGTAAAATATGTGAATCAAATTTCTCTGATATATTTTGATATATAAAATATATAAATGATTATCAGATATAACTATATCACCTGTGCATATGTTATATATATGTATATATACATACATATATTTATATTTATCTGTCTACTGCTAAAAGTCATCCTCCCCCAATAGATAAATGGTCAAATGATACGAAGAAATAGTTCCTAAAAGAATAAGTGTAAAAAACTATTAATAATAATATGAAACAATGTTCAAAATTACTAATATTAAGAGAAATACAAAATAAAACAGTCCTAAAGTTTCATCTTAAATCCTGAAAATTGGCAAAGAAAGCCAAAAAAGGGCAATCATCAATGTTAGAGTCATTATGGAAAGTTAGGCACACTGGGGCATTGTTGGTGGAGCTGTGAATGAAAACAACTGCTCTGGAAAAGTAATTTGGAGTTAGACAACTGAAGTGACAAAAATGTTAATACTCTTTGATCTAGATATTCCATTAAAGGTTTATAATTCAAGGAGGCCATTGATAAGAAGAAAGTCTCTAAAAATACCAAAGTATTTATGGTAGCACTTTCTGTAAATCAAAGATTTGGAAACAAAGTTAATGCCCATTGATTAAGGAATGGCTAAAAAATTGCATGAATGTAAATAAATATTACTTTACTGTAATAAATGATGAATATGATAAATACAACAAAGCATGGAAAGATCTCTATAAACTGGCTCAGAATGAAATATGTATAGCCAAGAAAGCAATGTACACAATGACCCTAACAACGTAAATTTTAACGATGGCCCCCTAAACAAACGAACATTTCAAAGTAAATAATAAGTATGACTCAAAAGAAAGAGTATGAGAAGACATCACACCACTTTTTGCTAAAGTGGGAGGTTTACAAGTATTGTATATTACATATTTTTAGATTTCTTCAATGTATTGATCAGTTATGATTTTTTTTCTTTTTTCTTGTTTTCTGTTAATAAGATAGTATTTGTTATATGGAATGGTTGATACTGGGAAAAATATACATAAAAATCTATTTTAAAAATCTGTATGGAATTTATTTGAGAAAGGAACAGGATACCTACCTAGATTACTAAGGTCAAGTCAGTCTCTTCCTATATGAAGTAAAGTATGCAGAGAGACATGATTTAGGGCATAGAAGAAAAAGCACCAAGATTGTTTTAATAGGAAAAGATTACTGTAGAAAGAGCAATGGATTTGGACTCAGAGTACCTAGGTTTAAAGGCCTTACCGAATACTTGAGTGAACTTTGTATCTCTCTTCCTTTGCAAAATAAGAACATTAGACTAATTCAAAGGTCATGAAACAATGACCTGGAACCTAAATCTGACTCACTGCCTATTTTTTTGGAAGATCAAGAACAATTTTTACCTTTTTAAGTCAAGTTTTATTGTATTTAAATGTTTTAAAAAATTCTTAGCTTGCAGGCTATACAAAAATGTGCAGTGGTCAGGTTTCAGCCCGTTAGCCCTGCTATGTCATCATCTCTACTAGATGGCCTACAAAGCCTCTGGAGATCTAGATCCTATAATCTTATAATTGTCTACAATATCCCCAGGACCAAGATTGCTATTGTTAATAATAAGCATAAAAATCATAACTTCCATTTTTATAGACCATTACAGAATCAAAGAATTTGAGCATTGGAAGGTATGTCGGCAATCATCTATTCCAACCCAAAGTTTAAAGAAATTCACACCATGGCATACCCAACAAATGCCCATCATACCTCTCCTCAAAGATCTTCAGGGAGGAGGAGGAGCCCACCACTTCTGGAGTAAGTAAGAGGGGTTGGAAAAGGCTTCCAGTAAAAGGAAGTGAGGGAAGGCAGTTGACAAAGATGAAGAAGGAGAACACTCCAAGCATAGGGGATAACTAGAGAGTGCCAAGAGCTGGGAGTGTCTTGTTTGTGAAACAACCAGGAAGCCAGCATCACTGGATTAAAGAGTAAATGTTGGGGAGTAAGGTATAAGAAGACAGGAAAGATAGGTTAGGTAGGGCTTTGAATGCCAAACAGGGTTTGTATCCTATCTTGTAGGCAATAGGGATCCACTGGAGTTTGATGAGTAAAGGTCTAACATGTCA
The DNA here is from genome assembly GCA_028658325.1 of Potorous gilbertii. Classification (NCBI taxonomy): domain Eukaryota; kingdom Metazoa; phylum Chordata; class Mammalia; order Diprotodontia; family Potoroidae; genus Potorous; species Potorous gilbertii. Next base: position 151,534,747 of record CM053769.1, read on the forward strand.
AACCTACAGTTTAGGAAAGTCACTTCAGTAACCAAGTGGGGATGGATTAGAGTGGGGAGACATTTGAGGCAGGCATACCCACCAGCAGGCTATTGCAATTTTCCAAGTGTGAGGTAATGAGGGACTGAACTAGGGTGGTAGCAGTGTCAGAGGGGAAAGGGGGCATATTCAAGAGATATTGCAGAGGCAAAATTGACAGGACTTGGCATTGACTTGGGTACGGAGGAATGAAAGATACTGAGAAATCCAGGATGACTCTTAGATTTCCCCGAGGGACTAGGAGAGTGGTGTTTTCCTCTAGGGAATGTAGAACAGGGAGGGAGTTTAAGGGGAAAGATAATGAGTATGACTTTGGACATGTTGAGTTTAAGATGTCTACTAGACATCCAGTTCAGGATATCTGAAAGGTAGCTGGAGATATAATACTAGAGGTCAGTAAAAAATTGGGACAATATAGGTAAATTCGAGAATTCTCAGCATCAGTCGGGTAATTAAATGTGGGAGGGCATCAAGTGAAGTAGTATAGGTGGAAAAGAGAAGAGGGCCTTGGACAGAACCCTGAGGTTCTAACCTGTGGTTAGAAGGCAAGATCTGAAGGAGCGCCTAGCAATGGATATAGGGAAGGAACAAAAGGTTAAGAAGATAAGAACCAGGAGAGGGTGATGTCCCAAAAACCTGTAGAAAAGATACTACCAAAAAGGAGAATGATCAATGATGTCAAAGGCTACAGAAAAGGAAAGGAGGATGAAGATTGAGGAAAGGCCATCATAGTATGTGGCAGGTAAGAGACCACTGGCAATTTTGGAAACAGTAGTTTTGGTGGAATGACAGGATTGGAAGCCAGATTATAAGAGGTTAAGAAGACAGAGAGGAGGGAAAATGGAGGCTATTTTAGATGGTTTTTTTCAAAGTTTTACTACAATGGATAAAAAGATCCAAGGGTGATAGTATGAACAGAAGGAACAAATAAGGGATTTTTCAGCATGGCTGAGACAAGTTTGTAGACAGTGGGAAATGTGCCAGTAGAAACAGAAAGATTGAAAACAGATGATAAAACAGACATGACAAAGAGGACAATCTGTTGAAGAAGATAGGATGTAATGAGATCACTGGAACAAGTAGAAGGGTTTCCTTCATAAGGAGTAAATCTATTTAAGCATGTGAGATGAGATTGAAAGATAATGGCAGAAAGCTTATCAGTGATGTGAGATGAGAAAGACAGAAGAAAAAAAGAGGTCAAAATGAATGATTCCATTTTTTCTGTAAAGTCTGAGGTTAATTTTTCAGCTGAGAGAGTATGGCGAGTGGGAGCCATGGAAGGTTTCAGGGAGGATGAGAAGGTTTAGAAAAACTTCTGTGGAGAGTGGGATAATGAGTTGATAAAGTATATACAGTAGAATTGCCTGGCAACAGTGAGGACCCAGTTGAGGTTATATATCATAAATTTATAGTGAACCCAGTCAGAACAGTTGCATGATTTTTCTGACCCTTTATTCAGCAGCACATGTATAAAAGTAAAGGAAGTGAATGGTGGGAGTGCCCCAAGGCTGAGATCTGGCAGAGGGTAATTAGTTATATGACAAGAGGGTTAGGGATTCAAGAAATAATAACAACAGTGTAAAGGTGAATTAGTTCATTCATTCAGGGGTCAAGATGAGGAAAACAGGAGAGAATATCTAGTGTAGAAGAGAATTGAGGGATCAAGAATCAGAGGTCATGGTGTAGATAAGGATAGGACTTTTTAAGGTAAGGCAGAGGCAGAGGTGAAAAGCTGATCGATTATGTTTGGATAAGAAGATCTGAGGACTCTAATGTCAGCATATTTATGGATGATAAAAAGTTGAAGAATATGACCATACTTGTTAATGACTGTGGTAGAGTGGTGGAGTAGGTTAGGGAAAGTGAGTTGGTTGAGAAACTAAGGGTATTTTAAGGAGAGCAGATACATATGTTCAGGTCCCCTAACATGAGAGCAAGAGTGAAAGAAGAGAGAAAAATTGTGATCCAGGTATCAAATGCATTGAGAAGTCTGTAGACAATAACTTCCAGAATTCTGGGTGATAGATAGGAAAGTATGAATCTCAATGGAGGAGAAATGATGGAGACAGGGAGAGAGGGAAAGAACTTGAAAGTTTAAGAGAGGATCAAGGAGTCATCCAACTCCCTCACCTCAGCCAATGAGCCGTGGAGAATGAGTGAAGGTACCTTTACCAGTATTGGAAAGAATATCCAGGGAGTCTGTGTCATCAGGGCAAACCAGGTTTCAGTAATAGCTAGTATATGGAAGGAGTGAGAGAGGAAAGGATTTAGGATGAAGGGAAGTTTATTGTCTATGGAACAGGCATTCCACAGGGCATAACAGAAAAGGTGCATAGTGTTTTAATCAATCTATCAATAAACATTTATTAAGCATCTACTATGTACCAGGTTATCTGCTAAGTGGCAAAATACAGTCCCTGCCTTCATGGAGCTTACAATATACGTTGAAGACAATATGCAAACATGTACATACAAAGCAAGCTATATACAGGATAAATAGTAAATAATTAATAGTGGTAAAGCACTAGACTTGAGAGGGGTTGGAAGAGGCTTCCAGTGAAAGAAAATACTTTAATTGGGACTTAAAGGAAGTCAGGGAGGTCAGTAGATAGACCTGAGAGGAGAGAACATTCCAGGAATGGGGCATAGCCAGTGAAAATGCCCAGAGTCAAGAGATGGAGTGTCTTGTGGGTGGAACAGTCAGAAGGCTAGTGTCACCAGATCAAACAGTACATCTGGGAGTAATGTACAAGAGGACTGGAAATGTAGACAGGGGCTAGGTTATGAAAGACTTCGAATGCCAAACAGAGAATTTTGTATCTGATCCCAGAAGCCATAGGGGACTTCTGCAATGTGTTGAATGGGTAGGGGTGGGGAGGTGATATGATCGGAACTTTGGGATGAGATTTTTGAGAGAGAGATGGGAATAAGGACTGAGGAGGTAGGGGCTGGGTTTGGATAACAATCTACAGGGGTTCAAAATCACTGGCATGTGAAGAGTATCACCAGGTATGTGAGTCATTGAGAAGTATGAGAATCACTCATCAAAAAGTGTAAGGTACAACTGCTTTTCCTAAAGGAGGCCAGAGATTAGGCTAGAGACAAGTGTGGAAAGCCCTATTTCATAACTCCTCTTCCCTCCAAAAGCGGGGAGATCAGGTAAGAAAGGGCAGAGAAAAAGGAGTTCCACTCCCCTACTGACTTTCCTCTTCTTCTTCCCTCAAGGAAGAAAAGTAGCAGGAAATTAAAAAACAGAGTCAAGAGTAAGATTGTTCTTCTTTGCACAGGATGTTCTCCACATCTCAGGTGAGAGACAGATCTGGCAGGAGGGGGTGGAAGTGACCTTGTGCTGGCACAGATGGAAGCAGTCATCACTTTAGGGAAGCCCCTTACCACCTCCCTCAAGGGATACCAAGCAACAAAAGATGGAACGTACAAGATCAGTGGTCAGAGGAAGGTTTGACTCCTCTCCTCACATGAGGCTAGAGATTGGGTGGTAGCATGAAATGATAGTCTCTGCTACTGTTAAAAAAAATTACTAGTTTTTTTTAATTTCTATGATTGAAGTCTTTGTTTATTATTAAAAAACACAAAGAAGGGGAAATATGAAATATTAGAGCTGGCTAGGTCAGCCTACTCAATCCCCGATTTTACAAATTAGGGAGACATGGTTTGTTCAAAGTCACATAGGTAATAATAAATAGCAAGTCAGATCTAGACTTTCTTATTTCCAAATCCAGTATTCTACTAGATTTCATCTTATTGCAAATGTGTTTGTCATTAGTCCTTTCAAATTGTCTTAGGAAAATTCTGAAGATCACATGGCAGGATAAGATATGAGGCACTGAGGTCCTTCCTTGAACTAAACTGCCCAAGCATTCAAACTCTACTGCAGAGAATGTAACTCCAATGGGCCAGCCATATTGTTCAAATGTCAAACAAGTATAGGTGCCAAAAATACTATTTTGTGGAGAAAGTCACACAGGGCAAGTGCTCACATGGTGGTCAGAAAGGGTGATACAAGGACACTCTTAAGGTCTCTCTTAAGAACTCTGGAATTGATTGTGTGACATGAGAGACACTGGCACAGAACGATGCAGTCTAGTGTGTCCACATCAGAGAAGAACTGAAGTAGCTCAAAAGAAACACGAGATGCACAAATTTAGAGAATCAACCCCTAATGTTCACTTGGACTATTTGTGCCTGACCTGTGGTAGAGCATTCTAATCTTATGTTGATCTGATCATCCCCAGTTGGACACACTGTCACTTGACTCTAACGTAGTAATGTCATTTTGGTCCTCTTTGAGAACAAAGGACAACAACCAAACAGTATAAATTAGCTCACCAGAACATTCCTGGAAATCAGGGGAGAGGAGATTTTAGAAGGGGGAAGAAAGGAGAATGAAGAACAGAGCACAGGGAACCAGTGGAGAAAGGGACAGAGAAGAGGGTTGGGACAGGCTGGGATTCTCCAATATCCCAGGTTTGCCTGCACTGAGACTCTTTACTTTGTGAAGGACAGACATGAGGTAAAAGAAAATATGATTACAGTCAGATTAAGACTTCATCCCAAATAATTAAGGGTGTGATTGTCTAGAAAGGAGACATAACAGTGAATCAGTGTGAATGCTAAGCTGGCTTAGCTCAGATACTTGAACACCCACATGTGGTCTTCCAGAGTTGAAGTGGCAGAGTCACAGCTGCTCTCTGAGAGTAGGGGGAGGGGATTGCCACAGCCCCTCCATCAAGCCAGTTTATGTAAATAGCATGCAATTAAATCTGTGGGGATTTTTTCAAAGAGCAAGAATGGATCTCAGATCCATCTAGTGCAGGGTTGGGGAACCTGCAGCCTTAAGACCATATATGGCTTAAGTGAGGCCTTTTGATGGAATCTGAAATCAATCAAAATTCATCAGCATGAATCCAAAATCAGTCAAAGGGCTTCACTTAAGGACCTAGAAGCCACATGTGGCCTTAAAATCATAGGTTCCCCAGTCCTGTTCTAGTCCATCTCTGGAGCAGGAATCTACTCTGTACAATCTCTGAAAAAAGTAATCATCTGTAATCACCTCTGAAAGACCTCCAGCAATGGAGAAATGTTTTGTTCCCCTGAATTCTTACACTTATGTCCACAAACCTGACCCCAATAGATATCCCCTGGGTGCCAACTGAGTCAACCAGGTCCCATTCTTTTCCAGGAGGGGAGCACAAACATCATGGTATCTTCCATGTGTTGAAGAGAAGTCTACTTTCCTGTCTTTTGCACTCTAAGATCAGCCTATGACTGTAGAATAACAGGGAACTGACCTCAGAATCCCCAGCAACTGCCATTTCTAATCTGTACCTGAGGAGCAATCTCTGCCCTATGTGGTATCAATCGATTTCCCTGAAGTAGGTGTTTCTGTAATTGTCACACTCCATGTCCCTCTACACTCCCCCACCTCACTCTTTTCCCTGTGTTCCAGGTTGCTAACAATACATGCTCAGACATAAAACACTTAGACAACTTCTAACAAAACACCAAAGTTACTGAGAAGGGCCACCCTTAACAGTTACTACTATCTCCATCCCTAGTACTACATACTGTCTCTTTCTGTCTCTGTCTGTCTTTCTGTCTCTGTCTGTCTGTCTCTCCGTTTTTCTATTTCTCTCTCTCTCTCTCTCTCTCTCTCTCTCTCTCTCTCTCTCTCTCTCTCTCTCTCTCTCTCCCTCCACTTTTCTCAGCACAGATCTTTGTAGAAAGGGGCAGAAGGTTTCACTCCACAACTTTCTATTTCCTCTTCTAAGGCATCCTTGACACAGATTAGACAAATTGGGAAAGAAATATGTGCAATTCACAGCAACTGTAATGGAGATAGCCCTGGAAGCCCATAGGACAGAGAGGCCCCTCCTAGCTGCCTCACAGATTGCTGAAAAATTAATTGGACACCCCCCTGCCCCCAGAGTTAATCAACATGAAGTAATTTTAATTCAACTTTGATATTCTGTGCTTCTATATTCAAGCACCTACTATAAGCTTAGCCTACGTACCATGGGCTCTTAGGGCAAAAGAAGAAAGAATTTTTCCCTATAGTCCCTTGCCCTTGGGAAGATCACAGTCTAGCCAGGGAGACAAGAGAGATTCATGAGACAATTGGAGACAATAAAAGAGCTTATGAGATAAAGAGATAAATTCTGTGTTCCCAGGACTTAAGTGCTTTAGCTTAGAGAATAGGGAGATCCATGTGGGCTAGACTAGTCAGGGAGACTTCACAAGAGAGATGGGGTTTCAGCTGGACCTTGGAGGGCAGAATAATAGGATTTCAAGCTGAAAGGGACCTAGGAAAATACCCACTCCAAATCCCTTAATTGACAAAGGAGGAAACTGAGGCTTAGAGATGCACATGACTTGCCCAAGGTCTCACACATCAAATGAATTTTAGAGATAGGATTTAAAACCAAATTTCAGTGTTTTGTTGTCTGTCCATTTTATAAATCACAGATAAATCACAGTACAGGAAAACATTGACCTAAGGTGGGGCAGGGGAGAATATCAAGAATTCTAGACACAGACTATGACTGATTAACTGCTTCCTGACCATTTATCCTGCTGGCAAACATGCCATCAACATGAAACTGTTGTGAGGAAGTGAAAAATCTAGCTTGTATTTGTAACCCTGTCCCACCTTAATGCTTCAATGGGCCATTGATATGATTCTGGGCTCTCTAGTGTACAAGGAGAGTCAAGTCTTGTCAAACTAGAAAAAGCCTTAATCACCAGTACAATGGTAGAGGGCATGTCATCAGTAAGTATTTATTAGTCACTTACCAGGCTCCATGACAGTAGAAATGCAATAAATGAAAAAGACTCTGGTCTTAAGGAATTTATATTCTAATGCGGAAACAGTATAGCAAAATAAGAAGGAGTTCATTACTAGAGGGCTGGTCAGTAGTAGATGAATATATTTGACCACAGCAACTCACAATGATCATTTACTGAGGCATAGAGTTTGAATTGGTTATTCAATGGAATGAGTGTCCATACCAATGGAATCATGCGTGATTCTGTCAAAGAAATGTTTGAAGAAGCCCTAGGTTATCCTGCCTACTCTTGCATCCTCTGGGGATAGAGACTGTATCTCCTCTAATTTTATATTAGCCCAGTGCCTAATCAGCAATCACAATATACCTCAACAAGCATTTACTAAGCCTTTACTGTATGATAAAGCTGAGGATGCAAAGGTAAAAATAACAGTTCCCCTCCTCAAAGAGTTTAAATTCTTTGTAAACATGGGACAACATGACCATATAGAGCTATATTAACATATATGTGTGGGTAGATATATACATATAAATACATACATTCAAACACATATATACATACATATATCTATATATACATATATTATATATATCGAGAAAGAGAGAGAGAGTAACCATACTCAACACAAAATGAGTGCTTAGATGGATTGAATGAATGTCATCTAAGATTTTCCCCGGGATATGTAATGCCAAAGCAACTGGATAAAATGTGAGAAATTTGGTCAGCCTGGTCAAATTTCATGTTATCTCATCAATGTGGATGCTTCTTCTGTGGCTGGTGCGGATCACACCCTAGGACTTTTCTTACTATATGTAAGATCTCTCATGCATCCTCCCTGAAATGGCTAGAGTTCTCTCTCTAGGACTTTTCTTGTTTCATGAGTATACATAGCATTCTTAGATTGTCTATCTGTTATCTCCTGATCTCACTATATTACCAGCTCCCATCATAATTTCTTATACCTTATGCCACTTCTGGTCCAAAGGTCATTTTGAATGAAAATGTTTGGCAGTCTTCCAGTACCCACCCTTTTCATTTCCCTTTTGGCCACCCACAATGCACTTTGATTCTTTGAAAATGATGGTGTTCCAGGGTTCTCAACCACACAACAGGAGTCCATTTGTGTAAAAACAAAGTGATGTTTTACTTCATTTTGGGTTGGGTAGCTGCTCAAGATCATTAAAATAGTGGTTCAGTTCCCAAGTGTAATCCAGCTCACTCTCTCCTCTCATTCAACCCAGTGATTTAACATCATATGTAAACAAAAGCAATCTGCTCTAAAAGGTGAGAAGAAAAGAAAATCAATGTTGCTGCCTCAGGCAATGTTCAAGTCCCTGATTCCCTCTTCCCACCCAGCTACTTTCCAATTAAATGAGGGAGTTTTCCTTCCCTTCCCTAGGTCCTCCACACAAACCAGAGGCCAAAGCTAGGACAGGACTCTGGCATTCTATGCAAGTCTAGAAGAATGGGGCTGGGAAAAATGAGACAGTCAATTCCTTTCTCAGTTTACTAAAAAGAATATAATCAGGGGAAGAGAGGAGTCCATTTTGTCTGGCACAGAGAGAAATAATATGAATTAAGATTCATTAATCCTAAAATCATAGATTTACTTTTAGAAAGGTCCTTAGATACCATTCATAAAACACTGCACAGTAAGTATCTAAGCACATTTTTTTCAGTCATAGCCTACTCTTTGTGGCCCCATTTGGGATTTTCTTGGCAAGGATATTGGAGTGGTATACCCCTTCCTGCTTCAGCTCATTTTACAGATGAGGAAACTAAGGCAAACAGGGGCTAAATAACTTGCCCAGGGTCACACAGCTTGGAAGTAAGTGTCTGAGACTGGATTTGAATTGAGGAGAGGTATCTTTCTGACTCCAGACCTGTCATTCTATCCACTGTGCCATCTAGCTTCCGTAAGGAGAACACATAGTAAGCCCTGAATAGATATTTATTTCTTTCCTTTTCCTCAAGTTAAACCTCCTCATTTTTGTAGATGAGGAAACTGAGGCTCACAGAAAGTAAATAGAAAGTAAATCTACCACATATCTTAGATAGAATTTGAACTCAGGTCTTTCTGACTTCCAATCTATCACTATTCAATAACTCACTTAGCCGCCTCATACTCTATGAAACATAGGGGAGAGGTTCTTATCCTGAGATCAGTTAACTTGAAAAAATGTCCTGAATTCAATTTTCAAATGAAATGGTATTTCAACACAATGGCTTTTATTTTTAAATCCATATACTTTATTTTATTCAGTTACAAACACAATTCTGAGAAAGGATCCACAGCCTTCACCAGAGATTGCAAAAGGGGATGATGACGTTCTGATGCAGAATATCAGAAATGGATAAGACCTTAGCACACACGTATCACAGAATGTCAGATCTTAGAATGTTGAACACAGAAAGTCAAAGATCTCAGAATATAACACAAGAAGTGTCAGGTTTCAAGGAGTCAAATACCTAGAATAAATTGTGGGCATAGCAAGTTAGTGAAGAGCACAGCAGACAGCTCTGTAAAGGTACAGCATGCTTTCTGACATTTCATCAGTTAACATCTCTCATACATTTTTTTTACATTACCCACATCGTTCTGCCTCCAACCTCCTTTAGCTCCTGGAATACTGGGGCTGCCATTTCCTCATAATGGCAATTGTCAAGGAAATCCCCTTGTGAGTGTCTTATAAAATATGAAAGGGAAACCAATTGGATTTGTTTGAAGAACAAATGGGAACCAATACAGAGAGTATTTGTGTGGGAAGGATGGGAGTGGTAAGGAAGGTCCTCCAGGAGACAAGAGGCCAGGACCCTCTAGGTCTGATCTGAGTGAGGAATACAATTCACAAACTGAGTGAAAGTTTAGCCTCATCCTAAAGAGGAAGTAGCAGAGAAGCCTTACAGAGCCTAATGTGTATGAGTACTCTATAACTTTTCAATTTGTATAAAGTCTCAGTCTCCATAATGAGGTGACCACTGTCAATTTCTAACCTGCCTCTTAGAGGTATAAAAGAGAATAACTCTAAATTAGAATCATAATGTTTCCAATTGATATGTTTTGTGTTTTATAGGCTTAATTTTATATTTATTTATTTAATATTATTTTCATACTATTTATTTATTTTAATAATTATTATAATTCTAATATATTATGTTGTTATAATAATATTATAAATATTATTTAAATTATAAATGCAAAAATTCAATTTAAATTTATATATCTATATGTAAATATAGATCTACAAATTCTAAAAATTAAAAAATATATAATTACTATTTAAATATTTATTTAATATTATATGGTTTGTGTTTTAAAAGCTTAATAATTCTGTCCTACAACAGAATTTAGGAATGATTTAGTGTAGACATTTATAGATGGGAAAATTACATTTACAGATGGGTAAATTAAGGGCCTCAGAAGTTTAATGGATCTTGTTCAAGGTCACACAAATTCAAAATAACAGAGAGAGAAAATGAATCTAGGTGATAGATTCTTAGATTTATACCTGGAAGGCACCTGTTGTTTGTCCTTGGTTTCTTTGAAGAGGGCTAATGATGTCATTGGTGATATCTTGACTCCTATATGCATTGGATTTAAGTAAGACAGAGTTCTACAAAGTAGGTATCCTCATTGTCTCTTCTGCAGTCATTGAAGTCCAGTAGCAAGACATTGTCAGAATGACCAGAGATGGTCCAGGATGTAGCGGACGACCTTGGCATCTTCAGTGTCTGATCAAACTCTAAGTGCTCCACAGCATCTGCTTCAGCTATTTTCATGGACATTGGAACAGTCTTCATCCACTCATCCCACCAGAAGTCTTCACATAGTTGAGTCAAAAGTCACCTAACTCACTGACAAGTATGAGGCCAGTTGGTTACCCTCAACCTGGTTTAGTCCATGTGCTGAGATGGTTTTTACCAGAATGTGGCTGCTGTGCACGCTACAGCTTCTTACAGCCACAGGTGAGAGTTGGGTAATAGGTGGACACCAAGGGTGGATGCAGAACCCTAAAAAGGAATTGGCGGGGGTGGAGCCAAGATGGCGGAGTAGAAAGACTCACCTATGCTAGGTCCGAACCCACAGCCCATAGATTTCCTGTAAAAAGAACTCCTGACAAAGTCTGGAACAGTGGAAGCCACGCAGCAACACAGTGAAGGAGATTTCCGTTGCAGAGAGCCCTGAAAAACCTACCGCAAAGGTACCCCGGACAGGAGCGGAGTCCTGCCCGGCCGAGCGCTCCCCTCCCCCGCCCCAGCCGCGGAGCTCTGCCCGGCCATGCAGCACTGAGAGGAGCGAGCAGAGTCCTGCAGGCGTCAGGGACCTGAATCTCCGGCAGCTGGGAAGGTCCCTCCACCCACAGACACACAGATCAGTGAGAGAGACAGGCTGAGAGGGGAGAGGGGGATCTCCGGGACTTGGACCCCCTGGGAAGCGGCTGCTGCGGCAGAGGCTGAGGCACCTCGGCCAGAGACTCCCAGAGCGGGCTGGAGCTCCACCCCAGCTCCACTACAAAGGATCTCTGTATAAACCCCCTGAGGGAACTGAGCCTGAGAGGCGGTCCTGCCCCCACCTGAGAATCAGCAGATAAGCTCCCATTGAAGAGCAGTCAGGCCTGCCGCCAAAAGCCCTGAGGCTGGGGAGCAGCATTTGAATCCCAGACCCCAAGCACTAGGGCGAATCTAGGCCAGGGGGTGGAGAGGACTCTCAGAAATCAAGTAACTGGCTGGGAAAATGCCCAGAAAAGGGAAAAAAACTAAGACCATAGAGGGCTATT